>KB671509.1:97225-193132 GCA_000349105.1 Anopheles epiroticus | reverse complement strand
ACACACACACACACACACACACACACACACACACACACACACACACACACACACAGTGGTGGGGAAAAACGGATAAAACCAGGGACAACGTATGATGGACCACTGCACCACTTGTTATCTCCACCGGCTCACCTAAGCCACGTGAAGGACGAAGTCACCCGGTGGAGGGGCCGAAGGGTGTTTGTTTTTTTTCAACGCTTTGTTTCTTAACCCCCGGCCGCCCGGTGCACGGTTTTATTGGAATAGATAATGGACATTCATTCAAATTGCTCGATGGGACGCTCTCGCGGCAAGCCCGGTTGCATTGCAGACGATATGAAAAGACCATTATGTTGCGCAGCCCCGGAAATACTAGACCAACCTTATGCAGCTGATGGAAGGGTGTGGTAGGTGTTGCTTTTGACACCCTTTTCAAGTTTGATATGCAATTATGATATAAAGTGCATTCAGTTACGAGCTCTATCAGAAGAGACTATTATCACGTCTATTCAGTGGCTAAGTAGGAATAAAGATTGAAGCAATTTAATTGCGTTCATTGGACTAAAATATCTTACTTTTTGATTTTATTTCATTTTTTTTTAATTATGTTCGTGTTAGTTTATTTGTGTATGTGTGCTATTGTTGGCACTTAACCTACCAGTGTTAACAGATCAGCTCGATGTATTGAAACAATTTCGCATAAAAATGGAGGTCATCGCTGAACAATCCCAGAAAATGTAATTATTTATAAGAACACTCCAGTTTTATCACTCCAATCAGCGCAAATCACCGCCATCACAGAGATCCGATGGGTGCTCCCCGCGAGCACCTCGTACAATCCAGTTTTGCGGAAAGTGATCACAACAAGAAAATCGATTTCCCTCCCAATAAGCCTTGCGCAGCACACGGAAAGCTCGCAATCACATTTTACACTATCGCACTGCAAAAGTAAGCTCATTATAAAACTTTCGACTCACTACAATTCTGTACCCATCGCCGCCGCCGGCGTCTCAACGCGCTACCTTAATTGGTGGCGGTCACGATTTCGCTCACAGCATATCATCATTATTGTCCTTCATCAAGCATACTTCTCGAGTGAAGGTTGGGCATGGCACTGTGAGCTGCTGGATAGCAGCTGCTCCATGTCGACAACCCCCCGTGGCGAAGGGGAGGAAAACTCCCAGGCAACAGATGATGATCCAATCGAAAGCTGGAGATTCCTGCGGCGTAAAGAAAAAGAAAGTACGGATACGCTCCCATCTCGCAACGTTCCATCCTTACGATTGCTTCCGGCAAAAACACGGCACACCCACACTCGTTGTAATACGCCCTTATCGAGCCAGGATGGAAGTAATTACTGCCTAACTGCTGTAGAATTCATAAACATAATGAGAGAAATTATTTCCATCTTTCGTTATCTCTCGTCGTCGTCGGGCAAAGGCGTCGTCGTCCACACGTACGTTCCTTGTGGAGCTGGTACCGTTGCACCTTTCCTTTGTCGTCGAGTTTGATCTTTCGCGGCAGATGAACAGTGGATTTTAAACAACAGGTCGTTCTCCAAGTGGCAATGGTAGCGCAGGGACTTGCCCCTTTTTTCCCATCCACAATGATGAGATTATGAAAATCCTTTATTCACCTCCGATTGAGTCGCTTTGAGAACTTTTCGGTACCCGCTGGCTGTCCGTTTTAACGAGTGGATCTTGCTTTGATGCCATAAAACCAGCTGCTACTGCGCGGCTGTAATAATGGAGAGCCCTATTTTCTATGCCAGCCGCAGGCCACAACCTCCCATTCCACGAGTTTAGTACAACGCCTGTCCGGAAGCTGCCACAAGTCATTGCTGGCTATCGGGGGAGATGTTGTAAAACGATTGCCCATACACACTGGACTCACTGGTTGGTTCAGTCCTTTTTTCTCTCTCGTTTTCCCTCTATCTGTGCTTGGTGTTACATTTCACACCCTTCTGCTTGCTGCAGCTTCTCTCTCTCTTTCTCTCTCTCTCTCTCGCTCTTGCCGACACGATAATTAGTCGACCCAGAAGACGCCTGAAGCACCCCCAGCAGCAGCAGCAGCAGCAGCAGCACTAGAGTGATAAACCGAGTGCTCATAAAGCACCGCGATAATTAAAGATAAAAAGCCCGGTCGGAAATGGGTGTGGAAAAAGTTGAACTGCTTCCTTGGAAGGCAGCCCAGCTGCAGTCGGGATGCAGTTTGGTGTGAAGTTTTGTTCCATTATTGTGCGCGAACCACATTGCAGCACGTGCTGTGCCATTCGCTCGATGGGAGCTAATTTTGAGAACAGAATGAGGAGTACAAAAGCGATGAGGGAAGAGCGAGATGTTCTTGCAACTCGTTTTTCTATACTGCTGTGCGGTTTAAGTCCTGTTTTTACTGATCCAAATCCGACGGAGCGTCGGACGGAGCTTCGGCCAGTGGTTTGATGATAGTTGATGCACCACTTGATGCCGGATGTTGCCTCCCAGCGGGAGACGCTAATTTTCGGTCGTCCCAGTGGGACCGCGATTTTGTGCCGCGAGTGGTGGAACTTGCGGCTGTGGAGTGGCAAGATGAAGCATAATGTAGTGTTTTGTAAAAGTTCATGTTTTTCAACTGCTTGCTGCAGAGGTTTTGGAGCGATTTCGGCACGAAGAAGGCAACTGGACAGGTGGGGTCGTTCATGAGATATGTTCGACATGATCAATTATGTGTTAGTTTAGAATAATTTTGAGCTAAAAAAGAAGTTTGTTTAATTTTTAGTAGAGTAATGTTATTGAAGGTTGGTATTATTAAATTGATATGGAATATTTCCTGCAACCAATGGAGACGCATGGTAGCTGACAGCATTCGAATACGTATCAAGAGAAAATTTATACTTAAAATTAAGGTTAATTTAGAAGGATAAGGTAATGCAACTTTTCAAAAATATTCATGGTCTCTTAACTTTATTTTTAGGACTTCAATTTTGAAGACAGCAATAAGAAATTCTTCCACGAAGCTTATCTTCTAATCTCAAAACGTTAACCTATAAGTGCTAAATCTAACGTCTGTGACAGGACACACTATTCATTAACTTAAGATATAGCTAAACGTCTGAAAACAAACTTGATAAGCTTGCAAACGCTATCGCAACTTTAACCTCAAACATCCGCGATCACGAATCAATTTGCTTTTCCGGCCGGATATGTGATTGCTATCTCTTGCTATCGAAACATCCTCTCTTTCTCCCTACCTATGACTATCTTTCGTTCTTGCACCGTCTGTAATCAATCGTTTTTTTCTTTTTTCCAACCTTTTCCCTGTTGCTGATAACCTGCACACGCAGGGCACACAGTCGGACGCCACGTCCGTCACACTGCGGGGCGTGACCCGCGACCTGACCGGCCAGTTCCAGTGCGAGGTGTCCGAGGACGCACCGCTCTTCCACACCGACATCCGGCAGGCGCGCATGCAGGTGGTCGAGCTGCCGAAGGAGGACCCGATGCTGCAGTTGGACAAGACGCACATCACCACGCTGGACAATTTTCGGGCAGTGTGCACCGTGGGGACATCCTTTCCGGCTGCCAACATCACCTGGTACATCAACACGAAACGGGTAGGTGCGGTGCGGCAATCAATCCACCATATTTACCGACCGATACATTGGAAGTTCGCTTCTGGGTTCACCCGGTGACTGTTTGGTAACTGGTCCTCTTTTTTCTCGCCCTTTCTTTCGGCTGCATTCCCGCAATTTGTTTAGATTCATCGATCGCCGTACCAACGCATCACGTACCGTTCGTACGAAGGGACGCCCACCTTCTCCTCGCTCGAAATGTTCCCGCACAGCCAGGTGCTACAGGACATCTACCAGTCGATGCCACCGTTCCACACCAGCCTCACCGTCATGTGTGAGATCTCGATCCTGCACATCTACACCAAGAGCGCCCAGCAGCGCGTGCTGGTGAGCGATCTCGTCACGACCATCTCGCCCAACCTGCTCGGGCTGGACGGGTCGAACAATCGGCGGAAAAACAACGGCGATCCGGACAACTCACCGCTGACCGGGGGCGCCGGTCCAACCCTCGGGCAACGCCGGTCGACCGTGCTGTACGCGGTGTCGCTAGGGGTTGCCGTACTGCTGCACTGCTGGACTGGCGTCGCACTGCTGCTGACGGATCGTACGTCCGGGTTGTGATTGGTGACTGCGCAGGTGCTGTAAATATAGAACAAACATGTGAAACACACGCTACTTTGCAAGAAAGCCAAACGATAGCATAATACCACTACAAAACAATAGGAAAGATCTTGATACTCAGTATTAGTAAGTATGTGTGTTTGTGTGTACGTGTGTAAGAAGAGAGTGGGAAGATGGTAAAGGTTTGTTTTGTATGTTTTGTTTTACGTCTTCCCGAACAATTTCAAACGGGAGACAATGGAAGCAAAGAACAATAACTATTTCAAATCGAAGATGGAAGGTGCGAGCATCCGTACCTCCGGGAATAAGCTGTATGTGTAAATTGTATATGTAATTGAGCTTTTCTTTGTCCCCCAACTCATCAATTCAACCCCCCCGAAAAGGCGTCACTTATTCGCCGTAATGGAGAACCGCTTTCCCAACATGTTTCCTGTTGTGTTTCCCTTCTAAAGTCGCGTACAAAACTAAGTACGCTAAATTAAACCAGAAGTGTTATGAGAGATTTCAACCGAAAAAAAAAAATTAGGTCGTACCACGCTTGCTTGCCATTCCGTCGAGGGAAGATGAATGACTCAAAATAAAACGTTTCGGCTTTACCAACAACACACCATTCAGACCGCTCCCCTTTTGCTCCCGTTTTCCAGTACTTCAAACATTGTATATGGACTAGTAGTTTTCTAACACGCTGATTGTACATGTAAAAAAATGGCAGACACACTCATGACAACATTACCTTTGTCACTGAAGCGACCGAGCACGTGGCAAGTGGCAATGAAAAAGACCTGGTTGGTTTGGTAGAACAACAGGGCAAAAAAGGAAATTTAGTTAAATTTGCAACAGGGTTAAAATAAACTCACCAAAACACACACACACACATACACAATTAAAGCAAGACGATATAGTATGTAGTGTGTGACTTGTGCAAAAAGGAAGTGAGATAGAGCTATTAAGATTTGCTTCCAGACTCCTGCTGTAAAGTAAGTAAAGGGGAAAACCACATTTGTTAGCCCAAACCCGTAGACACAAGAATGTAAGTATTATTATCTGTTACTAACATGAATGTACTGGAACTAATCAATAAAAAAAAAACACTAAAAGCATAGTAAAAGAAATAAGGCTCCGCGCGTCAAGGGCACTAAGGCCGGAGGAAATAAAAGGAAAAAGCGAGAACGTTTAAAAAACTCGCGTAACAAGCATTACACGTTGGTTAGGCTGTTGAAATGGTATACTTATTGGTTTATTGCTTTCATTTAATTCCACTCCACTTTCATATTTTTTCGTTTCAATATCTCAATCTTTCCATTTTTCTTCCAATACATTCACCAAGCGATTGACAACGTCAATTGATGCCGCAATACCAAGCGCGTGTATGTTGTAGCTTGATCCAATCGAAACGATTCTTTCCCAGCGGGAAAGGGTTGTGCATGGGGGAAGAAAACAGAGAAAAAACTATCTCTTGTGTGCCAACGAGTAACAGAAAGAAATGGGAGAGGAAGAGAAGGTGAAAAATAAGAAAAGACGCTAGAATAGGTACACTGGAATAACAGATCGCTTCATAACAGAGTAAAACACAATAGTAAGATCGAACAATGCAAAACGAACACTACAAACCCCTTAGCAGTGAAAGAAAGTGAAGAGAAGCATACAAAAAGCAAAAAGCTAGATAAAAAACAGAACGTAAAATTCAGGGCATTTGAAATAGTAACTCGTGAATACATGTTGCATTACTAAAGTAATAAGAAATGAAACGGCCAAATGAAGCGCAAAGAGGTGACAGGCAGATACGAAAAAAGAAAGCGCAGCAAAAGAGTAAGCAAATGAAAGAATAGGAGGACGGTGACTCAATAAATGCAACACCAGCGATAAAACTGGGTGTACGTACGTGAGATCGTGCTTAAAGTGCAATCATCTCATCGTACTTCAACAGCAGCAAAATGGGAAAAGGAAACACAAACAAAACAGTTAAGAAGAATAAATATTATTATTAATAAAAACAAACGACTTTGGTGCTGTTTTTTATTTTGGGATTCAGACTATCCGAAATTGGGAATCTTCCAGTTGGTCTTGTTGACGCAACAATGCTGGAGCTGTTGAATGATCATTAATCTGTATCAACTCTCGCCAGTATGTCTGGCGCGCTTGTCTGGTCGTTGAATGTGACCCCCAGTGCATCGCTCTTATCACTTTTATTTCCAAACCTCGCAGCTCAGTGCATCGGAAGCACCTGAAGGTTATCCCCTGTACTCTGAATTGCCGAATTACCGCATCAACTTTTTGATAAACGAAAGTCCGGCAAAAGGTCAACTCGGCGGGTTGGCTGATTAGCATACGGTTGCCAACTGATCGGCAAGCTGTTCGCCTATAAAAGAATGCAGCCTGTCTCCCACAACGGTAGTCAGTTCTGAAGCACGAACCGAACAGTCGAACACGATGCGATCGTTTCTAGCGATCACGGTAGTGTGCCTGCTGGCCTGTACGGCCAGCGGCTACTACATGACGAAGGACGTCAAGTACGCCGACAAGCCGTTCCTGGAGAAGCAGAAGGCTATGCTGGAGATCTTCCAGCACGTGCACCAGCCGGAGCTGCATACGCACCTGTGGGACGACCAGAAGTCGTTCGATCTGGCCGCCTACAAGGAGCACTTCACCAAGCCTCAGGTCGTCGAGGAGTTCCTGCGCTTCTACAAGTACGGACTGCTGCCGATGGAGGAGATCTTCTCGGTGTACAACGAGTACCATCGCGAGCAGGCAGTCGCACTGTTCCATCTGTTCTACTATGCCAAGGACTGGGACACGTTCTACAAGACGATGGTGTGGGCCCGCTTCCACGTCAACGAGGGTATGTTTGTGTACGCGGTCACCGTGGCGGTGCTGCACCGTGATGACATGCAAGGTATTGTGCTGCCGGCACCGTACGAGATCTACCCGTACTACTTCTTCAACGATGTGGTCATCAGCAAGGCACAGCGCTACAAGATGCAGGGCTTCTATCGCATGAAGAAGGCGGACGGTGTGTACAGTGCGTACATCCCGAGCAACTACACCGGCTACTACGTGCACAGCAATCCGGAGCAGCGCGTCAGCTACTTCATGGAGGACATTGGCCTGAACGCGTACTACTACTACTTCCACGCCGACTACCCGACCTGGATGGGCGGCAAGGAGTTCGGACTGTACAAGGACCGGCGCGGTGAGTTCTATCTCTACCAGCATCAGCAGTTCCTGGCCCGCTACTATCTGGAGCGTCTGTCGAACGATCTCGGCACCATCCCGACCTTCTCGTGGTACGAGCCGATCGAGACGGGCTACTACCCGTACCTGCGCTACTACAACGGTGTGCCGTTCCCGGCCCGCGAGAACTACCACAATGGCTACACGGAGAAGCACGACGTTGTGGAGGAGATCACCGACTACGAGCGTCGCCTGATGGAAGCGATTGACTATGGCTTCATCATACTACCGGACGGCACGTACGTGAACATTACCACCCCGACCGGCGTCGAGTACCTCGGCAATCTGATCCAATCGAACGGCGACAGTGTGAACAAGCGCTTCTACGGCTATCTGGAGAAGGTGGCCAAGTTCTTCCTCGGCGGTTCGTTCGAGATGTTCAACGAGTTCCGCGCGGTGCCGAGCGTGCTCGAGCGCTACGAGACGGCCATGCGCGATCCGGTGTTCTACCAGTTCTTCAAGCGCGTGATCGGCTTCTACTACCGCTATCTGGACACGCTGCCGAGCTACAAGTACGACGAGATCAACTTCCCCGGCGTGAAGGTCGAGACGGTCGAGATGGACAAGCTGGTGACGTACTTTGACAACTTCGACGCGGACATCACGAACGCGGTCGATGTGGAGGTGTTCGACGAAACCACGATGAAGGCGGGCGAGATGAAGAAGTTCGGCAAGATGGCCCACTACCAGGGCGAGGACTTTGTGCTGTACGCGCGCATGCCCCGTCTCAACCATCTGCCCTTCTCGTTCAAGCTGAATGTGGTGTCGGACAAGGCGCAGAAGGCGGTGGTACTGGTGTTCCTCGGCCCGAAGTACGACCAGTACGGCAACCTGTACAGCGTGAACGCCAACCGCGAGAACTTCTTCCAGCTCGACCACTTCCTGGTGGATCTGGTGGCGGGCGAGAATGCGATCACGCGCAACTCGCAGGACTTTAGCTGGTTCGTGAAGGACCGCACGACCTACTTCGAGCTGTACAAGCAGGTGATGCAGGCGTACAACGGGGACTACAAGTTCCCGCTCGACATGTCCGAGGCGCACTGTGGCTTCCCGGCCCGACTTATGCTGCCCAAGGGCAAGAAGGGCGGCATGCCGTTCCA
Organism: Anopheles epiroticus; assembly: GCA_000349105.1. Lineage (NCBI taxonomy): Eukaryota > Metazoa > Arthropoda > Insecta > Diptera > Culicidae > Anopheles > Anopheles epiroticus. The sequence goes on along the minus strand of KB671509.1, from coordinate 184,651 downwards.
GTTCTTCTTCATGGTTGCTCCGTACCATGCGCCGGAGGTCGAGCGCTTCACCGGCTACGACAAGACACTGTCGTGCGGCGTTGGCTCGGGCGCGCGCTACATCGATGCGCTGCCGTTCGGCTATCCGTTCAACCGCAAGATCAACGAGGCCGTCTGGTTCACGCCCAACATGGTGTACTACGACACGATGATCTTCCACAAGAGCGAAACGGAGGTCAACTCGGTCGTCGTGTAAGCGGCAGAAATTGCGAAAGAGGACTTGCGAATGAATTGGTTTTTGTTAATAAATTAAATGAAATGTCATGACGTTTGTTAATATTATTTGAGTTCGAGAAAAACTAAGGCTTTACTCAACTATTTTGGTACATCTTTTTCATAAAGATTTGCCCTTAACCAAGAGGCCAATAATATTTAGCATTCCAAATGGTTTCAAGAAACTGAAACTGCTTATCAGAAGATGAGTGAAAAACAGACTCCTAAGCCACATCCAATAGTGGGTGATAATCGTCAAATGAGGAAGAAAACTCAAAACAATATTCTTCCTGAGAAACTCGCTCTCCATATCACCAAAGTAAAACCTTTGCGAGAGATTTTACATTTTCTATGTACCCTTTATTGTTTTCTCATAGCTTCTTTTCGCAATGCGGTCTGTAGTGAAAGAGAAAATAATATTAAATGATTTTACGCACATTTGCTACGGGTACATTCCTTGTGTTAAATGTGTTTAATAAGTCACCGCAGCTATTGCTCAGTGGAAAGGTTTCTGAAATAATTGGATGAATTTTCAATCAAAGCATCGGCCTCACTGTCATCCAGCTCTCATAATTGTATGCAGATCAGGACAATAGTTGCATACTAAATCGACACCAATAATGGGAGAGGACTAGCAAACGCTTCGAGGAAAATTAAAATGCTCTGACCTAAAGATGCAGCACAAGATGCAGGAGGAAAAGTGCTCATCCGTAGAATGCAATAGAGTTGGCTAGGCACAAGAAATTGCCCCAGTTTAATTACAGTCTGCTGCCCCGGAGTTTGTGCGATGAGATTAAAAACTGTGATTTTATTCGCTCAATTAAAAAAGTAATTGCTATGCAAAACGTGTATTGATTGGGTTTTGTTGAGTGAAGTAGAAAGCATTTCAGTCGATAGGGAAAAGAACAGCAAGCTATAGTTGCAGTTTGCATTGAAGTGTCTCTCGACATGCTTTAAAGCCTGTGTAGCAAATATTTTCGTGTTTTTTTTTTTTTCAATTTCAAAATGCAAATCCTTTCAACCATTCACACTCTATTCTCGAAAGGCTGGTTTCATCAGTCCTGCAATGGGTACAAAGGGTACGCATGATGCACTAACCGAACAAGCCAGTCCCACACGTTTCAATCTCCATTAATCATTGCAAGTACACTTGAACCACTCGACAGCTCGGGAGATCCCCGGGATCCGATCTAACCGTATCGGTGCGTGCATCGATACTATTTTTGCCCACGCGTTCCCTTGTCGCTTGACCTGCGTTGCGCCGCTCGTGAAACAATTTATCAAACTCCCATGTGCTTCAGCCCAGCGGTGGCGAGCGCGACGGTGACAACTCGCTGGAGGTGTTTAGTAATTGATTCGGATAGTAATTGTTGCAGACATTAGGGCCAGGAGGGATGGGAATTTTACCCGGAAAGGGGTGGCGCTTCGAACAGTTTTATCAATTTATGTCGGTTATTTTAACCCTCCCGATGATTGTCGACCTGGTGCGTTGCAAAAACAACGGGTGACGGGTAGGTTAACCTCAATGCAAAACTCTAGAGCTGTCGCTGCATGTTGCATGTTGAAATCACATTACGAGGACCTCCCCGACGGGCTCGGGCAGTAGGTTACCCTACAGCAACAAACGCCACTTTAATGTTGAATGAGCGATTTTAAGCGACGGCGACGGCAAAGCCCCGAATGTGGTCCTTTTCCCATAAACTCTATTGCAATCGGATGCCCATGTATGTGCGCGGTAGATTTAATTCATGATTTGCATAATTCATTCCATGAGACAAACGGGATTCGACAGCCCAGGGAGGCACACTTGACACTGGCGCTTGTGGGGGTTTCGGAGGTTTGATTTGTGCAACAGACCTAGTAGCCATCCTGGTGCTGTTATCGAAATGCTAACCAAAATGGTCCGAGCGTTGGCTCTCGTTCACGAAACCGTGATCGGGCGGAGCGATTTCCGAAATCTAATCATAATTAGATGAACAATCCGGCCAACGGTAATGGCGGGTCATGGTTGGTTTAAAAATGAATCCCCAATCGAATGCGGGAGAGAAAGAGAGAGAGGGGGAGAGAGAAAGAGAGAGAGAGAGAGAGAGAAAGTGATAGAGGCAGTGAGATGACATTTGACAGTGCACTACACAGGCCACATACAGCGACACAGGTCACCGCAGGCTGCGGTTGACATTAGCCAGAGTGCAGTTTGACGGATCGGCGCTCAACTGCTCAATATTGCAATGCCATTGACTCCGGACGTTTTCCAATTGTTTGCTGCAGCCGGATAATAATCATTTCGGACTGCATATGCAAATGGGCTGACAGCAGCGGTGGTGGGCTCGAGGTGGAGTTGGTTGGTTTTGTGTGAGGTTAAGCTCGGCTTTTCAAGTCCCTCCGTCCCGGCATCGAGCAACGATTGAAATCAATAATTTAAGTAGAGGTTTAACTATGAATGGGCTCGATATTTGCATTGACATTTTATCCGATTACGATGATGAATCTTTTGCGGTGTGGGCGGCGCACGGTGGGCTGTTGCTTGTTGTAGGTCAACCGTGTGTCGCAAAAGTCGGCCGAGCTTGGACGAAATCGTATGCCAAACAATACCCGATAATTATGTGGTAGGAAGGTTCTTTGAATGTCTTGCAAACAAAAGGGCTTTCATATGCTCTGATGCTTGGTTTGTGTCGATAATCTTATGGCCAATTAAAATTCTTTATCGAGAATTACCGTGAAGCCTCTCTGAAGCTTTGTTTCGTAAAATGAATTATTTCTCGGTGGTGAGCATTTTGACAATCACTTCATTTTACGCACATGTTTGATTTCAATAGCATATAATTTCCTGGCAGATTTTTATTAACTGCTTAAACTTTTAATTGCGATTAAAAATCTTGATTAGATTTATCCAATTATCAAAGCAGATAATATTTCAACATTCAATTGCTATTGTAATTCTCGTGAATAGCAATACGGTCTGGCCGTCTCTACTAAATAATAAAAAAAAAACTTCTCGTGAACAATTAGTGAAAGTATAACGGTAAGGATGACACGTGTGTAACTCTTGTTTTGAAATTGTTTTCAGTTTAGTTTATATTTACATTATTTAGTTTGCATTTCAATACATTTTTCAGCAATGTTTCGGCTATTCTGCTTTGAACTAAAATTTTCCAACGAACCATTTTATCATCGATAGTATTGTCATTATCTTGATGGCATTTTAACTCACGCAATTAACATTCCAATATTTCGTTTTTGTTATCATTTCAACTGATCGAGTAATTGATGGAACAAAATGATACCATTGAATTAGTGAAGAGAGTGATGATATGTTTTTAATTTAACTGTGTATAAAAGAATCAATTAGAATGCAGTGTTGATATGGTTTGTTTTTAGTTAGTTTATCTTTCTCTTAAATTTTAGGACAAAAGTATAGTGAATTATGTGGTTAACAGCTTTTGACACGGTAATTCGATTTTTTTCTATTTGAAACGCACATTCTTTTCAGTGCAGTAAATAAATATTTGTTTGAGCACACACACCACTAAATTCAAAACATCATCCTGACAGTGAGAAAAAAAATTAACCAACTAACCCGCTCATAATTTGGAAATATTTTACCAGGCGAATACAGAAGCAAAACCCTCAACTTTTCTAACTGTGCACTAGATAAACTATAAACAAAACAACGGCTTAAAACAATGCGCCGAACGATTAGGACAGCGACCGCAGCAAAAACAAATGCCGATCGTTGCAGTGTGAACATGCATGTAATTCGAAGCTGATCAAATTTAAACAATTCAAATTAACCTTCCTCATCCTGCGGATTTGACGCTAGTGGGGCGCTATTCAACGTTCCCATTATTGCAGGCCTGTTTCCGTCGCTGCCGGTGCCACCTTCCCTTAATCCAATAAAATGCACCAAATTACCAAAAACCATGTTACCTATCGCGTACAACCATCTACAATCGATTACGGCATGCTGCACACAGCAGAAACCCGAAAGGGCTGGGAAAGGCAAAACGGGGTTCGCCCTTATGCCGCGTTGGCAAATAATCGTTTTATTGGACCAATTATTATGCGGGTGCATTGACACAAGTCAAATCTGTTCTAATGGGTTGTACCACCATCAGCAACATCACTTGCCAGGAGCGCTCCTCCTGTTCTGCTTGCTGCAAAACGGGTTGATTATTTTATTTTCACAAATGAAACCACCTCATCAAACAGCTGCTGCTCTTCCTGTGCCAAACAAAAAAAAACAGGACGAACACAGCCGACACGCCTGTCAGGCGGATTATTTCACGCGCGCACAGTCATTCGCCGAGCCTTTCGCACGTGTAACTAAGTATTAGTGGAGCTGCACGAAGGGATTGGTAACAGCCCAATACCACCGGTGTGCCACATACTAGCACTTTCACACTTTTTGTTATATTTTCAAAGCCCCTCCGCTCTGCCAGTGGAAAGCGAGCTTCGGAGTTTTTCATGGGTGGATAACATAAAAAGTTAATTACTTTTGCGCGACCTCCGACACCGGCAGCGTGAGCGATCCTTGGCGTACAATGGACGTGAACGTGTGGGAAAGCTCGTGTCTTACGCGCCTCCGTCCGTGTCGGTAATCGTTGTACGCCTTGGGAAGAATGTGTAGTGGGGCCCACCATCGCCACAGCCGATAGGAATTTTCACGGAAAAACCTCGAACCGTACACGAAGCCGTGCGTTCAATAGGCTCAGTTAGGATAGACGCGGATCATCCGGCCGGTTTGAAGCCCCCGAAAGTATTTTTCGGCTCTTTCGGCCTGACACTAAAACCACCCAGCCGGGGAACCGGGCTGGCGGTCGGGGAAAACCTCCAAGTGTGGGCCGATGGGTCTATCCGTGTGTGTGTGTGTGTGTATGTGGGTGTGATGACTACCGATCGGTAGTGCACACTATCTGGAGCGGGACCCAGTCCCAGTGTCACTTCGATACGCACCACGGTGAAACACGGTGTTGTGTGCCGTGAATTGGGAGGACAACATTTTTATGGGAAAACTTATCCCACCCATCCCAGCTGCAGTCGAGCGTGTGTGTGTGTGTGTGTGTGGGTGTGCAGAGTCTGGGAACGGCATCTTCTTTTATTCGGGAACGACGGGACAACGAGACGAGGATAATTAATTTGTGCTCTAGCGAGTGCCCGGGCCCGTGGTGTGACATCCAATCCAGAGACATCGTCGTTCGTGGCCGTTGAGATCGTCATCAGCAGGAGCAGGAGGGACAGGAGCGGGTACGGGTGCGGAGTGCGCGAATTATCCGCCCGAAAGCACAGTGAAGCGCTAACTTTAACGTAATAAAACACACCGACAAAGCGGGCCACCTAACCGGGCTACTAATTAGTCCACTGTACGAGCTCCCAGTAAAACAGTGTCAGCGGTTGTGGTGGTGGTGGGGATGCTGCCCTACGTGCCACCGATGTAGAAAACACCGACCGCACACAGCTGTGCACAGTGAGTGTGGTGTGAACAGTTTTCCGTGTCCACTTACGGTGCGGCTCCAATGCCGAAAAGTCAGTCCGCGCTCCGGTGAGTGTGTGTGTGTTTGAAACTTTTCTACAAAAAGGGATTTTTCATATCGCAGCGCATTGTCGCGGCTTCTCACACGTTGGGAGGGATCAAACCACACAAATTTCCACCGCATCGTTGCAGCGTTCGGGGAAGCGAGATCGAGTGGAGATTTGAGGAAAATCCCAACTCCTACTAGCAGTTGTGGAGCTTTTCTACTGTAACCTGTCCACCTCCCCCCCCCCTATCGACAGAGTGGACGCGTTAAGATAGTGTATAATTACAACATCAACAACTTGGCCTGGTACTCGCGATCGGCACTACGGGCCCTTCCCGCGAGACGGTTCCAACTGAGACAGAGCGTGTCGTCCGTTACAAGCTCGGGCCCGGAATCCATTGTGGCGCACGGTAGTTGCTTAAAATTCTGGCAATGATCTTTGGTGATTTAGTATGCTGCGTGCATTTTGTGGTTCTGTTGCAAAGCTGCATTGGCACACTGGCGGACGGGGAGCCACCGTCCACCGGCATCGACCCGCCGGTGGCGGCTCCGCTCCTACAGCAGCCACCGGTTGGGATGGTGCCGACAAATCGTAGCAGCCGGTACACGGAACCGACCCTGCCCGGAGGTAAGTAGGTGTGTCTGCTTGAAGAGGAGGTGGCCAAGGCGAACGCACACCCGGGGACGTGATCCTTCTGCCGGGCGTTTTCCCTTCTGGGGTTGTGTTTGTGTGTGTGTGTGTGTGTGTGTGTTTTTTTTTCTCTCTCTGGAGAGGGTTGATGGTAAGCTCGGGTAAGTCGGGCGCTTCAGAATGTCGGTTGGTACATGCCGGCACGTTCATCTTGGGCAGGACACCGTACCGCACGTGAGTACCGTTTAATATCGGTGCAGACAGGTTGTGGGGAGGGGGCAGGAGAATAAGCGGCAGTTCATTAGAGACAGAAAGAAAGGGAAGGCAAGGGAGCGGTATAAAAAAACACACACACAAACAGGAAGTGCATTTGGGGACAACAAAAGAAACTGTTTATAATGTCGGTGACAGTGGTCACATGTTTTGTCCGCAGTCACACACTGGACCATTCATGTGAGCGTTGCATAGCTGCAGTGTGTTGTTCCTAGTGTCGGTATTAGTTAGTACAGATATAACGTGATCCTTTGTTTGCTGTTAAAGTTTGCAATCGGGTTGTTTTAAACAACAACTCCGTATTTGCAGTAAGTTGATAAAGTTCAGCTTAGCAACATTTTAATATTTTCCTAGCAGCATAGCAAAACGTTCAAATTGTTTACACACATAGAATCTCATTTTGTCAAAGTTCTTTACATCAACTCAGAAATCATTTCAATACATGAAGCGACTAAGGCTGCTATATTTTTTTTCTTCAATGTTCGTTTAATAAATTCCTAGCACGCTTTAATTAGTTAGTTAATTAGTTTCATTGTTTGTAGTATATCAATGCAACGTACCTTTGCATATTATTCTAACCTAGTTTATTGTTTCATCGGTGTAAGACACATGGATGAAACCTATCATTTTGAGTGACTTTTTAATTCTGTAACATAATGCATTATTGTATACCAATTTTACTTTGTTGTGATTCATCCAATAGTCACTTCTGTTGGTAAATGAAAAAAATAAGAAGAAAGAGTAAAATTTTAATGCGATATTCATGGTCATATGTGCAGAAATAGTACAATCCATATCACCTCAACTTACCTCGAAAGATGACCAGAGAGAAGATAAGTGTATGCTTCAGGAGAATACGACAAAATAAAATGAAGAAAATATGCATAAGCTGTACATTATAAAGAGCAAGTTAAATGATTCCATATGGCTAATCTGTTTAATGCACTCTGAAGGTAAAGTTCTTTGAATCGTTTTTAACTTTAAATTTAAATTATCTTAATAAAAGCCTCTGGAGCCACGAAGGTGCTAAGTAATCAGTGACTTGATGATATTGTCACTCACTATTCATATAAAAATAATGTTTTTTAAGTAGCTATAAATTCCCCCTTAAAACTTCATAAAAACTAATAGACTCTACTGGCTGGTCACAAATCCTTCAAAGTCACCTCAAGTCCCATTGTACCATGGTGATAATTAACTCTTTCGTTTAAATTCTGTCTAAATCACAGCACGGTGCCTGGCTGTACAATCGCTTCTCTTGATTTTCTCTCCATACTCGGTAAAAACGCAAACAAGAATACACCTCGATACTTCGACAAAAAGTACATCATCCGTCTATATGCGATACGAAAAATACGAGTCAAATTTCGTCCGAGATTTTGAGTTTCCATCCCGAGAAGCGAGCAGGCGGAAACACAAAATCGCATCCTTTACGACACTGCTGTTCACTTTACGCTTTACTTCTCGCCCTCCTTATCTCTCTCTCGCTGTTTGTGCTGCACGCTGATCCCTTCCTGCTCATCTGTGGACATCCGGAATCTGCCCGGGCCCGATCCGGATTCTGATTTGCTGCCAGAGCTGAACGAGTACTGCCGGACAACGCAGGACTGCCGACCGTACGCTCATGTTTGTGACACTCGCAAGCAGACGTGCGACTGTGCCGAAGGATACCGGCCGGACGAGACGACCCGGGTGTGTCTCGGGGGTAAGTAAAGGATCCCAGTACCCGCCCGCAGTTCGGAAGGAGAAGTAGTACCGAAATAAGTGAATTTTCGCTTTCACACTTCACACACAACCCATGTTCAAACGAGCACGCAAACGGGCCATTTCCGAAATGGACCAACCGAAGATTCACTGTCCTGTCCTGTCCCGCTGCCTCACGCAACAAAGCAATAGAGTGAGCAACGAGAGAGAGAAAGGGTGGAGATGCATGATTGAGACCATTGTATCTTAATAACACGCACCCGACGGCATGCAGAAGTATCTGTCTGCCGTCTGTGTGCGACCCGAAAACCGAACGTCCGTCCCGGCCGTCCACTGTCGGGTTTTTGCAATGCCCAATGTACACGGATGTGTCAATTTCCTTCCTTCACTTATGGGGCCTTCGTTGTCGATCGCATTTCGGGGCCGCTTTCAGGACTTTTTGATTGCGAGAAGCGGTGAAAGGAGAGCGTACATTGCAATAAATTTCACCATCACCATTGCCGGAGAGGACGCTTGCGTTTAATATTCATCGCATACAATTCCGACTACATTTGTTTATCGTTTTGAAGAATGATTTCTGCTACCGCCCGGTGTGCAAGCACGTCGAACAACATTCAACTCTTCAAAGTGAAGCAATAAACTGAAGCTCTTCTACCGCACTACCAGCAGACAGACAAGGAGTAGCGAAAGTCTTGAAAGGTGTTCCAATGTTTGAAAGTGTGCTATTTGTTTGTTTCACGCTGGCGCAACGTCTAATGGTGTCTTTGGTTTCTGGCTGAAGGATCCTCTTCTCGTCGTCGTCAACCTACTGGCTCAGAATGTTGATGCGCTCTAGATGCCTTCCCGTATCGAACGAAATTGAACAGAAAAGCAGTTTCCAATGCCTGGAAAACTGTTTCGCTTGTTGCGGCTTATCTGCGAAAGGAAGATCCTGCTTCGTGACGTCAATAATTCTGTGCAAATTTGAGAACACGCAGCTTCCAAAACACTCTTCCAGTCGCATTCCGTTTCGCAGGTAATCCGGTGCCGCTTTCTGCTGTGCACACCAAGGCACAACCATCTCAACAAAGCAATCTTTGTTCGCTTTACCGTTAAACAATACTCGCTACTAATCGCTCACCGTTGTAGCTGCTTCCCGTCTCCAAACCCGCCACACATCCGAGACATTCGCTTAGAGGCTTAGAGTCTTAGCAACAATCGCCCCATCGTTTCGGCTTTTGTTGCACTTTGCATGAGAGAGAGAGAGAGAGAGAGAAAGAGAGTGCATATTAGATGCAGAAACGAATCGGACGGCAATAGGCGGATATAATCGAATTTGCTCGGAGAAGAAGAAAGTACAAGCACACTCTTACTGCACACTCTGCGTTCCAACTGATGGGCTGTTTGATTGGTTGCCAGCTTAGGTTCTTCCCGTTTCCTTTCTGGGTTTTTTCTTCCGAAGCGAGGCCAAGGAGATCGGTATAAAGTGCACTAAAGTGCACACGCTTGCCGTTTAGTGCAACGTATGCAAAAGTGTGTCTTATCAGTTGTTTGCGCTGCTTTACCGGTGTGTGCGAGTAGAGTGCTGTATACATCCAGTTTGGTTGGTCGGTTCGGCTGGCTGTTTGTCTGACCCACAAAAGCCGTACGAATGCGGGCAGGCAAATATTTGGAAATTGGATCTTGATCTGAGATGCTTCTTCACACATCCGATAAAGCTGTGTGCAGTTAATGCATACGAGGGCGGTACCATTGGATTCTCGAGGCTTGAGAGTTTTCTGTTTTTCGGAAACCTTTTACGGTGCTTTTCTGCAATCAATAATAAGACATTGTTCCATTTCTTTCTCGCTCTCTCTCTCTCTCTCTGACAGCCGTTGGACGTCGATGTTTGTACGATAGTCACTGCATCACGAACGCGTACTGCAAGGGACAAATGATCTGTACGTGCAAGCGTGAGTACGGATTCCTCACCGACGATAACTGGTCATGCCAAGGTAATGTATCACCCGCAGCCATTACGTGTTGCAGCTCCATCAAAACGATGCCGCATGCTTACATTTTTTGCACATCTTTCCCCTCTCATCTGCAGCGTCATCCGCCAGGGCATCTTCAAAAATCAACCCAACAGCAGTCGTTCTGCTGCTTCTGCTGACCGCAACGAGCGGGTGGACCGGCACACCTAGAGCACTGTTGTGAGGAGAATAAATGCATGTATTGTAAGATTTAATTAAACCATTCCCGCTGGCAAGCAAAAGAAAGCACACTCCCTCCCGGCGAAAGGTGGATCAGAATCCCTGTTAAATGTTTTTCTTCCTCCCGATGCACTGCTGCGCTGCACCTGCGGCTGTTGGCAATAGATATTCGCTCTTCCGATCCGGTTGTTGCAAGTGGTACCGGCTCCTTCATGGACGAACGTTCCATATTCCACTCTCCAGCTTCTTGGCTTGATGCATTGCAATGGAAAACCAAACAGAAACGAAAAGAACCCATCAGGAGAGGCTAGTGCTTTCCCCAAGTTTTCGATAAATCTGCATTGTGCCAGGGCAAGCAAAAGGATCTGTTTTCTTCCAGCAGACGGCATCCAGAAATGAAGGCATCAGCTGTCGATGTAAAATCGAAATAAGATTAGTTTATTCGTGAAGTGCATTCTCATTTCTCTTTTGCCGATGCGAGAATCCAATAAAGTGAAGCGAAAGGGACCACCCTGCCGAGCATCCAGCAAGACCGATGCGCACGGTTCGAGGCAGCGCAGGGTTACAAAGGAAGTCTCCCGTACCACGGCGGCGGCGACGACAGAGTGGAGAATAAATATTCTTCTTTGCTTACAAATAAATGTCGAAATTGGGAGGACGGGCCGTGGGTGACGGTGTGTGCTGTTTGTGCTTCGGCAGAACAAATGTTGGGTGAACGTGTCCCGGACGTACTTTGCTTCTGCAATGCTTCTGCGACTGGAATGGGCGTTGGAGCGTTGGAACCGAAAGATTCCGGGACTGGGACGTGTTTTGCCTGCAGGTGGCGTTGGTTGTGCAATCGCGAGAGGTAGTTGATTGTTTCCGTTAAGTAAATATCGGTTTTCCCGTAAGCGTTAAATTGTGAACAGATTTTTATTATTGCCATGTTTGCGTGCGTGTGTGTGTGTGTGCGTGTTTCGAAAGCAAAGAGAGTGTAAAAATGCGAAAAATATGAGAATAAAATAAAGGAATAAAAAATCAGTATTAACGTTTGAATTTGAATTTATTGTATAAATAGGTGAGAATAAATATATTTGCCAACATAAACGTATGCCTCGAGCGAGCTATTGATCTATCAGTCGCTGAATTATGAATCGTTTGGCCTACAAACCGCTGTTTTGTGTTTCTTTTCTTGTGCAACCGACACAAACGCACACTATTTTGACAAGCATTTGAACAGCAAACATCATTGATATGTGTAATAATAATATCACACCAGTTAATGATTTCGAAACACCGCGGCAAAACGAAGCCAAACACCGGTTGGCTCGTTCCCGGCCCGTCCACCGCCCACAGCCCAGCGTCACCGGGCTGTGGGCTAATGATTGCTAATTTATACAGTGCGTATGCTGGTATCTGGTGTGTCACGGTACGACACGTGTGAAACTGATACCCTTCGCCACACGCTGAAAACACACTGATTGACGGACCGAAACCCCTCGTGGACGTGTAGGGGAACCGGCCGGGCGTCCCGGGCAAGCGACACAAATTAGCGCACAATATTGGAATAATATAAATTTCAATAATTAATTTTATTTATAAATTCACTTAAAAACCCAAAATCAATTATGCTGCTCATTTGGTGGCGCACAGTAGCAGCACTTGTTTCATTTTCCCTAGCATTCCAGCGTTCCGGCGTGTGTTCCAGAGTTCCAGCGCTGGCACGAATTGTTAGCTGCTACGACGATGAAAAGTGCTTCCGAACTGGAGTTCTCTCGTTTGGAAGCTGGAAGTTACCATTTTTATTTATCCAACCCAACGCAAAAGGTGTTGCAAAAGGTTCTGCCATCCCTGGCTCACCACTTTCCCACCTCCTCCGGTTGGTCGCACGTTCGACACATTCAGAGGCGGAGCATCACGATTAAGTGAAAACATAATTCCAATAAATGTTAATTGATGCCAAATTTTATTTACGATTTCGGGCGTGTCCCAGACATGTGTGGCCCTCGTGGCGCCGGTAAAATGTATTTGTGTGTGTGTGTGTGAGTGGGATACTAGCATGGTCACGGAAACGGCGCCATTGTGGAAATAATTCGATTTCCGTGTTGCATCAATTTACCTCTCGCGTGGTGAGCGTGTAAGGAGCCGTCGGTTTTGCGTTGCAGTTTTTAATCAATACACTGCGTGTAACATTAACGGTAAAGAACCGAAGTTTTCCATTTTGCGGCAGTAGTAGCTGGAGATAAAATGAAAAAAAAATCATTCCAAGTTTGTGCTAGAAGAATGACTGTGCTAGTAAAACGATCTTTAAATATATTATAAGATATCTTGTGATCTTAATATGACGATTCTAGTAAAATAAGTTATTAACTTCGCAATAAGTTATTAACATTAACTTCACACTACAACCACTTCGCGGTCTTGGCCTGCGCTTACAAACTCCGAAAACGCTCAGGGTCTCACGGTCTCAGTCCGTTATTAAAATAAGTTAGTGAACAGGCAAAAGCTGAAGAAAAAGTTCTCCCAGTATTAACTTTTCAAGCCAAACATTTTTATCTCGTTTGATAAATAGCGACATGAAGCATAATTAATTTTCGTAACATTGTTTTACAATAGCGCCATCTCTTGATAACTGGCAAAAGTACATACTTACTGTTTCATATAACTTATAATCGTAATATGAACTTACTTTTACTTCAGTTTAATTATCTCAGTTAATTATGATGGAATAAAACTTTACGGAAAAACTAAAGAATGCGCCAGTTACACGATGCTCGGTCATTGTGGTCACGCTAACATAGTTTTATTTAAAGTAACAAAATAAGTTTTATTTTATTCTGCGATTGTAAAATTTAAAAATATAGATATATGCATATACTTTTGGCTCGTAAATTTAATGGTGACCATTGCCTGTGTCGATAATGTTAGATGTTAGATCTTAATGTTTGATAAAACCATTAAGCCCATTGAAAACGTGTTTTCAAATTCAAGAAAGAAATTTTAAAAACAATATAACAAACATGTAAAAACAAATAAAATACGAAACAATTTTGCGCACAATGTCAACGCGGGCTGCTTTAAAGCAAAAACTTCCATAGAAACAGGTTACCAAGAAGATGGTAACTATAGACGCGTGGTTACTATGGACGCTTGGATTGTTTTATTTGCGCGAAAGGAAAGCCAAACAACGGCCAGCATTGAAAACGGAGACTTCACTTCATTTCCATACTAGTAGTGCTGTGAGGTACACTGTGTTCAAACTGTTCACCGATTCTACTATTCCGAAAGAATCCCTACTAGAGAGTAGCAGTTTTAAAGCATTTGGTACGTGAGTGTGTCTGTTCGCAGGATGGATTTCCGCGCCATCTGGATCCGGGACCGGCTGTGCAAGATATTGGGCGTGTTTGAGCCGCGCTACATCGACACGGTGCTGAACGAGCTGTACGACGAGCTGGTCGCCTTCCTGGACGATGCCGTCACCGATCAGCGGGACGACCATAAGCGCATTCTGTTCGCGTACCGTACGTTTTACGAGCGGCTTATCGAGGAAAAGGTGACCGCATTCGAGCCAGGTACGGTACTGCCGGTGCTGGATGGTTGGCTCGGCTCACACCAGCTTCATTTCTTCCTTTAACGCAACTCTCTCTCTCTCTCTCTCTCTCTTTCGCTCTCGTCCCTTTACTATCGGCAAATGCACCGAAATCTCCTGGACTGTCAAAAAACTGGTCGATCGTAAATCTTGGACCACGTCCTTGCCCAAACGCCTCACTCCGGCTGCGGTGCCGGACGATGAATGATGAGTTGGCGATCCCTACAAATATTATATGCATGTAAAACATGGCCATCATCGAAACCTGTTTCACCGCCTGCTGGGATTCGGTGACTTTCGTTCGGGCTGTGTGATTAAACATCTACCTTCCGGGGCTTTTTGCAGTTACGGCCGGGGCGGCCCAACCGTCCACCTCGGACCAACCGGACCAACAGACGCAGAAGGAGAAGAAAGGCAAAAAGGTTAAAGGTGGGTAATTTTTCCTCGTCCTTGTTCCTTTCCCGGACACCGGTGCACCAGCGCCGTGCCCCCCCTTACCTGTTGGAGGCGAAAGGTCCGTCGTCGTTGTAACTATCTCTTATCAATGTTCTTCTCCCTTCCAACTGCTGCAGTTGCAGTTTGCTCACAAACACCCCTATGAGTAATAGGACGCTCTTTCCCAGCTTCTCCACGAGTTCCAATTTTCCAACACTTCCAAACGAACATCTCTGGTACACAGCGTTCCTGCCGAGTGCAGCCATCACAACCCTTGCCATCTGAGAATCTTGCCCCTCCACCCCGTATCAAATGGATTTATAGTTTCGGCCCTTGCCTGCGCCATCCCGAAAAGGGATCGAGCCTTCAACTCTATAAGTCTCGACAGACCGGTGAAATTATGACACTTTCATCTAGTCAGGCCGTAAATTACCGATGTCATTCGATTGCTTCCTTATTCCTTCGCCCAGGTGAAGCTCCGCAAACGCTCTCCATTCACCGTCAAGCACTTCCCCCGCAAAGAGTGCAAAATATCTTTGTCGAGTTGCTTCGAGGTACTGCAGCACAAAAAAAAGAACCCCCTACACTGAACCTGGCCCTGCTAATCGATGGAAACGGGGTGAAGGGTTTTGCACAAAGTTTCACGAATCACCTTTTCGTCCTTTCCTGCCACGTGCACTGCCCCAATCCTTTGGTGTCTTTCGAAAATTTTGGGTTTTTTTTTCTTCCTTTCACCACTTTCGGATAACCAGGAGATTTTTTCCTTCTTTCGTTTTCCTAACAGAACTCGTTCTGGCCGGGACACTTTCAACGAAAAGTTTCTTTTTTCCCGCTGAACCACCACCTCCAAACTGCAAAACCCTTTTTTCATCCGAGTATGCAAACTTCCTGCTTAAAGGGTTCGCTTCCTTTCGCTGTTGGAGGTGCCGCCGAATGCTGGCACTATTGTTTCATCACATAAATTTTCCGGCCAGATCCTCTCGTGCGAAAAATGACTTTGTGGAGTGCGTTATGAATGCATGATTTCCTCTATTTTAGGACGCAATCCTTCTTGCACTCGCGCTTCTGCCACACACGGGAAAGGGGGTTTGAGGCAGGGAGGAAAGGTGGGGATCAGAATTGTGTCTCCGGATGCTCTTCCCGGTGTCTTACTGCACGGTACAGATTATGCATCTTATCTGCATTTTTGCAGACAGTTCGAGATTTCGGGTAGGTGCATGGCTCATTCATGCAAAGGTGCCGTCCAGTTGAACGATTGTCACTCGTCTCAAGAGGAAAAAGGTTATAGAATTTGAAATTACCTTTTAATTAATGTTCATGAAGTAAAAGTTGAAATGAAGAAGACATTTTTTGAGGCCGTGCTGGATAGCTTAGTTTTGAAATTAAAATGAATTCTTGTTCGATGAAGTGGCATGGTGAGATATTTTCGTATTGACCGTTAGTGAAGACACTACATTTGTTCTATTTCAGGGTGCAAATCGCTAGCACGATCGCGCTGTAAACAAACGCCACCTATTGGCAACTAGCGCAAACAGCAAGGGTTCGCTACGTGTGCCTATTATTTTACCTAATATACCTACCTAATAACCAGCTTTTAACTGCCAGTTTTCATGAAAAAATGAGGAAAATTTTAACATTCTATGCCTCAGAATATATGCAAAACGGATGAGTCAGTTGCCTTTCTTTTTCAAGCATAAGAACCCAATCCTTTACATCAAATTCATTATCAATTTATGTATGCTTATGTTAGAGAAAAAAAATATCGCTTCTCTTGATGACCTTCCTCACAAGATTTATATTGCTTACTCTTGTAAGTACCTTGAATACTTATCTGTTGAGAGAATAGATCATATATACGTTTAAAAACAAGCACAATATCGTCACAATAGCTTTCGATAATGGTGTACTGTTTTGTTTTTATCGTTCCCCTTAGCCAAACAAACAACCTCTCACTCAGGCACGTGACAAAAGCGCACTATAAAACCGCCATACTCTGCAACCCTTCGGGTAAACACACACGCACGCCGTACCTTGGAAAAGGAAATGAAAACGGATGTGAGCTCGGCTGCCTTTCATATCCTGCAGGCAACACGTTCTGGAAGGTTAATTTGATTTATTTATGTTTTTCTTCCGATCGTTCGAACGCCAGTCCGGTGCAAGCGCCTTCTCGGGGCTGCACGACTGTAAACTAGAGCATTACGCTAACCCTCATCCCCTACCCCGCCAACACACGGAGCTGACGGGGTCACTATTAGTCGACTTACCGGGTGTGTAAGCGGTCGCATAGATGGCGTCGTCATCGTTGTCGTCGTGCGCAAACATTGTGGGTCCATCACGTTTGCCAGCTGGAGGCGGTAAACAGTGTCGTCCTCGTCGTCGTCGTCGTCGTCGTTGTCGTCCTGTGTTATCCATGTTTTGCTATTGTCTTCAGGAGTCTCACAAGAGGGACTTTTGTGGGTTGTGGAAAGAGTGAAAGGGCGCGTCAATATTAATAGCATTATTGTATCGCTACGGGGTATTGCAAAAATGTGCTCCATCCCAGTGCACCAAGTGCCACTGGAAGTTTGCCTTTCACTCCTCACGCTGATTGCAACACTACCACCGCTACTTCTACCTGCAACGTTGCAAAATAGTTTCGTTTTGAGGCTGCTGTTGGGATGTTTCCGTCGACGACGATGGAACCTGCTGGCTGGAGATGCGTTTTCTTAATTATAACATTTTACAACATGCCGCTTCACTTACCATACGATGGTGTTAACGAATCTTTGCAGACACTATTTACCGTTCGCTGCAACAAAATGCTTCAATTTGCTTACTTAATATTATTCTCCCTCTCTTTCTTTTTTCTACTCTTATCGACGGTTCATGCAAGTCCTGCAGACGATGCAGATGATGGCAGTAAGTGCATACAAACAACACCCAAACAGGGAAACTCACTGTCGATCCAAGTTAATGCACCTATTCAGCACTTAATTAATTTCTTCTGAAAGCATGCACCATAAACGCATTATTATTTGTGATTTGTTCTTTAATTTTGTATATTTTAATTTGCATATTTTGTGTATTTTTTCTTTAATTTTGTATATTTTAAAGCAAATCGCATAAATCAGTTCTAACTTTTCCATCATCTCCCGCAGGCAAGAAAAAGGGAAAGCCCAAGAAAGGAAAGAAAGGAGGTATGTATTGTAATGTTGACAACCCCCCCCCCCCCCCCACTCACTCAAACTCACACCCACACGGTTTAAGCGGACGCATACAACATTATGAAGTGCAATAATGCACAACGACGTGCAAACCATCCACTGATAGCAATTAGTCGTGTTGCTGATTTGCTCTCAAAAGCACCTCCCCTACCCCCCTCCCCCACTTGTGCCACTCTAATTAAAAAATCCTTTCTTATACAACAACACCGTCCACTATCCCCACCCCTCTCCCCCCCCCTTCATCACCCCATTGCGGACCCACTTTCGCGCAAACAACTTTTCTAATTAGACGCTGACCATGAGATTACTGGAGACGCCGGATTCCTTGGGGCGAGCAACGATAATGAGCTGGTGGAAGTTACGGTAAGTTTTACGAGCGCGCCGAGTAAGCGAGGGCGTTCGTGTGCTGATGATGACGTTAAAATGAGTGCGATGTTGACGCTACATTGTACGCTAATGGAAAACTAATGTCGTTGTGGTTGTTGTTGTTTCTGTGGTCGGCTACATGCTCAACTCTTAGAAAATCGTTCCGACATCGATCAAAACACCAATCGTTCACATTTGCTTCGGCATCATACCGGAGGAGAAGATTGCTGCCAACGTCCGGTACGTCTACATGGTGCGACGACTGTGCACACCGATCGGTACGTTACGAGTGGGCGCCAGTGCGCCTTGAAATGTAATCAAAGTACTGGCAATCAAGTCCGGATTCTATTTTAGGAACCTTCCAAAACCTCGAAGACTGTGTGGCGGAAATGCCACGCAAAGTGATCGTTGGCTGCATCCGGGGCAATCTGATACACAACGCGAAGGAAATGCTGGAGCGGATCTATCGGCCCGGGGTGGAGTTTCAGTTTCACGAGCCGGACACCAGGCGCCCAAAGCCGGAGAAAAGTGTCACCGCCGAGGAGGAGACCGAAGACGATGCGACCGGTGGTGACCGGTCGGCTAGCAGAACCAGCGTCGGCCTGATTGACTACACCCGACCGTCCGACTTTCGCATGAAGGCAATGCAGGCGAAAAAGCTCACTCCAAGTGCGGCCATGCGCGAAGAATCGGCCCTGGAGAACAGCAGCCGTCAGTCGCTGGCCGATACGCCCAGCAGCGAGTCAAACCTCACGCAAACGAAGGCCTCCGAATCGACGACCGGCGATAGTGACGCAAAGTTCCCACCTCCACAGACATCCTCCGAACGGTGGAACACACTGCTGGAGGAGTCGAAGATGAAGGGCGAAGCGGAACGGAGCAAAAGGCTACCAGCAGCGCAGGCTGCCACCGCGCCAGAGGAAAGCCCGATGAAGCAGAACCTGGAAGCTAATTTGGAGAAGTTCATCGACACCCTCCAGTGGACGATCGATCATGTGGAGTGCGCGTTCGGGCTGCCGACACAGTACAACGCGCCCAACCAGGAGAACATCACGGTGGACGAGGACAAGTTTAAGATCAAGGTGGACATCGGGAAGACGAGCATCGAAGAGCTGACCACGCTGCAGCTGGAGGAAATCGTGGAAGGATGGTCGATCTACATTGGGAAGGTGTTGCGCGAGGCTAGCGAGAAGGTGAGAGCATGAACGTCGGTCCTTTCATCCGCTCCAGCCACCAAACGTATGTCCGCTTCATTTCGTTCTGCAGGAAGCGACCGACTGCACACCGATGGCTGAGTACAATCTATGGATCGAGCGGGAGTTACAGTTCAATTCCATCATCGAACAGCTAAAGGCCCCGTTTGTGATTCAGGTTTTCGGTAAGCTGTTGTAACATCGAACTTGCGCTTGTTCAATTTAATTAAATTTCAATTCAATTGCAAACGTTTTGACTGTTGCAGACGCACTGAAGGATAATCAGAGCAGCATCATGAAAGCCTGGCCTGGCCGATTCCGCAAGCTCAAGGAGGCACTGTGTTTGGCACGGGAAAACGTCGAACACCTGGCCATGCTTCAAAGCTATCTGGAGGTAATGGAAGGACACAGGAAGCATATCCGCAATGATTCTGGGTTCCTGTTTGTTATTACAATTTCGTGCTAAGTTGAAACCCATGTCCGGAGTTTCGAGAACGCAACCATCAACGACTAATCACGCTCCAGAGACGTTCCATGATGCTTTTGCAAATTTTTCCATCCCAACTGCCATGTTTTTCTGCCCTTTTTCCCCCGTCTGAAATGATGATAATCATTATTTGTTACCGTGTCGAGTGCGCTGTCTAACCTTTTTCTTTCTCTTGCGCTTGTTCTCCCTCTCCGAACATGTAGAAAATCAAAACCGGTGATGACTTCAAATTCATCCTATCCATTATACCGAACATAACGATCATACTGAGACACATCTGGACGATGTCAAACTATTACAGCCTGGACGAGCACATGCTCAGCCTGATCGGGAAGATATCGTTCGTGTTTGCTGAGAAAGTTAAAATATTAATTAATGTGGATACCATTTTCAAGTGAGTTGTTGTGCTAGCCCCTGTTTTTCGGAAATCATAATTAACTGTGGACGTGTCATCGTTGCGTTTTGCCCTGTTGGGTGAGGTGTTTTGAAAGTTTAATTAGCGCCCTGTCGGGTGGGTGAAGGACCCATAACACACCTCTCCCCATCCCAACACTCCCCTCCCTCCCTCCCCCTTCCTCCTTCCCTCCTCCCCCATGTCCTTCTATCGTAAGGGTACAATGCGTTATGGAGCTGACGAACCCAATTATCTGCTCGAACCTGGGAGCTGCTGGGCACGTTGTACAGTACATCCTCTGTGTCATCGTCGTTGCAGGCACTCGGCGTCCCACATTCACCGATGCGCAACGAACTGTGCGACGCTGTTGCAGGCGTGGAAGCAATCGTACATGGACACGCGGGCCCAGATCGAACAGTCGGGCATTGGGTCACGGTGGGAGTTTGATAAAAATGTGCTGTTCCGGGAAATCGATCACATGACGCGCATTAGCCACGATATGGCACACATCGCACAGGTACTGCGGAAATTCCATTTCTCTAGCCCGTTCCCCTTGCAGTACTCGGTTTCTCCTTACGTCCCTTTTTTTTCTTACCGTTGCAAGGTTTTTCTCGACTTTGAAAACATTTTCGATGCCAACTTTAAAGCCATGATTACCGATCCGGAGGAGGTGGATAATACGTTGAGCAAGGTAAGGTGTGGATGACTTTCCCGAACAGAGAGTGGACATGTTTCTTGGTAGGCTTTCCCAACTGGTGAAAAGCACTTTGCCGCTGCACGCACGGATAAGTAGAAATTCATCAGCGCTAATGATATCCATTCTTTTCTGTCACCGCGTTCTGGCGCTGGTGGGCGGTTGGGACGGGCGTTCGGTAGGTTTATCGCCTCATCAATCACATCATCTCGGTCGACTACGACATTTTCGCCTCGAGCAATTTGGCCAACTGGGAGGCAACGCTGGGCTACTTTCACAAGGGCGTCGAACAGGTGGAGCACGAAGCCAAGGTAGCGCTGGACCGCTGCATACCCTCGCTCAGGTAAGTGTCGCTCGCTCGGCCGGTTGGCTGCTGCCGGTGTCTTTAGGGAAGCGTGTGGACACGGGACAGAATCCTTTTTTTTGCACCTTCTCGTACGGGCCGGCGGCAGCAGCAACCGGGCCACATAAATCACCGATAATCCAGTGTGAAGCCGGTCCGGCCTCTTCCGAACACATTTGGACATGTTTTCTATTTCTCACACCTTTCCTCCCCCTTCATCCCGCCAACCATCTTTTCTTTTCCGGTTGCCTTCATCTTCACCATCGCCATCACACCATCGCTCACGCGGACCCACGTATGCACTGCAACAATTCATCATCGCTTCTTCGCTCGACGCTCCCCCCAATACCCGCACCGCTCTCGGCCCACGCAAATCGTGACAATCGGGGGGCCACGATCGGCTTCGATTTCCCCATTTTGCCACCGCAACGCAACAGGTCCGCCGAGCTGGGGCTGGAGCTGATAAAAAATTTAGACCGCATCGAAACGAGACCGGCATTGGCAAAGCATTTATCATCCAAGTATGAAAATATTATGAAACAATTCCTGGCGGAAGTCGGCATGGTTGAGCACGAGTTTCTGGTACATAAATAAATTTGTTGTCATCTCGTTTAGTTATGGCGGTACTTTGGCAGGCGACAGGCGACAGGCGTATGGCGCAAAAATCAGCAAAAGGGCTGTGGCGAGGATGTGAGTTGCGAAGCAAACGGAAGCAAAGCACGAAATCCACTCGACGAGCGACGGCTTAGAGGCTCGTAACTTTTGCTCTTGTTCTTTCCGGGGCTTTGTTTTTTTGATAATTTTTTTATTGAGAGTAAGAGAGAGAGAGAAATTGAAAAGCAGGAAAGGATGTATTTGTTACCCACTTTGGGAAAGGTCTCGAGCGGAGCATCTACATCACCTTGCGGCGATTGTGCCAGTAGTTGCTGCTGCTGTATGCGTTGCAGATTTGATTACGCCTTCACGTGCACACATGTCGAGGAGGAAAAATGTGCAAAAAGAAGAAAAAAGAAGCTCCCGGCAAAGGTACCTTGCCATTTATATCGTACTTTGTAATTGATTCCCGAGTGCAAGACATTGCTGTCAACTTGCAGGCAACGCAGGAGCACACGTGCTGCCACCGTTGTCGACAACATGCAAGCCTTGGGAGGAAAGTTTTCCATTTCAAGCGCCAAGCAAAACTTTACCTCCTCGTGCTCTCCGCCGCTGCTGGCTGCGCATTATTAATGGTTTCCGGAAATCAATTCAAAAGTTGCTATTCCTTCGCCAAAGCCCCACGCTACTGCCTGCCGCCATTAAGTCGCTTTTACAATTCTACCGCAATTTAACTTTTGCCCATCAGCTCGTACGTCCCTTTCCGCAAATTTGTGTGACAAAAAAAAATGGTCCGTGTTCTCTTGTTGCAGAAGCACAAAAACAATCCGCCCCTGCAGCGCAATGAGCCGTGTCACGTGGGTGCCGTGTTTTGGGTGCGTTCGTTGCTAAACTTCATCCGGAAATCTATGACCGCGTTTAGAGAGGTAGGTGCCACCGCCGGAAGTCACAACCCCCGTGGGGGGCGCTTCAGTTTTTCAGCTGCAAACACATCGAAACTGTGTGTTGCAGCAAATGTGGGATGCTTTTTTTTTTCACCTGCCGCCTTCGATTTCGCTATTTTTGCTCCCTTTTGCAGTTCGAGGCTTCCAAGCGGCATGCGGAAACTTCGCTCCAGCGTACCGCGTTCGGCCAGTACATGCAGCTGGTGAAGGATTTCAAGGACTACGAGCGGGACAACTTCCAAAAGTTTACCACGTACGGCACCAAGACGGTAAACAGCGTGCTGAAGCGCAACATTCTGAAGCTGGAATTTTGCGAAACGGTGCTCGGTAAGTGGCCCTGTCCCTAAATATGTCCCTGTTTTCGTTATTTTTTTTTATGTTCGGGAAAGTAATGGCAAAGGGAAAACTTTGTTTAATCGTATCAATTCTTCTTCGCTTCCCTCGCATGTGCCGCCGTCCGTAAGCGCAGAGCTGCAGAAGGAGCGGAAACCGTCCAAGGCGAAGAAGGAGCAACTGTCCGCCAGGCGACCGTCCGCGCTGATGACGGGAAAGGATCGGTCCCGCTACACCAACATCGCCACCGCCGTCCGCTGGCTCGTTAATCGGCCCGACGCCCTCGATCCGCAGCTCGCACTCGCCCAGAAGCTGGTCCGGGCGGCACGCAACACACCGTCGCAGATTTCCACCAGCGGCACGGCCACACCCGCCAGCGAATTCAAAATCAATCAAGCCCAGCGTAAGTTTCGCGCAAAATGAGCGATTTTTCGAGTTTGTGGCCTTTGGGAAAGCAGGAAAGTTGATTTTTCACAACCCGGTTCCCCGGACGCCTACAAAGACAAGCTCTACTTAGCGTTAAATGTTGGGCGCTTGTTGGCGCACCAAATAGCAGAAAGCTTCCCAACATTATCCACCTCACTTGCTGCCTAAACCCTGGCGTTTCTTCCCCTTCCCTTCCCCTTTGCTCCCTTCCTCTTTGCTTTATGCCGGATAAACTTACTCTCAACACAGTGTTTCTTCTTTTATGATTTTATTTAACCAACAGTGATGGTGTCAGCAGTTTCGCAAAAGAAAATTCCCACGTGGCGCGAAGTAATCGGCGAATCGGTGCTCATCGAGTACAAGCTCAAGTTTGCATTGAACTTTTCCTACGGTAAGCTGTCTCACCTTCACTCCCTCTCTCTCTCTCTCTCCCTCTGTATGCCCTTCTTTTGTTCCTGCATGGTCAGCAATCGAGCCTGGCATCTCTCAACTCCGAGCGGGTGCGGTGCAGTCCTTTTTCCCCGGGTGCTGCTTATCTGTTCGCTTACAGTTTGAAGCTTCCCTTACAGCAACACAGGAAAAAAAACGCATGAAAGCTGTCTAAATAATCGGTTTGAAGAACCGTTTTTGAGCGTTACTGGCGTCTCGCCACACCACACCACTGGCTGTCCTCAAGTGCGCCGGTGGCTGAATGAATATTCTATCCTCCCAAACAAGAGCCGGTTTCAAGTCATCTCATCGTGTCTTTGTGCACCTTCAAGCTGTTGGGTGCAGACGTGGGGAGGACCAGTGTGGTGGTTGCCTCATTTTTCAAATATCAAACGGATACACGGAGCACAAGCTGCTGAGCTCTTAAAAAACAGCCCCACCGAAAGGGGAACCGTGCTACGGAGAAAGCTGATTATCATTTTCATTTCCAATAACCAACAGAAGTGGCTTTTGATTTATTCTTTCAGAGCCCGCTCTTGTCTCAGCTTCTTCCAAGCGCTCTAGTAACGCTTTTTCTTTTTGGGCGCTACACCATCTATTCAATTTATGCTACACTAAAGCTCTCTGGTGAAAGGACTCACTCTGCACCGCTCCTAGGCCGCTTCTGATCCACCACCGGTCCTGATGTGGTGAGATCAAAATCCGGTCGTTTCACTTTTTCGGCATTGCGTCCAACGTCCTCACTGTCTTTAGCTGTGCTGTATGTGTGTGTCCCATTTGCTGTATGTATCCATTTTCTTATGTTCCTTCTCTCTCTCTCTCCCCCTGTGTTTCTCGTTCCATGTGGCCCTTCCAGACATATTCGACGTCATCAACGAAGGTCAACAGTTCGAGTATTTGGGATTCTCATTAAGTCCCACCATTAGGATGGCCATTATGAGAAAAGTAAGCAATATTTTCTTACCCACTTTACTGCTTTACCACCACCGAGAGTCGTTGGTGTTTGATTTGTTCCCGGTTAGCCCGCAAAGCTTCAGCACAACCCTCCCGTCCCAGTGTTTCACGCCCTTTGCGCCTCCATTCAGGAATCGTCCCTTACGGCTTTTACCTTAAACTTTCACACACTACAATGCTCCCGCTCACGCTGCTCGAGATCTGCGCCCAAGTCGTTGAACGTAGCTCTCGTAGAAAGTTATTGCCATCCCCTCTTGCCTTATGGTCTCGGTGACAGCGATATATTTCAAAGTCGTGCAGAGAATGCTTCAGCACGGATTGTACCTGAGTGTGGTGTGCTTTAGTAGTTTTAGTGTTTCTTGTTTTTTTTTTGCGAAGGTGGAAATGAATCTGTGGACATACATAAAAGAATAACAGTATTTCTTTTAGTTTTATATTTTATGCGGTGGCCTTTGCATGTACAATAAAAGCAGGGACTGTTGCATAAACGTTTTATATCCCGAAGTAACTACGATTTCTAGTGGTTGTATTAATTTTCTTTAAGATAGATAAGCCTTGTATTATGAAAAATTATTAGATTTTATAATTTTGTATCAACATTATTACTGTCCATGTAATTTTATTTTTAAGTAAGTTGTAAAGCTTTGACTTGTTGATAAAAGGCAGCACTGAAATCATTATAGTTTCATAGTGATTTTAAAGTTAGGTTCGAAACTCTGTAAAATCTTAAAACGATTTAAAAAATCTTTTATTAATTGTATTAAACCGCCGCAACGTACTAATCCTCGCTTAATTTGAATCTTTCAGGACCAACTCTTTCGAGACGTTGAATGTGTTAGCAAAATGGTCGACCGGTACAATGACATCGTACTGAATCTATCCACTCCTGAGGTAAGTTAGTTTAAAATAATTATCTGCCATACCAGAAAGTGTTAGCAATTAGAAAGAGTTAAGCTTTTGATGGTGCAATATTACCACTTAATTTCATCACTCACTAAAACTGGAACATCGTGATGCGAAAGGCTTGCCAAAGAAAGTGTGCGGGCGTCTTTAGCACCAACAAACATAATAATATTATCCGCATCTTTCGGCCGCATGTTAATCAGCGCTTCAATTCCAATTCCATTTTCGGGTTTAATACATCCCGAACGATACATTTCCATAATAAATGGGCAGGAAAATCCTTTTGTTCCATAAATTATTGACAGCACTCGTGAAGCCAAAACCAATTTTCCAAGTTCCGATAGCGCGCCCGGGAGGTGGATGGGTGGTTTGGGAAAGGGATGCAACTGCCGGCAAGTTTGGGTTGAAGGAACGGATTGATTTTTGAAATCAGCCACCACAGCCTGTCACGGTGCCATAGGCGTGCGTGGTAAGGGGTGTATTTTCCCAGGGAGCGGAGGAAAGGCGAAGCAAAATCCAGTTAATTCGTATCCCCGCTTTTATCCTCTACCACGAACTAGGGGAGGAGGGATCCCTTTTCGGGCGCGCCGCGTTCGTGGGAGCGTGTCTGCAAACGTCACAGCAAAAATCGTTCCAGCGCGTTCTATCTAGAGCGGGAGAAAGCGGGAGTATTAATTTATCCGTCGTCATAAATATTCATGCAAAATGATAAGTATACCGGAAAGTTGTTGTCCACGGAATGAGTTCGTGAGGCGTGAGGCATGCCACCAGGGGGAAGGGGGTGGGGTTGTGGCCGTATGTTTGGAAACAGTTGGACACTTCATTCGTCAAGTGGTTTCAATTTCAGTCTGTTTGAAGATTTAAGAAAGAACTTCCTGGGGACGGGACATAGCGTCAGTCAGCGTCTGTCTCGTTTGACGATGTGGGCGGGAGGAGGGTGTGGGGATTTTGATTTGCATAACATTATATTCCGTTAATTTTTAAGATCTCCCTGCAAGCTTCACGCCATGGACGGTGCGAGCGTAGTGCTGTTCGAAGCCACTCCGTTTACAACATATTCTGAAATGGAAGTAAAATGGCTTGAATTGACAGTCTCCCTATTCTTGTCTTGATAGGTTCACTTCTTGCGCAGTCATTTATACGAAGTTGAAACAATCATCCAAGCGGGACTTGGACGCTTCACCTGGCAGTCATTTAATATTGGTGCCTATGCGGAAAAGTGCCAAACGGTAAGAGAGAAAGAGAGATAGAGCTTTCTGATTTTAAAATTGTACGATTTTACTAGCCCTTTTTTTTTTGGTTCCGGATTAATTGCCCGTTTTCTTCTGTTTCTTTCTTTGGGACGGCACAACAACGCACCAGTTAATGAAAAGCTTATCGTCACTCGTATCGCAAATTGGTTACATCAGCAACGACATCAAGGTGCGCATCGAGCGGCTCGAATCGTTCGCCATGTTCGAGCTGGAAAGCGATAAAACGAAGGAAGCGGCCCGCGTGACTGCATCGGAAGTGGTGCTGAAAGCGCCGACCCAACAAAAGGAACACCATCATCACTCGCACCATCACTCGTCCCACCGGCAGCAGCAGCAGTCGCATCAGGAATCGCGCCATGAAAGTGTCACGCCGACGGACGGGGCACCCGGCGTCGCTCTTACCCGGGCGGCCGACGCCGATGCCGGTGGCGAGCTGGAGAAGCGACAAAAGCGACCGAAGAAAGTGTCCATCAAGGAGACGGACGACAGCGTTAAGCCGTGCCGGGATTACTTCGACGCGCTGGAGAAGGATCGCAATGCGAAAACGATCAGGTTGCTGCAGCTGTACGATTCCATCGGGCCGATACTGATTAAATTGGAGAGCTTGGTGCTCGGTACGTTTACGGGCGAGTGTCCCGAAATGAAGTACTACTACAACCACTGGGAGAAACAAGTGTTTGGCTGCTTCACCAGGTTAGTTCCGGGGGCGGCAGCATCACCCCCCATCGTCGTATCGAGTGACAGCAAATAAACCCCGCCGTTGTTGTTCCCCTGGTGCTCCGTTTTTCTTTCCCCTCCGCGTTGCAGGTTCGCTGCGAAAAACTTGGAAAAGTTCATGAACCATCTGCTGCACAATCAGCCGCTGTTCGAGGTGGATGCAATTTTGACGGTGCCGGAAATTCTGATGAGACCCTCGTCGACGGACGCGTACAGCATCATGATCAACTCGGTGAAAGATTTCCTGCTCAGGTGAGAAGCTCCTTTTACCCCGTGAAAGTTTTATTTGATCAACCGTCGCGGCATGCGCATGAGTATCACATTTTTCTTTGCACTTTAGATTGAAGAATTTTAAACGATGGACTGCCGAGACCTGTCTGCCGTGTCCGGTGACAAAGTGTGAGGAGAAAGAGTTTTACTTCACCTTCTTCGAGGACGTCGTGCAGGTAAGGGCAGGACAGCACACTGTAAGACTGTTGAAGGGCGTTTGCTAATGCACGATTTATATTTCTCTCTTTTTGAAAAACAAAAAGATTCCTCGAGTGTGTGAGTTGGTAATAACACTGCAGCAATCGATCCAGAACCTGGTCACCGAAGTTCTGACTTATTTAAAAAGGTATGTTTTTAGAAGATCTCGTTCTGGATCTAGCCACGTTCCCTTGAAGTCTTATACACAGGTACAAGGCTTTGCAAAAATAATAACATCCGCTATTTGTTATATTCCAGCTGGCAAAAGTATCGTAACCTTTGGATGTACGAAAAGATGAGCGTGTGTGAAAAGTTCCTAAACCAAAACGTTTCGCTGGCCCAGTTGGACGAGAAATTCATCTACTACACGCAGATCGTGAATGAGCTGGAGCGGCATAAGCCCTTTCATGACATTAAAAGCATACGCGTCAACCTTAAGCCACTCATCAGGGGCATTGTTGATCATGCGGTCGAGTGGCGCAATACGCTGGGGAACATCCTTGCCGAACGAACGCGCCAGCAGATGATAGAATTGCACGAACACATGGTGGTTGGTTGCGTTTGAGAAACGATGCGGTTAGAGATGATCTACTGCTAAATCTTTCGTTGTTACAGAGCTTGAGAAACGATTTGGATAAGAATGTGAAGGAGCTGTCTCACTTTAAGACGGTCATGCAAACGATTCAAACCATCCAATCGACTACGCTGACGGTGGAGCTAAAGATACATGAAATTCAGGAGATTTACAACATCCTCGAGGAGCATCGGATAAAGGTGAGCGCTTCCGCTGGATCAATGGATATTTCTCGATTATTATCCCTTTATTTTAAACCGCACGCTACAGTTCCCGCTGGGCGACATGATTATGGCGTACCATTTGGAAAAGCGATGGAAGAAAATCTACCACTCCGCCCTGCTTCGCTCGAGCAAGCTGCAACCGACCAAGGCAAAGTTTGCCGAAATAACGCAAAAAGAAATACAAACTTTCAGTGACGAGGTACAGCGATACCAGGTGAACACACTGTGGAATGGATTGTAACAGATTGTTTTTTTCCCTCCGCCCGCTTGTAGCTGGCAAAGTTTATAACGAAATTTCGAACGGAAGGCCCCGGCACGGTCGGGCTCGATCTGGACACAGGCGTTGAGCTGATGGATTCGTACGGCAAAGAAATCGACCTAATGGACCGTCAACGTATCGAGCTGGGTGAGTTTGAGGATTTTTTTCTTTTGGTTTCCTGTCTACAAACGTTATTGCACTTCCCAGCAAAACAAGCTTTCAGTGCAACCAATCGAGCCTCTAGGACCTGTCAATGGGAAGCACACATTGATGCCTTTTAAAACTCCATCATTTCTATTTCCTATTTTATTTCTCTCCCTTTTTTTGGTTCATAGAAAATGCTGAAAAGCTGTTTGATATTCCATTAACGGATTACAGTGATTTTTTGCAATGCAAGCACGAGTACGAAGAAATACAAGTGGTAAGTCCCCGGTCGAGTGTGCTATGCATCGAGCTCCACCAGGGAGTAAGAGCATAAATGGCCATTCGCCGGTTTTCTAATAAAGTAAAAACGGCAATTTTGTCTAATTGAATGTGTATATGAGCGATAGCAAAATTGGCTAATGAATGGTAAAATGTGATTTCGTTTGCTTTCTCTCTCTCAGGTCTACAAGCTGTACGTGCAGCAGAAAGTCGCCCGAGAGAAGTGGTCCCACACGTTGTGGGCCAACCTCAACCCGCAGGCCCTGCTGGAGGGGATCGACAACTTTATGAAGGAGTTCCGAATGCTGCCAAAAAATGTGAGTCCACCTCCGTGTGCTCCGTTTGCGAAAAGCCTTTTTTTTCGAAATCCGTTTCCATTTGCTAACCATCATTTTTTCTCTATGCTCTATACCCGCCCCAGGTTCGGCAAGCTCCCGTTAGCCAGGCGCTGGACACGAAAATGAAGCAATTCAAATCGTCCATTCCGCTAATGCTGAGCCTGAAGGACGAGGCGCTGCGGGAACGGCACTGGATGAAGTTAATGGAAAAAACTGGTCAGCATTTCGACATGTCACCGGATCGATTCACCCTCGAGAACATGTTTGCGATGGAGCTGCATAAGTATCAAGTACGTTGGATTGTGATTAATTTTTGAACCCGTGTGGGGGGATAGCAAGGGGAACATTGGTAAGATTTGGGCAGTGACGACTTTTGCGCTGATTAATGAAGGGCTGGTCCATGTGGAACAGTGGGTGAACATTAATAATGCTCAACCGGAGGCCTGTCACCTCACTAATTATTATTCTTGGAGCGTGTAGAACTTGGTGCCCATTTTTTTGGATAGGAAGATCTAGCCCCCGATTTCAATCGGACTGTTTCTCTCTTTTAAAAAAAAACATCAGGAAATTGCTGAAGAGATCATCAATAACGCTATCAAGGAGCTGGCCATCGAACGGAGCGTGCAGGAAATAGCCCATATCTGGCAGCGAATGTGCTTCAACATGATTCGATACGAGAAGGGCGGACGTATGAGAGGGTATGACGATTATGTCCTCCTCACCTGTACGATGGAACACTCTAACGGATTGCTTCATTTTCAGCCACATTCTCGGGCCAACGGATGAAATTATGCAAGTGCTCGAAGAAAATTCCATGAATCTACAATCGATGGCAGCATCACAGTAAGATATTCAGTGGAACAAATTCCAAAGTCTTGCCCTTGCTCTCAACGTGTGGCTTTCATCCTAGATTTATTGGACCATTCATGCCGACGGTTCAGCGATGGGAGAAGCATCTAACGCTCATATCGGAGATCATCGACGAATGGATAAGCGTGCAGCGGAAGTGGCTGTATCTAGAGGGCATCTTTATTGACGGTGACATCAGCAGCCAACTGCCGGAGGAGGCGAAACGGTTCAACACCATCGATGAGGAGTTTCGTGAGGTACGTACGCGGAAGTGATTAGTTAATTGGATCCAGAACATTGGCTGATTTTTATATTCCATTGCGGAACATGAACAGATAATGCGAAACAGCCACGACAATCCGCTGGTCGTCGATGTGTGTCTTGTTCCGGGTCGTTTGAACGATTTCTTTCGGCTCGGATCCGCCCTTGACGGTTGTCAAAAGTCTCTTAATGACTATCTGGAGCAAAAGCGTCGAGCCTTCCCAAGGTAAGTGCGCTGGACCATATCGATGCTTATGCAGGACAAAATATTCATCAGCTTCTTCACACTTCCGGTCCAACCGCACAGGTTCTATTTTATATCCACCGATGAGCTGCTATCGATACTGGGCGACAGTGAGCCTACGTGCGTCCAGGAGCACATCATAAAGGTAAAGTTTATTTCCTTCCCGGCAGCTCGCACTTAACAGGTTCGCCAACACTGAGCACCTGCTGACTTTAAACCCATCACGCACCGTAACCCCCCCCCTTTCCGGAAATGCACGATGGGCCGAGCGCAAACATTTTACTACCACTTTGCAAGCTGTTACCCGGCCCGGTTCCAATTACTCGACATTTCTCACGAAAGCAACAACAAATTTTCTCACTTGCAGATGTTCGATAACATAAAATCTTTACGATTTGCTAAAGATCGATTTGACACGCCAACTGTAACGGCCATGATTTCCAGCGAGCACGAGGTGATGGAGTTCGAGAACCTGGGTACGTATGTATGTATATGTATGTATGTCGTCGTCATCGGCCGGGAGCAAATTGAGCGCCAACACGCATCTTTGGCACGATCTCTCCGTTGAGGTGGAAAATATTTCACAATTTTTCATTTTATTACCTCACGTCCTGTGCCGCTGGCGGTGGTCGAAGTTTATTTTATGACACAGCGAATGTATCAATCGTCCGGGTCTGGGCCCTTCGGAAAGCTGTCCTCTGGGCGGTCCGGCGGCACGAGTGCACTTCGAGGCGGCCTTCCGTGGGACATAACCGCAGCGCAGCGGACCCCGGTAGGGGGGGATTGAAAAAGCACGTCACAAAACTTGTTGTGTTTCCTTTATTGATTTCCATTCGTTTCGCACGTTTCGCCCAGTGCCGGTAAGGGATCGGGTCGAGAGCTGGATGAACGAGGTGTTGAAGGAAATGCGTCGGACCAATCGATTTATAACGAAGAAAGCAATCTATCATTACGGCAAGGATCGCGAACTCGCACGGTTAGTAGAAAGTGGTGGGCAGGGTGTAGTAAATGTGTATCATATTCCACGCACGTTTCCCCTAACTCGAGCCGTTTTGTCTTCATCCTCGGCTAGGCCGGACTGGATTATGCTTTACCAGGGCATGGTTTGTCTCGCTGCCAACCAGGTCTGGTGGACGGCGGAGGTCGAGGAGGTGTTTGCGAAGGTGCGCCACGGCAACAAGCGCGCGATGAAGGAATACCTGCAGGAGCAGAACCGCCAGCTCGACGAGCTCGTACTGAAAGGTAACAGGGCTGTTCCGGTGATTTGAAATAAAGTCGAAATAAATTATCGCATCGGGTTGCTAATGCAATCGTTTCTTCCTTTCCCCGTTCACTGGCAGTGCGCGCTAATCTGACACCCAATGATCGCCTGAAGTTTAAAACGATTGCCACCATCGACGTGCATGCGCGGGACATTATCGAGGGATTTGTGCGGGATAGCATTTTGGACGCCCAGGAGTTTGGCTGGGAAAGTCAGCTTCGGTAAGATGGAAGCAAAAGGCGGAGGGTTTGAAATTGGTTTTAAATTTTAATTCTCTTTGCTAGGTTCTACTGGATTCGGGAAATGGACAACTTGTACGTTCTTCAATGCACAGGTAGGTTTTTAAAGCAGAATGCAATCAGTATTTGACTGTCACAATATCATACATTTTCCTCAAAAATTGCTAAAACTGTGTCTTGATATATCTCGCCATATTCAAATCATCCTTAAAGTTGAAATGCTTAAAGAACCTTCAAATGGTCTAGCTTGTACTTTTGTTTGGTCTTAAATTGTCCCCTTTATCTTGAACTGCTGCATTTTCCTATGGATGCCTCGTCAAAAGCTACACTTCTCAGATCTCAAACTGCCCGTTTCTCGTCGGGGCTCTTTTTTACTTCTCTCACTTCCATCCCCAAAGCCACCCAATTTCTCTTCTGCACAGTCATTCCTCAATCTTCTCTGCCGGGTTTCCGGCAAGCCACTTCAAATCCTGTACTAATTACATTCCGTTTCCTCTGATTGCCCTTCATCGGCCCAACTCACTGGATGGATGGATGGATGGATCCGGTCCGAACGAAACATTCGTCTCCTGTGTTTTTCGGACGAACCCGGTCATCGTTTGCCGTGGCCTCAAATCACCGATCCCGGGCATAAATTGGACGGTCGTCCCGGACGTCGAATCACTGTCGAACATCATTGCCATATGGTGCACGGTACGGGGGCTCTTGAAACTCGATCCACCGCCCGATGACTGAAACCACCCCATCTCTTCGATACTGCCGACGACAACAATGACGACGTGGACGACGACGACGACGACGATGATTTGATAGGAAAATTCGATTACGGTTACGAGTATATGGGATTAAATGGACGGCTCGTTATTACGCCATTGACTGATAGGATATATTTAACAATCACACAAGCTTTGACGATGAATTTGGGCGGCGCACCAGCTGGTAAGTGATAATCGATGTGTCTCGTCCGACGGTTTCGTGGACCGCACCCCGTCCGAAGATAAGACATTTGCCGACTGCGGTGCCGACCGAATGCGAGCGCGCATCGTCTGCGTTTGCCGGTGACAACATTCATTTAGATTTTGCATCCATTATGCGTTGCGCGTTGCGCCCGGGTACGGGAGCGGGACGGACACGGTTTGCTAATCTCGCCCGAAAAGCCTTTTCGGGGTCGGACCATTTCCCAAAAGCAGTGTGTGGACCCGACCGGGAGCGCACTTCGCATTTTGGGCTCCGGTGCACATTTGTCTCTTATCGGAACAGCGGAACGTTTGTGCACATGTTTATCTAGCATTCCTCCATTGTAACTAATCCCAAATGCTCTCGTACACACATGCCAACACGTAGGACCGGCCGGTACGGGCAAGACCGAAACGACGAAGGATTTGGCCAAAGCGATGGCACTGCTGTGCGTCGTAACGAATTGCGGCGAGGGCATGGACTTTCGGGCCGTCGGAACGGTGCTGTCAGGTATGTATGTCGGGATATCGGGCCGACGCCTTCGTATCTTACGCTGGTTGCTTACTCTGCAGCGAGATGCCCGCACGTATTGTTTCGAACAATCAGACGCAGCTGTATGCGGGCTGTCGCTTCATGCAACATTATTTTAGCCACCGCTCTACCGCCTTAAAGCTTCCCATTTAAATGTGCAAACATACAATTAATTGTTTTAAAGTGGGGTTTCGCACACTCGATGCGCTAATTTCAGAAGTACGCTCAAAATTGAACCCAATTTACTTTTGGAAGGAGCTGGGGGCAATGGTGGCACCATGCTGACTGACCCGACCCGTGCAAGTTTACCTCATTAAAATAATCAAATTGAATCGGAAAATTTATTTCTCAATTTTACGGTTTAACAGTAATCCGCAAACTAAATATCTGCTGATCTGATAACGTGTGCCGCATGCGGCGCGGAAACGTGAACCTGTAATTTCGAGCCGCGCTTTGTATTGCTGTCGGTTTGTGTCTACCCTCTACCCCACTCTTGCCCTTTCCTCGTGGCAAACGGTGGCGCTTTTCCACAACCACTGGAGCAGAGCTATCGGTTCAAGCAGCAATCGGGGTTTTAATCCATCCCACAGCCACCAAGGACTGACCGGGAAAGAGAACGAGACGCATCGTGCTATTCATCCTGCTGATGGTTGCTGATTGCGCGTGTGTGTGTATGTGCGGCTGGCCGGGAATTGGTGGTACACTCAGCACAATGTTTTAAAACCCATCCCGGCGGTGCTTCCTTTTTGCATAACTTCAACCGCAGTGTACCGACCAGGCTTTACACCTTTTTTTTCGGGCAAACCCAACCTGGAGCCGGTTTTGTCGGATGCCTTTTCGACGCACTTAAGCGTCGCTGGGCGTCATGATCCAAAAAGACGTATACACGCGAAACCCCTGCAGCTTCGCGTAAACTCACAACACCCGATTGGTAATCGGCTTTGCACTGCTGTATATATATAAAGCACAAATTGCACTACAAATAAAGCGCGTGCATCGGAATGGCGATTCAATTTCGACCCCAAAACCACAGGAAGGGTGCCGGGAGACTAGGCGGTGCGAGTTTGGAGCAGGAGCATTCTCTTCGCGGTGGGATTTTTAGTATCAAACAAGCGCGTGTGGTTACGCCTGCCACAGGTTCCATGTTCAAAGGACCAAAGGTGAAAATGATATTTGTTTAAATTAAGTCGAAAAGCTAAAGCTTCCTCAGCTCTTGTTTTCCGGCCACGGTGGGGCCCCTGTACAAGGGTTGTTTAGATTTGTGCTCGGCACCATGGAATATTTGTTTCAATTACTAATTTCTAATTTATTCCCTCACGCAAACGCCCGCAGGCCTCACGCAGTGCGGTGCCTGGGGATGCTTCGACGAGTTTAACCGCATCGACATCTCCGTGCTGAGTGTCATCTCAACGCAGCTGCAAACGATAAAGACGGCGCTAGTGTCCCGCGTGAAAACGTTCATGGTAAGCACGCGATCGATCCCAAGCCCTTGAGTGTCTCCTAAAAAACCCGGCTCTATTTTCGTACCATTTCCAGTTTGAAGGTAACGAGATCAATCTCGATCCGAAGGTGGGCATCTTCATCACGATGAACCCGGGCTATGCCGGCCGCACGGAGCTGCCCGAGTCGGTGAAGGCGCTCTTCCGGCCCGTCACCTGCATCATGCCCGACCTGGAGCTGATCTGCATGATTTCCCTGTTTTCGGACGGCTTCATCACGGCTAAGGTGTTGGCCAAGAAGATGACCGTCCTGTACAAGATGGCGCGCGAGCAGCTGTCCAAGCAGTATCACTACGACTGGGGCTTGCGGTCGCTCAATGCGGTGCTGCGCATGGCGGGTGTGAACAAGCGCAAATCGCCCGAGATCTCGGAGGCGGCCACGCTGATGAGGACGCTGTTCGACATGAACTTTCCCAAGTTTGTGTTTGACGATGTGCCCTTGTTTATGGGGCTGATAAAGGTAAGTGGTGCGAGCGTTTTCAGGTGCACAACCAAGACCAAGCATTCTTGATTTTTGTAGGACCTCTTCCCCGGAGTGGACTACCCACGCGTTGGCTATCCAGACTTCAATGAAGCGGTGAAGGAGGTGCTACTGGCGGACGGTTTCATCATCATCCAGAAGCAGGTATGTTGGAGGATGGTTTTGGTCATGTTGTCGACGTTGACGGTCCGCGTTCGGATATGTTGCAGATGGACAAGGTGCAGCAGCTGTACGAAACGATGATGACGCGCCATTCCACGATGGTGGTAGGTCCAACCGGAGGTGGAAAAACGGTCGTTATCAACACGCTGATAAAAGCGCAAACCAATATGGGGCTGCCGACGAAATGTACGGTGCTCAATCCAAAGGTAAGATTCATCCAATCAGGGTGCCGTGTTACTTAAAACATGTAACACTGCCCAAAGAATGCCTCTTTTCTAAACGCGCTATCGTTTTTTTTACTCCGATCGTGTTTTTTTTTTTGACATTAAAATACTAAGATCAAAAACCGAGAAAGAAAGTGTAGTACGTGGTGGTGCTATAACCTTTCAAAAGACTACTACAACCGCTCTGCGTTCAAAGGAAAGCTTAAGCGTTCCGATGTCAGCTAATGCTGAATTCTCTACCAAGGCGTCCATTGAGCGCTCATAAGCGTTGTTTGCATCGAGCGGTCGCAGGAAAAATGCATTCGATCCGTATTTTCCCTTTCATTTCCTCCACTCAAACTTTGCCCCGAGCACCCGATGCAAATAACCGTTATCTTGTGCAATAGCAGCCCGCAAGGATGAGCTCTTTGTACGATTGGATCCATCCGGCAAAGGGTGGAATAGTCAATCCAATTTTGTGCAGCCGTGGATCGATTGAAAAGGCATCCCGCTGGCGAGAGGCAAACCACACACCACACCGCCAGCAGCGATGGTTCTAAGCAAACTCACGTATAAATTAACGGACCAAAGTGCTGGGGAGCTCATCGCGCTCCAGTTTCGGAAACCAAGAGCACCCATTTTGATCCATTTTGAGGGTAAAAAGATGCGTCCCCTATCATTCCAACGTTGGAATCTCGGCCGATGGTTTGGCATTCGGTACCGGTAGAATCGATGCTTTTTCTCTTGAATAGCATGCAGTGCTTGATGTATTTCTGTGTGGTTGTGTGTGAGTGTGGAGTGCAATAGGGGCACGTTATCGCGAACGATAGCGAACTGGCAATAGCAATAGAGTTCGTTTTTCCTCCAAAAGCGAGTTAGTAGATTGGATGTGATGAATTTCCACGAGTTTTTTTCTTGTTCACTTTCTGTAAATGCTCTAAATATTGAATATTCTGGGGATGATACCTTTCATGGCGGAGAATTTCAATCAATGGTAAAAGGAGCCTTTTAGCGGCCCTGTGTCGGTTTTTTTTTAATTTTTAATATCTGTTCTACATCAAACTCCTTTTTTCCTTTTCGGTAGGCTTGCTCGGTAATAGAACTGTACGGATTTCTCGATCCGAGTACGCGCGACTGGGTCGATGGATTGTTCTCCAACATTTTCCGAGACATGAATAAACCCACTGACCGCGATGTAAGTATCAGTTGCCCAGTGCTTCATTTTCCATTTGGCTATTCAGCGTATACACCCGTCCATTCATCGTTCCAGGAACGGCGATACGTTTGCTTCGACGGGGACGTGGACGCGCTCTGGATCGAAAACATGAACTCCGTCATGGACGACAACAAGCTGCTAACGCTCGCGAACGGCGAGCGCATCCGGCTTAACAGCTACTGTGCGCTGCTCTTTGAAGTGGGCGACTTGGCGTACGCCTCGCCCGCGACAGTTTCCCGCGCCGGCATGGTTTACCTGGATCCGAAAAACCTTGGTTACGTCTGCTACTGGGACCGGTGGCTACGGACGCGCTACCTTGAGGAGCAGGAAATGCTACAAAAAACGTTCACGGCGCTCGTCCCGCTGGCGATCGATTACATCCTCGAGGGTGTCGATGGAAACAATCTGGAGGATCCGCTCGAGCTGGTCATTCACCAGACGAACCTGAACATGGTGGTGCAGTTGTGCCAGTTTTACGATGCCCTGTTCCCAATGAAAAGCTCCACCTGCCCGCACGAGGAGGACGTGGTGGAGTGTGGGTTCGTGCGGTGCGTGTATCTGTCGCTGGGTGCTTCGCTCCTCGAGGAGTCACGCCTTCGGTTTGACGGGTTTGTGAAGCGAAATCTCGAAATGATTGCTGCGGAGGATACGCGAGAAAGTCCGGCAACTACTGGGCAGTTGCCAACGTCCAAACCGACGCTCTTTGATTACTTCTTTGATATTGAGCGAAGGCAGTGGTTGGCGTGGGAGTGGGTGATTCCTGACTACGTGCACGATGCGATGCTCAACTTTAGCGACATCCTGGTACCGACGATGGACACCATGAAGATTCAGAAGATATTGGACCTGATGAACAAGGTAATTGTGGCATGGCCAAAAAAAGTTGTTTGATTTTTTATGAAGTCATGATTTTCTGGGTCATGCGCAGGTGCGTCGTGCAGTCGTTCTAGTGGGTGATCCTGGAACCTCCAAAACGGCAGTGATATCCCATTTCCTGCGCCATCTTAACCGTGACTCGTTCGTCGTACTCAACATCAACTTTTCATCGCGCACCTCCTCGATGGACGTGCAAAAGACCATCGAAGCGGCGGTGGAAAAGCGCACGAAGGACATCTTTGGGCCACCGGTGGGCAAGAAGCTGGTCACCTTTATCGACGACATGAACATGCCCCAGGTGGATGACTACGGCACACAGCAACCGATCGCGCTGCTGAAGTTGCTGCTGGAGAAGGAGGGCATGTTCGATCGGACCAAGGATTTGAGTTGGAAGAAGTTCAAGGATATGTGTAAGAGATGAACTAATGTTTTGGAGAGCTTTACAATAAGATACTTGGGATCTTTTCTTCACAGCATTCATCGCTGCGATGGGTCGTGCCGGAGGAGGTCGAAACGAGGTGGATTCCCGGTTCATCTCAATGTTCTCGGTGATAAACATAATCTTTCCCAACGACGCCACGCTGCACCACATCTACACTTCCATTCTCAAGGGTCACCTCGAACCGTTCGCACCGGACCTGGGAAGCAATGCAAACAAGCTGATAGAGATGACCCTGGCGCTGTTCAAAACGCTTGTCACCAAGCTGCCCCCGACGCCCTCCAAGTTCCACTACATTTTCAACATGAAGGATCTGTCGCGCATCTTTGCCGGTCTGCTGCAGATCCACCCGAGCTTCTTCAAGGAGACACGCCATCTCGTCCGGGTGTGGCGGAACGAGTTTTCGCGCGTCATTTGCGATCGGCTCATTAACGAGCAGGATCAACAGTTTATGGAGCAGCAGATTAGCGAGCAAATAACGGAACAGTTTCCGATACCGCGCAGTTTCCGGCACACGGTGCAGATGGAACCTACGCAACCGGCCGGCGGACGGCTGGAGTCGCGCATCAAGAGTGCCGTCGTGGAGCTATCGACGGCCCAGTACGCGCTGCGAGATCCGCTACTATTTGGCGACTACCGCAACGCCGTCAATCCGGCGGAAGAGCGCTACTACGAAGATTTGCTCGATTACGAAGCGATTTACTTCCTGTTCCAGGAGATACTGATGGAGTACAATGAGCAGCGGGGCAAGATGAATCTCGTACTGTTTGAGGATTGCCTCGAGCATCTAACGCGCGTGCATCGCACGCTGCGAATGCATCGGTAAGCACACAGGAGGGGTTCGGCCGGGCCGATTGTAGCGTACATAAATTGCTAATGTGCATACGCGTACGTTGCGTTCGTTTCCCCACAGCGGTCACGTAATGCTAGTCGGCATCGGTGGATCGGGCAAGCAAAGCATTACCCGGCTGGCGGCTTTCGCCGCCGGCTGTAATATCTTCGAAATCGTTCTCAGTCGGGGCTACAACGAATCGTCCTTCCGGGAGGATCTGAAAACGCTCTTCCTACAAGTTGGCGTGCGGAACGTGAAAACATGCTTCATCTTTAAAGCGGCACAAGTAAGCTGCCCCTGCCCTTCCCCGCTTCCCCTTTGCTACACTTTTCAATTTCAATGTTTGCTTTTCCTTGTCGCTTTAATTCATTTCCCCATCTCGAAACGGCCCACCGTCTGTCGCCCCGAATGCCACAAAGATTGCGGAAGAAGGATTTCTGGAGTTCATAAATAATATTTTAACCACTGGAATGGTGCCAGCAATGTTTACCGACGACGAAAAGGATCAGATAATTGGTCAGTGCCGCGGTGCGGCACAGGAAAATGGCTACGCACCGAGCAAGTAGGTTGATGGTATTTATTACGCTGCTTCTGCTACTGGTGCTGAACTTTTTGCCCAGCTGCTGGTACGTCGTTTATTGGCTCCTCGTGTGCACAGGAAAGAATCAGGGGTAACAGCAGTAGCAGTAGCGGAAGGGCACTGATTTCCGGACGTTCCGGCACGCCATTTTAAATCCATTTATCGCATCTTTCATTCCCGACACCGACAGGGACGGTGTTTGGTCGTTTTTCCTGGACCGTGCCGTACGCAATCTGCACGTGGTGCTCTGCATGTCGCCCGAGGGTGACGCACTACGTAACCGATGCCGCAATTTTCCGGGGCTGGTGGGCAGCACCACGATTGATTGGGTGTTTCCTTGGCCGCAACAAGCGCTGTTTGCCGTGGCGAAGGTATTTCTCACTGACCATCCGAAGGTAAGTGGCTGCCCGGAGACTCATCCCAGAAGCATTCGAAGAACTTTTTTAATTTGCACGCTGTGTGCGCGTGTGTCATTTCGCAGATTCCAGAAAACTATCGAGAGCCAATCATCGGCCACATCGTGCACGTTCATCAGTCGCTCAAGGGCTATAATATGCAATATCTGCTGAAGTTGCGGCGAAAGAACTTCGTTACACCGAAGCACTATCTCGATTTCATCAATACCTACTTGAAATTGATCGGTAAGTTCGAGAGCACTATTGTGCACAAAACTGACGTCCATTATTATGACACACCGGCACGTGATGGGAACACTTGTTATCGAACTTGTTCGGCTTTGCTTCACGCGTGAGGATGTACCGAGAAGTGACGGCAACATTTAACCTACAATCATTCGTTTTTCTGCTCAACGGTGGTACACACAGATGGCGAAGCATGGCAATGCTGGACCACGGCCAAAAACCCACCCACATTAATTTGTTTCCATGGCAAAGCTCCGGGATGTGGTGCGCTGTCAGCCCCACACAACAGGGCGCCGTACCGCTGTCTATCAAATGTCTCATCGCTCAGTCAACCGTCGCCCAATTTTGTTGAGCCTCACCGCCTTACGCCTCATCGAAACAAAAAAAAAACAGGAACAAGATAATGCTCAATTCTAGGCCCTCCACATACCCATTCTACCGTGGCGATGGGTTTTGCGCGGTCCATAATTAATTAGCACAGTATTATCCGGAATAATCGATCATTCTGCCTTGTTACTCCCATGAGCACGGCCTTTGTAGCGGCCTTCAGGGCTGCAGGAGAGAGCTTCCGGCTTAGCCGGCACTCCGAAGTGTTTCGGCGCGGCTGGAAATAGCTTAGTCACATCAGGCAGAAACACTAATATGTAGCACGGTCTCGCATCCAAATTTTCCCATTTTCTCATCCCTCTTGGATGTAACCGGATGCCATGGACCAACGACGATTCGTGTTTCGTAACACCTACGGCTTCTTACTATTCTTCTATCGCTCTCTCTCTCTCTCTTCCTCTGCTTCGGTGGGATCGTTTTTATTTTTCATCCCTCGATGGGTTTTCGCCCCCCCCCCTCCCCGGATGTCACTGTGTGTGGGAGGACTGGGTGCGTGAAGGGAAATTGAGAAGAGAAAACGGCCTATCGGTTAAGAAGGTACGAGCCATATTGGAGCGCTTCATTCCCTGAAAGGAAAAAAAAGAAGCCGAGTGGGAGCTTGGTGTGTTCCCGGCTAGATATGGTTACACTGGGAAAGGAAGCTGCTATCCGGGGGCGTGAAGGTGCGAGATGAAAATAAATATAATATGCAGTGTTGCTGGGAAAAGTGGCTGGCAGCACGGAGCGATAGAGATGGACCACACCAGAGAAAGGGGGAAAGGAAACGGTCCCGGGGATATGAACTCGCTCTGGCAAAATAAATGTTCATCTTTCATTTTCAATTTGTCACGCTTCGCCAGAGGAGAAAGATAATTTCATCATGCAACAGTGCTCTCGACTATCGAATGGAATCGAGAAAATTAATGAAGCCTCACTTCAGATCGATCAATTGAGTATCATCGTGGAGGAGCAGCGGAAAAATGTCATTGAAGCGGCGGACCGTTGTGAATCGATGCTGGCGGGAATTGAGACATGTAAGTTGGGTTGGGTTGGGACAGTAGAAGTGGTAGTAGTAGTAGTAGTTGAAGTAGAAACCGTGGTAGTGGAAACAGCCTCAGGGATTTTCCTCCACTGGGATTTTCGCCGGGCATCTTGGGCGGGGGGAGATGTTTTCGAGGAAATTGGAGCACATTGCCAATCCTTTTGGGAACCGTTCCAGTACGTTGTCTCCCAGCGCTTTTTATGATGAAACTCCTTCACCTTGCGGCTTTCGCTTTGCAGCAACGGAAAAGGCCAACGTAAAGAAGCTGGAAGCGTCCGAGAAGTCGGTGGAGGTGGAGCAGCAGAAGAAAATTATCACGGTGGAGAAGGCGGAAGCGGAAGAGGCCCTGGCGGCCGCACTGCCCGCACTTGAGGTGGCCCGGCTGGCACTGTCGGACCTGGACAAATCGGACATTACCGAGATTCGCAGCTTTGCCACGCCGCCCGAACCGGTCCAAGTGGTGTGCGAGTGCGTGGCCATCATCAAGGGCTACAAGGAGATCTCGTGGAAGACGGCCAAGGGCATGATGTCGGAGGGAAACTTTCTGCGCAGCCTGCAGGAGCTGGACTGCGATTCGATCACGCAGAAACAAGTCGCAACGGTGCGAGCTAACATGAAGGTGTGTTTCGCGACGAGGTGCCGACCGTTGCCCAAAAGCCAATGCTACTAATAATCTTCCATCCCCATTCCAGAGATCCCAAAAGTTGGACGAGATGCAAAGCATTTCGAAAGCGGGCTACGGTTTGCTCAAATTTGTCCGCGCCGTGCTCGGCTACTGTGACGTGTTTAAGGAGATTAAACCAAAGAAGGACCGGGTGGCGTTCCTGGAGTCGGAACTGAACGGCCAGATACGGCTACTGGAGAAGTTGACGAACGAAATCGGCAAGCTAGAGAACGAGCTGTCGGAGCTGAACAGCAAGTACGCGAACGCCATCAAAGAGAAGCAGATGCTGCAGGAAATGATGGAGCAGGCCGAACGGCGGCTTCTCGCCGCCGACAAGCTGATATCCGGTCTCAGCTCCGAGCGGGACCGGTGGGTGATCGATCTCGGGAAGCTGCAAATCGAACGCACCAAAGTCATCGGAAACGCCCTGCTTTCGGCCTCATTCCTCGCCTACATGGGCCCCTTCTCGTGGGAGTTCCGGAAGGCGATTCTCTTTGATGATTGGCTAGCGAACGTGGTGGAGCAGGAAATACCGTTCACCGAGCCGTACCGTGTCAACGGTAACCTGTCGAGCGATCTGGAGCAGAGCACGTGGGCCTCCGAGGGTCTGCCGCCGGATGAGCTGTCGATACAGAACGGCATTCTGACGACCCGGGCGTCCCGGTTTCCGCTCTGCATCGATCCGCAGCAGCAGGCGCTGTCCTGGATAAAGAAGCGCGAAACGCCCAACAACCTGAAAACGCTCTCGTTCAAC
The DNA here is from genome assembly GCA_000349105.1 of Anopheles epiroticus. NCBI lineage: Eukaryota > Metazoa > Arthropoda > Insecta > Diptera > Culicidae > Anopheles > Anopheles epiroticus. Next base: position 140,485 of record KB671509.1, on the reverse strand, counting down.
GATAAGGACTTCCTGAAGCAGCTCGAGATGGCGATAAAGTACGGCACACCGGTGCTGTTCCAGGATGTGGACGATTACATCGATCCGGTGATAGACAATGTGCTGGAGCGGAATGTGCGCGTGCAGGCCGGTCGGCAGATCGTGGTCATTGGCGACAAGGAAGTGGACGTGGACGCCAATTTCCGCCTGTACCTCACGACCAAGCTGGCCAATCCAAACTTTGATCCGGCGGTGTACGCGAAGGCGCAAGTTATCAACTACACCGTGACGGTCAGCGGGCTGGAAGACCAGCTGCTGAGTGTGGTGGTGCGCGCGGAACGGTCGGATCTTGAGGAGCAGCGAGAGACGCTGATTGCCGAAACGAGTGCAAACAAGGCGTTGCTGCAAAATCTTGAAGATTCCCTGCTGCGCGAGCTAGCGACCTCCACCGGGAATATGCTGGACAATGTGGAGCTGGTGACGACGCTCGAGAGCACCAAGGAAAAGGCCGCGGAGGTGTCACAAAAGATTGTTCTGGCCGAGCAGACGTCAAAGGAGATTGATATTCTTCGTAACGGTTATCGGCTGGCGGCGCAACGCGGTGCCATCCTGTACTTTGTGCTTTCGGATATGGCGGCTGTCAATGCGATGTACCAGTATTCGCTCAACTCGTACCTGGAGGTGTTTAGCTTCTCGCTGCGTAAAGCCGTACCGGACAATATACTCTCGAAGCGACTGGACAACATCATCAACACGCTGACACGAAACGTGTACGACTACGGGTGCATCGGTATTTTCGAGAAGCACAAGTTGCTCTACTCATTCCAGATAACGATAAAACTGGAACAGAACCAGGGAACGTTATCGCAGGCAGAGGTAGATTTCTTCATCAAAGGTAAGGTCTCACTGGAGAAGACGGATCGCGCCTGTCCTGTGACTTGGATAAGCGAGAAGGGCTGGCAGGATATCGTGATGCTTGGGGAAATGTTTCCGGACAAGTTCGGTGATCTGCCGAGCCACATCGAGCGCAACATTTATGAGTGGACTAGTGTAAGTACAGATATTTGAGACTTTACAACAGAGTGATATCAATATCATAGTTGTTCTTTAAGTGCAAATTTAATGAAAAAAATTAATGTCATGAATTGTCTGATTGGATAATTTTTATTAAATTCGTCTCGCTTATTTGAAAACTCATATAAGGCTTCGAAGTATAGCTGCATGTCATAGGATTTCTAAAATTTCTTTCTTTTTCTTTCTAAATTTTAAAAAAAACCTAATTGTAACAAAAATGAAGTAAAGAAAAAAATCCTGTTTGTTTGTTGCCTTATGAATTCTTTGGATTTTTTTCTCCATTTTCGTTTCCAGTGGTATGATCTCGACGATGCAGTGGGCTATGAATATCCAGGAAACTTTGAAGAACGAATGTCACCTTACGATGTAGGTATTTTTCCATCTTTCCTTTGCCAATTAAAACCTGCTCATTTCCTTCATCCCAAATGCAGCACCTGTTGCTGATGAGATGTCTGCGAGTGGACCGCGTCTACCGGATGCTCAACAATTACGTTTCCCAAACGATGGGCGAGGAGTACATCACACCGCCAATTTTAAGCTTCGATTCGATCTACGAACAGTCCACCGCTTCCACCCCGGTGGTCTTCATCCTCAGCCCCGGCTCCGACCCAACGTCCGACCTGATGAAGCTGGCCGATCGTTGCGGTTTCGGGGGCAGCAAATTTAAGCACATCTCGCTCGGCCAGGGCCAGGAGGGAGCGGCCCTCAAGCTGCTGTACGCCGCCCTCGACCAGGGCCAGTGGTTGATGCTCCAGAACGGCCACCTGCTGATCAGCTTCATCAAGACGCTAGAGAAAATCATTGACTCGATCGAAAAGCCGCACCCGGACTTTCGGCTCTGGATAACGACCGACGCCACGCCAACGTTCCCGATTGGCATACTGCAAAAGTCGCTGAAAGTCGTTACCGAGCCCCCGAACGGGCTGAAGATGAACCTGCGGGCCACCTTCTTCAAGCTGCGCCAGCAAACGCTCGACTCCTGCGCCCATCCCGCCTTCAAACCATTAGCATACGTGCTGGCGTTCTTCCACGCCGTGCTACAGGTAAGTTATCATTCGCTCCGCGGTGGGATGGATTTATTTCTTTTGGCCAGTCATTGCCATCAGCTTCAGCGGCCTCCAGCGACTTGCACACATCAGCGTAATGTGCATCCTATCACCCCCCCCCATGCACGCTTGGTGAGTGAGATGTAAATTTTATCCATCGCTCGCTTTCCTCGCTGCGATGCCCTCATGAATAATAACATAAGAGTCGTGATTTTTTGCCATCCTTCTTTCATCTCCACAAATCCTCTAAATCTGATAAGGCGATTGCACACTCTGACACGGGGGGAAAGAAGTTACACAAGCAAGCGACCGAGCGAGTGTGTAAACTTTGCCCGAGCGCCTGGTGACGATGGGAGGGAAAATGCAATCGTGCACTTTTCTGTTCTCAGTTCTTCAGAACTTGAATTCTTCACTCTGTATGTGTGTGTGTGTGTGTGTGCGTTATTCATGCAAATGAAGCTCTGTTTGGTGAAGAAGGGGTGTAAAAAACGAACGAACGAAAGCGAAGTAAATCTATGGAAATCTTTTGAAGTTATGATGCATATGATCGTCGGATGATGTCTAGATACTCCCCATCAACAATCCTTATCATTACGCAAATGCACTCCCATCGGAAAGCTACCCATTTCCCGGGGCATATAGCGGGACCAGTAGATTTTTGGAGTACCTCATTTCTTTTCCACAAGTTTGTGCACACCTCTGTAGCGTATGCCTCCACCGTAAGACGCACGAAACACACACGCTCTGCTGTGATTACGAATTTCTGTTTTCCCACTAGTCCTCCGTCTGTACTTTTCATAATCATTTTCAATCGCTTTTCGCCCATTCCCTTCAGGAGCGAAGAAAATACGGCAAGCTGGGCTGGAACATTTGCTACGACTTCAACGAGTCAGACTTTAACGTTTGCCTGCAGATTCTCGACACGTACCTCACCAAGGCGGTGGACTCGCGCGACACCCGCATGCCGTGGAACAGCTTGAAATATTTAATCGGAGAAGTATGAAGTTCCACATCGACCGACAATTAATAACTCCTATTGTTTTAACTCCTATTTTCCGGCTCATGGTGTTTTTGCGCCAACCTTCGTTTCGTTGCGCCAGGTCATGTACGGTGGTCGGGTAATAGATGACTTCGATCGGCGCGTCGTGAAAACGTACATGGACGAGTATATGGGGGACTTCCTGTTCGATGCGTTCCAGCCGTTCAACTTTTACGCGGACGAAGCGTTCACCTACGCCCCGATAGGCGCACCCAATCGCGATGAGTTCATCGGTAAGAGGCACTCGGCAGGAAAGAACACTCGCCCTCATTGTTGTTTGCACCACGCGCCCTGCACACGCGCGTTTGGTTTTGGTTTATAATTTCAGCCGCCATCGATAAGCTGCCACTCAACAACACGCCGGAAGTGTTTGGTTTGCATTCGAACGCGGAGATCGGTTACTACACCACGGCGGTACGCGAAACCTGGGCGCACCTGATTGATTTGCAGCCACAGACCGGTGAGTTGTTGGGTTGTTGCTGGGGCGGGAAAATTAATGCTCGCTCGGTTGCGTTCGGCGCATGAAATGAGGATGGTAGCGAGGTGAAGTGTTTTAGACCGCGCGTGTTCAAAACCACAGTGAGAGCTTCAGGTTCGTGATTAGTTAACGTATTCTACACATTTAAACTCTCCTGTTTGGGATAGTTTGCGTGGCAGAGATGTTTGTACAGCCCGTCGCGCAAGAAAATGGTATGTATATGATAGGAACGTTTATTGAGTTGCATCCCATCTGACCCTTCCCGGGAGCTTTTGTAGTTCATTCACCGTAGCGTGCAAGCATATTTTGTTGATTGATGTACACAGCACACAGCCACCTCCCCTCCCCCTCCCACATAGGATGCACCTGGGTGACCGCACCCCTGTGTTTGCCATCACACACGTCGTAGCCACCCGGTCATCAATTACACTTGTCGACAGGCGCCCGGCGGTGCTCCGGTTTTTCGGAGCAAAGTCACGGTCTTAGCACATGTTTGAAATTTTACGCCTCAACAGTGACACAATATGTGCGGCATAAAACTATGCTGCCACCCTTAGCCAATGTTCCTCTACCTATCATGTGTGTAATCGCCTCGTCATGCAGGAGCGGATACGGGCGGCATCAGCCGGGACGAGTTTATCGACAGGGCGGCCGTGGACATACTGAAAAAGCTGCCGAAACCGTTCGATATATGGCGCGTGAAAAAGGCGTACCAGGTCAACATTACGCCCATCTGCGTGGTGCTGCTGCAGGAGCTGGAGCGCTACAACCGGCTGATCCAGCGGATGGAGCACACGCTCCACCAGCTGCGAAAGGCGCTCGCCGGCGAGATTGGAATGGACGCGGTTCTCGACAATGTTGCTCATGCATTATTCAACGGCCAGCTGCCGGATGACTGGCGAAAGCTGGCACCGGCCACCTGCAAACAGCTCGGCGACTGGATCGAACATTTGCTGGTAAGTGCAGTCCGGGGTCACCGGGACGCTACCAACTTCGGATTAAGCTCCGCTGCTGGGTGCTAATTAAAAAACACAAAACTTTTGCACCACCCCGCACGTTCCGCCGTTGTCAAATTGCTCGTTTTAATTTTGCCACAAATGGTTGTTCCGGCTTCATTCGCATGTATGTGTTCGTTTGCTTAATGATGTGCCGTGGATCCTGGAATGCTGTGTCAACGTTGTCGCCGGTGGTTCGTCGAGCAGCGAAGATCACAGCAGTACAAATATTGGTCCGTGTCTGGTGAACCGCTGGTGATGTGGCTGTCCGGGCTGCATATACCGGAAAGTTATTTAACCGCGTTAGTGCAGGTAAATTAAACAAACAGCATATAAATTACAAACTTTCAGCGCGCTCCCTTGCTCGACGGCATAAAGGTTGCGTGGGGAACGGTAGTAGTTGTTGCCATCTCGCTAATAGAGGAAAGTTGTTACAAACAGGACTGAAATACGGACGGACTGAATACTGAGCTTCACTGCGTTGGTGCATATGTTTCGATTAGCTTTATAAAAGCCATTTATTTTATGTAATTTGGTTTAATGTTTCAGCCTTATAGAGCCTCAGATTCGTGATTGAATCTTCAATTGTGTGTTAGAAAAAGCTTAAAAGTCTGAGATTCAGTAGTTCAACTTTTGAGAGTTCTAATTTTAATGACTAGATTATTTATATGGATCAAACCAGGACATGGATAAATTAGTTTCAATTACGCAAGGTGACATAAAGTCTTCAGGAACAACTATTAAACATGAAAGCTCCATCTGAAATAACAAGGAAGTGCGCAAAATCAATTTCCTATATCCTTAAACTTCATGGAATGTAAAATGGATGAGGAATAATAGATTAATTTTTCTAAGATAAAAAAAAAATTGAGTTAGAAACATGTTTATGAACATGGTTAAAAAAGGTTTTATAGCCAGCTTCCAAAAGTGATCCATTTCTATATTGTACGAAATTTACTGATTTTAATGGCGTAGTGTGCTACGTTTCATCCATTATTCAACTAATCTGGTTCAGCTCTCGAAGGATATTAGGTGATTGAAATGAACAATTATTACAGTCTATTGCCTTTGAGCTATTCTGTACTTTGACGGACTATTATCAACTAATTGACTTCCATTCAACTTGTTACTTTTATCCATCCAATCAAAGGGTTCTTATTCGATATGCGTTCATTAAACTGGACATGGTTTTCTTCCCTGGCCAGAACGATGCGCTGATAGGTGGGTGCGATTTAAGCTGGACTTTAACCCCTAACCTTCTAACCAATCGCTTTCAAATGACTTTTGCTGATCGTTCTACCCCGATGTTGCGAATGTAAATATCAATCAGACATCAAACATAGAATTGATTGCAGCGTCGATGTGTTTATTGCGACCACCACTATCAACTGATTCCATCAAACGAATTGCATTCGTTTTCAATTTCCAACCTCATTCCTCTCCCATTTCGGAATGTTATAATTTAAACGACAGCATTCAGAGGGGAAGACATTAAATATTTTCAATTCATTCCCCTTTCCCACCATCCGACTCCTCGCGCCTCGCCGATTTGCATATTCATCGCACAATTTCCCCCGTCACTTATCGGGCTCTCAATTTTCTTTCTCCCCCGCATCGTGCAAACTTATTTTCCAGATCGCCTGCCGGAAGAACAACTGGCCGCTGGACCGGTCGACGCTCTTCACATCCGTCACGAGGTTCCAGCGCGAGGACGAAATCGAGGAGCGACCCGAAGCGGTAAATCAATTTGAATTAATCCTCCTGCACTCACTCTCTCGCTTTCTGCTCGACGATTTCATTAGATCCGTTTAGATTGGTGGTCCATATCTCGGGCTCCTGATATGGGGCAATGTGCGAAAGACACGTAAATCGTGCCGGGGGCCCTGCTGGACTGCTGGATTCGATTAGAAGCTAAGAATCCGGAATACTTTCTGCCCGTTTGCCAGCATGAACTATATATTACCCATCCGGGTACTTGCTTCACCTTAACCGTTCTCCAGCGAGTGCCTTGGGATTGAATCAAATCACAGCCACTCGGTGCTAAAGACATTTTTCTTACCACCGTCCCCTCCGGGCGTCTCTCGTTGGCGAGTGGGTGTGTGCCGTTGGCCATCGTTTATTGGCCACGATTGCGATATTGGTATCTTTATCCGGCTGTGGGGCATAGTGGTGCTGATAACTGGTGCACACGCTTAATTCGATATGGATCTACAGGCCGCTTCTTAATCCAACCATCTTCAATACCACCACAAATTGAATACAAGCTGCTGTTGTGGGAGGGATGCCCGGGGGGGGGGGGGGGGGTTGTGAGGGTGAGGCAAAAAATCCAATAATGCATCTTTCCATCTACGAGTGTTGGCGAAATGGGATTACCAATATGTGTTCTACGGCTTGATGTTTGCCGTTCGTGAGAATTGACATACTCGTCGAAGCTGGGACCGCTGTGTAATTGAACTCGACCTCGCTGTGGAATGGAAACCCTCACTTGCGATTTTGACTGCTTCGAAAAATTGTGGATGTGTAAAGATTCCTTCGTAAAGTTTTATTTTCGAAAAAAATGGGAAACAGTTTCCTGTCTAGGGGTTTTTGCTCTATTATCTCTCGCCCACAGAGAACGAGCAAACAGTGAATCTATTTGTTAGTGTTGCAACTGCAACTGTCGCTACGAAAGGCACTGCCAGATCCCTCCCCCCGGCTTGCTCCTGGCAATTCCTTCCCAAAGTCCCAAGTCGTATGCAATTTGTCTTATTTGTACGTTCATTCATTTTCTATTTTTCCTCCGCCGGGACCCGACCCCGGGGCTGATGGTGATAAATGCAGGGCTGCTACGTGACCGGGCTGTACCTTCAGGGCGCACGCTGGGATCCGGAAAACCGATGTCTGACACGTTCGACGCCGAAAGTGCTGGTCGAACCGCTGCCCGTGCTCTCGATCGTACCGATAGAAACACACCGGCTGAAATTACAAGTAAGTAAACGCGGAGCGGTTACGGAAGAATGGCATAGAGAGAGGCACACGCTTTTATTTGATTATGTTGCCCGCTGTCACATACCGGAGTTTGATAAACATTTCGATTTATTCTGGCGGGTGTGTAGCGAGCAGTGTGATCGGACGTTTCGTGCTTCGTCAACACTGGTCCTGCCAAGCTCCCCGCCATGCTGCCAGGCTCTCTGTAGTGATATTAATTGTGCGCAACTTGCTGCTTATTGTTTGTTGTTCAATTTCTAACATTTTTATTTCTCTGCTCTGCTTTTCGCTACAGAATACGTTCCGGACGCCGGTTTATACCACATCCGAGCGACGCAATGCCATGGGCGTTGGGCTGGTGTTTGAGGCTGATCTCCGGACCGAAGAGCACACCAGTCTGTGGGTATTGCAAGGCGTGTGTCTCACGATGAATTTGGATTAAGTATTGGCCACTACACGGCTACGTTTGTTGGTGAAGATGTGCGCGCCTCAAGATGCTTTTCCTTTCCGTTCTGAGAATTGAAATATAAATTTAATGTCTACAAATGATTAATTCGACGTGCGTTTATCTCACATCGTAATTGGATTTTAAATATCTCACAGTAGAGGCGGGAATTGAACCCATTCACACTCCGCTCTCGGAAGCATCCGTTACCGACGGAACCGCGTTTGTGCGTAGCGTCTGCGCACTGGCACCAGCGCTTCTTGTCACTGGAATCATCTGTGTTTATGAAAACACAGGCGCTGGAAAATCGATACTTCCTTCAAACAATCACCACTGCTGCACCTAACCATTCGTGGTGATAAACATTGTGATTGAACTCCAAAACAGTAGAAAAGAAATGTACAAACCGTTGGTGAAAGTGCGTTGCTGTGGTACGTAATTGTTCAGTGAAGGTGACGAAGATGTTTATGGATGACAGCGGTATCGAGAGTGGCGACAAGCTGGAGTCGCTGTTCATCGACGAACTGGCCAGCTTCGGGGAGGACCATCTGTTAGCAGACACGGCTGCAGTAAGTGGTTGGGACATGGGTCTATGGTTCATCGTAATTGCATCTCAGTGTTCCCTGTTGTTGCAGCCAAAGGACCTGAAAGGCACGGTAGATTCCGACGCAGAGAGTGACATCTACTCCAAACTAAACGATTTCGATGTGGTGTTTGAGAATCCGGGCGAACGGCATCAAGATCCGATCCGGGCAGCGGTCGCAGCTGCCGCAGCACCAGTGCCCGACTCCGACCGTCTAGCTACGAGACAGCAACAACAGTACGCATCGGGACGCAAGGTTCTGACGAGTGACAACAGTACCGATTCGTTCGCTTCCTCCTCGGCGACGTCCAGCGGAGCTACGGTGCCTTCCGGAGGAAATGGGGATGAAGGTTCACAGCGTGACCACGGTGGAAGCGGCTCGGTATCACAGCTCAGCACGTGCAAGATATTGCAGCGCAAGCTGGAGCTGAAGGTGGAACGCGCCAAACGTAACTACCGACAGATGTATCACGATGGACAGGTAGGTTTTGCTTTCTTTTCTAGCAGGCCTAAAGCTATGTCTAATCATCCTGTCTGCTCTCAGCAAGATCCAATCGAAAAGGAACCAAAGATTAGCAGCCTCATACCGATATCGCGCCTTCCGATACCGACCGGGCGGGAAAGCCACCAGCTGGTGGACGTCAACACGGGCTTCAACAGTGACGAAGAGCTCGAGAATGTATCGTTCTTTCCGCGACAAAATCGAAAGGGCAGTGGCGGTGCCAACACCCGCCAGGAGCTGTCGGACACGTTCAGCATCCAGGAGATGACGATCGAGTCGGACAACGACGATCTGGACTTTGAGCAGTGCCGCAAGATGTCGGACAGCAAGGGCTACCGCAAGATACTGAACCGGGGCAGTGCGGCCGGTAAGGACGACTATCTGGACAACGACACGCTGGACGAGGACGATGATTCGCAAAACCTGGAACTGCTGCCGCCCAAGGGTGGCTACGCGCTTAAGGAGCAGCTGAGGCGTTTGCTCTGCTGCTGCACCAAGAGTAACGACTTCCTGTGATGTGAGCACGCACGATTATTGTTTAACTGGGGTTTCGTTTAACTATTCCGGGGAAAGGGGAGAGGGAAGGTGGGCTTCCTAAGAATAAGAAGTATCCGCAACACTATTCCGCTAGCAGCAAGAAATAAAGGCTTCCACTAAAAGGGAGAGGAAAACTATTGCACAGCAACAGTTTTAATTCATTTTCCCTTTTTATCAATTGTCATCAAGTGGTTCAACACGTTCCACACCGATTCAATTTCTCATTCATTTATTTATTTCCTATCGATCAGTTTACCAATCTTTACTCTATGCTCTATTTCGCCGCATCCCTCTCTCGGCAGACTACTACAAAATGTTACAAGAGAGTGTATGTGGGTGTGTGTGTGTGTGAAGCTATCGAGAGGGAGAGAGAGAGAGCATAAGGGAGAAACAAGTCCTCGGGAAAAGGGGCTTTGATTGTTGAAAATAAATTATTTACAGTAGTAAAGCAACGGAGGGGTAGTATGGGAGAAACTCTATTGAGGGAAACTACGGTTTTTCTTGTTGGTTTGGTTGGTCCTGTCGCTGGTTGTATCTGTTTCCTGTATTCTGTCCCTCTGTGTGTGATTTCCAGATTTAAACTGAGGCACATTAGGGCGCATATATTTTTTTGAACACTGATTACCTTTTTTCTATAAGGCGTGGATTCACACATCCTTCTATCCATCTGATACCGTCCTAACGATAACCTAAACAACGATTTGAACTCTCTATATAAAAGAATAGTACTACGCGCACTACTAGAACATCTTCCTTTTCACCTAAAATTGAGTGTGTATGGCTCGAAAGAGGCCCGAGTGTGGTTTTGGCTTTAGAGCGTGCTCACCGCTACTGACCGATAAATTCACATTGCGTTGGAGTTTCATTTGCGATGCTCCGAAAGTCCTCAATATCTGCAGGGGGACCTTCAGCTGCAGCAAAAATAAATAGTTGCATAAAGCATTTCTGTTGGGATTTCCTTTGTCCTGTCCTGCTGTTGTAACGAATGTTGAGAATTAGAGTGGTGTGGAGTAAAAGATGTCCCCTCTCTTGTTGTCGCTATGGCACGGGTGTGTGTTGCAGGTTGCTCAACGGTAACGATTGTTTACATTAATCTGGCCGGCCAGCGTACACGATCGGCAGCAGAACCGGGCGTAGTACTTGTGGTTGCAGTAGCGTCCCGCGACGATCAGGTCACACTTGGCGAGTAGCTGGTTATCGGTACATCCCGGCGGTACGTATACACCTGCGACGAAGAAAGAGAGAGAGAGAGAGATAGATTAGCAGTTAGTAGTACGTTAGCAAACGGTCTATAGCGACTCTGGACTTCCAAAGCAAGCCTCCTGCATACCTTCAACGTGCACACTGTTCTCCTGGAATGCTTCCGACATTTCGTTCCGCGCAAGGCACTTGTACCGTCCACTGTCGGACGGTATCGCTCCGGTCACGATCAGCAGATGCGTGTCGGTGATGTGTATGCGGTCCGTGGGCACCAGCATCTCTCCATCCTTGAACCAGTTCACTGTCGGCCGCGGATACCCGTCCACGGTGCAGTTGACCGTGAAGTTACTGTTCGGTCGTAGATCCCGTCCTTGCGGGAAGTACATCTGCACTCTCACCGGCGCTAAAAGACAATCGACAGACAATTAGTTTCTTATCCCCCATTTCTTCCATTACTCCAAACGGTAGCCCCTTTTGTAAACGAAGATAAGCGCACCAGCCAACTCAAAGTACATGGATTTTAGTTACGGACAGGCAAATTTCTACCGCGGCCCTACTTACCTGGCGGACGAAGAACAACCGGCGGTACCTGAGCGACCGGTGGCCGTGGCCGCGACGGATAGCGATCGACCGGTACCAGCGATGGACGCACCGCCGGTGCTGGCACCACGTACTTCATGTACTTTTCGTCCAGCGGATTGATCGGTGCGACCGGATTGTAGCCGAGCAGTGTTACCGTGCGCGAGATACCCTTGCCGGCACCAGAGTACGCCTGGCAGACGTACGGGCCGAGATCTTCCAGCCGGACGCGCGCCAGATACAGCGAGTAGTCACGGTTCACAATCTTCAGCGGCATCATGAACGTTTCGCGCCACCAGGTGACGATCGGTTTCGGATGGCCACCGGCCGGGCAGCGCAACGTGGCGGGTCCTTCCAGCTCAACCACCTGCGTGTCGTTCAGGCTGCCGGCGATGTAAGCGTCCCGCGGCACCGGGTCTGTGGTTAGTATGCGCATGCGCATGTACACGTGTGTGTGCGACCCATTCACCATTCAGTTCCAAGCCACAAATACAGAGATACGGTTTGTGTGTATGTTTTTTTTTGTTAGTGAAAAGTGTTGCCCAGTCCCAACGTTCCAGGACAGAGAGGAAGATTGCACAAGAGAAGAAAAAGCACGAGTTAGTTACCGACAATAGAAAGGTGTGTGTGTGTGTGTGTGTTAGCACAAGTAGGAAAAATGTTGAGCACATGCCGGAAAGGCATCCACGGGGTTAGTAACAGTCGATCTAGCAACCCAAGCCAGTGGTGGAACCTACCGTTTACAGTTAATTGCACCTCTCGCAGTACCGGTTCACCGACGCCATTTTCCGCGACACAGACGTACGTGCCGGAATCGGTTCGATGCAGCTGCACAATCTGAAGGTCTCCGTTCGAAGTTAACACGTACCGTCCCTGGTTGGTGTTGAGCTAGAATACAACGCGAAAGCAATCTGTCAATATCAATGTCCTGGCAGGCAGCCGTCAAGTCGACTTACCATAATCTGTCCCTTGCGCCAGGTGATCGAAGGTGGCGGGAATCCGGTTGCGTAGCAACGCAGTGTAGCAATGCCTCCCTCCTCCGACTTGACGTCTAGCTCTTCCTGCGGCACTTCCTGCAGCACAACCGGTCCTCGAGCGCCCGGCTGCACACCGGTCGGAGCCACCGGTCGATCGACCGGGCTGATACATATCTGGGCACAACCGGCCTGGCAGCATTTGTTGTTACCGCGACAGTCAGCATCCGAGTAGCAGTCCGTGCTGCAGTACGTTGCGTTTGCCAGCTCAGGACAGTCGCCCGGTTTCTGGGACTCCCGGCACACGCCGACAAACTCGGACCCGGTACCGCGAACTGCACCGCCGGCCTGCACATCTACCACACACTGACTGCCCTGCGGACAGTAGTATCCAGCACACGGGTCATTACACTGGCACCGTTCGCACCCGTTGGAAGGATCGTACGACTTGGCAATGCCGTACTGGCACTGCAGCTGGCTGCACTCGTGTTCGTACTGTTCGCAAGGGTTCACCGCGTTCACTGTTGGGAAGGAGGAGCAAAGCGCTCGGTTAGTAAGGTTAGCCAAACCCCGAACGACAAGATGCATCCCCCTGCATCCCACACCCAACGTTAGACACTATGGCAACACAGATCAGAAAGAAAGATGGTTCGATGAAACGAGGTGATTATTGATGATCGATCAACTGCTGCAAGTGTGGCATGATATGGCATGATGTGGATGATAGCGAAGATCCGAAACCGCGATGTAACCGATTGGTCAGCTGAATGAAGTTAGCCACGATTATGTGAGTCCCAACTGTAATCAACGCGCCATCTTGTGTAATGGAGTTTGTGCGTTAGATCACTCCCAGAACCGAACTCGAACAAAATGAACCAAAATGGTTCCAGCGGGAGGTTATTGTCCAAGTCGGACGACTACAAAAGTAGTCAGAATGCATAAGCGATAGAGGGACAGCTTTTAGTGACAATAGTTCTTCGCAGCAACTAGCACCATCGACCACCAGCAGCAGCAGCGGCAGCACCATCAGCAGTAGCAACCATTTTCCCATTTTTTGCAATAGCGTTGACGACTTACATTCGATGTTACAGTACGTGCGACAGTTTTTGTACGAAGGGAAACTGTTCCGATTGCCACCGCAGCCCAGATACCGAAAGGCGAAACATGTCTCCCGTTCCGGATCGTAGTACCATCGCTTTCGGGACTTTGCCTTACATCTGCTACCCTGTTGTAGCGGAAGGCTACATACGCGTACCTTTTCTGCGATTGGTATTGATGTGAAGTGATGACATTAAAACATAACCAACCTGGACGTACCTGGAACACATTCGCTTTGAAGGAAGCTTGAAAGTACATTACATCACTTACCGGCATCTTCGATGTTTGTACGCCGCGGTAGACACGTTTCCTCACACTCTTCCGGGGTGGTGAACCGATTTCCATTGCCCTCGCATCCAGAATAGTTGAAGGAGTAGCAGGCGAGTGCTCTCGGGTCGTAGTAGTACATTTGAGTGCTTCCCGTACATGGACCTGTTTCGACCGGGTCCCGGCAGACGTCTACAGAAATACAAGAAGGAATACGTCAATGCTTTGTAACGACATCTTATGCCCGAGCTGATCCTTACCTACACCACGGTACATGCCACACACCCGCTCACACTCTTCCTCCGAGTTGAAGCGGTTCTTATTGCCACCAGCTCCACTGTACCGGAACCGCTCACAGGATTGGCGTTCCGCGTTGTAGTAGAACAAAATCAATTCACCATCGCCTTCACCATCGCCGAAGTCGGGCACGTCTTCGCACCGGCTAACGTTGCTGGTCGGCTGCTGCTCAGCTGGTCCGCGTAGATCTACATCGACGACGGGTCGATTGACCGGACAGGTTCGCTCACACTCGGCCTGACTGGCAAAGTTGTTACCATTACCACCACAACCACTGTACGCGAATCGGACGCATCGCTGCTCGTTCGGTTCGAAGAACCAGCGCTCTTCGTTTCCTGTGCAGTCACCGTACGCGTCAGGCAGTTGGCAAACGTCCTGCGGAACGGCACCGCACGCCTGCAGACACTCTTCCTCCGTCTGGAAGTTGTTCCCGTTACCACCACATCCCGTGTAGGTGAAACGTGAGCAGCTGCCGGTCTGTGCATCGTAGTAGTACCGAGCGACGTACGGACTGCACTCGCGATCTCCATTATCCATCGGTAGCTGACACTGGCTGCGATCGAACGGTACACGCTCCGGAGCTGGAACAGCTGGTGCAGGAACTTCGGCCGGCGGTTTCGGAACCTCTTCGATGCACCGGCTGATGCAGGCTTGCTCGTCCGCAAAGTTGTTTCCGTTGCCGCCGCAACCGCCGTAGTAGAACTGACGGCATCGTTCGTCCTTCGTGTCAAAGTACCAGTGGGCCGTGTAGTTTTGACACTCGCCAATCTCCGCCGGCAGGAAGCAAATGTCTTTCTCTGTGTGGCAAACGAACCAAACAAATACAGAGCTGTTAGCAAACAGATGGAACAGATCCTTTCGGCAGCTTGAGTGTGTTACGGACGGCTGGATACGAGTGTTTTAGTATCAGCAAGAAAGCCTTGGATGGGAAGAAAGTGGTTAGAACGGTTGAACGCCGTGGAAGCTGGAAAAGAACGGAAAACGATATTTTGACTGCCCGAAGTGGTTCTTTCTTCTTGCCAAAGTGCCGAATTGTAGGTTTAAATTTTGTCTGCCGGAAAGATTCGCTACCAGCAGTTTGTTTTTGATGCGATTTGTTTTTTGATGCGTTCGTTTCGCTCTCTTTTCGCGCGGATGTTTGCAGCAGGTTTTTGGTGGAAAAAGTGTGAAGGAGGGGTCGTTGTTACTGGTTTCTTTGTTTTTTTTTTATTTTGATTCCTCCTGGTAACTCCGCAGACTGCTACTTACCAACCTTCGGTGGGCACCGGTCTTCACACTCATCGCGCGAAACGAACTGGTTGCCGTTGCCATCGCAACCGGTAAAGTAGAAGGGCATGCATTTCTGACTGTCGCTAGCAAAGTACCAGCGGGCCTGCTGTGCGTTGCAGCTGCCCTGCTCCAGAGGTTCGCTACAGCTTGCTACATTGCGGAAGGATAAGGTTTAGCAGTGTGGAGGAAGAGTTTTAAGACAGGTGAGTGGATACCAAGCCCTCGAGCACATGTGTTAAAAGGCACAGACACAAAAAACCATAGATAGATAGATAGAACAGTATGTAGAGGGGAAGATAGAACGGTCAGGATTACGCCAAAACTCCTGGGTGAAGTTGATCTTCCTTTCATGCACCGACACTGGCTCCTGAAATAAAAACCAGACACTGCTCGCCTGCTCCCGATACTTACGCTTGTGTACGCCCGGTTTCTTGCAATGATAGCCACAGGACGCCTCCGTCGGGTAGTTGTTCTTGTTGCCCTTACACCCTCCGTAGTAGAAAGGATGGCAGGCATCCGAATCCTTGTCGTAGTACCAGCGCTCGAACGTACCATTGCACGGTCCAGCATCCATCGGCTGCTCGCAGGGTGCTACAAATGGGACAGTGATCGATTAGTCCTCTGTTCCCTCTTTTACTCCACCCTCCGGCACGCCACACTCACGCTTCGAGTCGTCCACACTGCACATCGCTTTGCAGTCCTCCAGCTTCTCGAACCGGTTCGCATTGCCCAAGCATCCGCCGTACGTGAACTGTGAGCACATGTTCCGCTCCGCGTCGTAGTACCACATGTTGTAGTGTCCGGTGCAGGGACCGCTAATCTTTGGCAGCTGACACACATCCTTTCCGGTCGGTGTCTCGCACACGGTCTTACATTCCTCCGCCGAATCGAATCGATTGTTGTTGCCCTCGCACCCGCCGTACCAGAACCGTCCGCAGCCGCCGTACTCCACGTCGAAGAAGTGCTTGACGGTGTAGTTGTGGCACGGGCCCTTATCCTTCGGCAGCGCGCAAGCCTTCTGCGGTGATTCGGGCACATCCGTGCAGCCCTCAAACTTGCTGCCCTGCGCCTCGCTGACTCCGTCCGGACAACAGCCGTGCATGCTGTCCGCACAGGTGCAGCCCTCGCCGTCCGGTCCCTTTGCCGGCGTCTTGCCATCCGAACAGCACTTGAACTCGCTGTGCGAACAGTGACAGCCCTGATTGTGCGGTCCCTTCGCCGCCGTAACCCCATCCGGACAGCAGCCGAACTGATACGCGTGGCACGGGCAACCTTCGAACTCGGGTCCCGTCGCTTCCGTCTCCTTGTCCGGGCAGCATCCGTGCTTGGCGTACTGACACCCGCATCCCTCGTTGTCATGACCCCGTGCAGACGTTTTGTTATCCGGACAGCAACCGTACGGTGCGTACTGGCAGTCGCATCCCTCCAGGTTGGGTCCGTGTGCCGGCACGATATTGTCCGGGCAGCAACCGTACGGCGTCACTAGACAGCAGCCCTCTCCATTGTATCCGTGTGCCGGCGTCTTGCCATCCGGACAGCATCCGAACGGTTCCCGCTGGCACGGCTCACAGCCCTGACCGTCAGGTCCACTGGCGGCCGTCGTATTGTCCGGGCAGCATCCGTGCTCCGTGCTGGAGCAGCCCTCCGCACCGGCCGGTCCTTCCACGCTCGGTTGCTCGGTGCCTGACGGTTTCTCGGACTCCTCCTCCTTTTCATCCTCCTCCTTCGCACCCGGGCATCCCTTGCCGTTCGGTCCCTTCGCTTCGGTCGCACCGTCCGGACAGCAGCCAAACTTGCCCGCCGTGCAGCTCGCAGCCGTCGTCGTCGTCTCCACCGGACAGCCCTCCGCATCGTTGCCCTCGGCTGGCGTTACCTTATCCGGGCAGCAGCCGAACAGCGTGTCGGCACACTCGGCCTTCGGGCAGCCCTTGTCGTTGGGGCCCTTGGCCGGTGATACGCCATCCGGGCAGCAACCATGCTTCGTGTCCTTGCACGTTTCCGCCAGCGTGCAGCCCTCCAGGAACGGCCCGGTCGCCTTCGTCTTGCCGTCCGGGCAGCAGCCGTGCGTGGACTTGGCGCACTGTGGCACCTTCGGGCGAGGCTTGCACTTGCGTGGCTTCTGCTCCTTCGCGATGATCGAGGTAAGCGAGTACGGGGTGCTGCTTTCACTATCGTCCGTTTCCTCGTCGGTGGAACCGGTGGAGGATGCCCAGATGTCGAACGTAGTCTCGTCTACCGACTCCTCCGTTACGGTTGAACCTGTAAAGTCCTCCGTCGAGCCGGTCACAGTGGGTTCCGTCAATTCGACCGTAGTAGAGCTATCGTCTGTCGAGGCACCCGTCACTGAAGCCTCCGTCGGACCTGACTCGCTCGTACCGTCCACCGAGGTGCCTGTTACTGCTGACTCGCTCGTCGACGACTCCAAAGACGCTTCGGTCGATTTGGACGTGTCCACAAGCTTCGTGCTCGAGTCGGTCGAGCTCTCATCGGTAGAAGATTCGCTGGAAGCGGCATCGCTGCTTCCCGTTGCCATGTCCGATGCGATTGTTGTACTCATCGCCTCACTGCCATCGGTCGTCGAAGGAACATCCGTGGTGGACGCGTCGTCCATCGTGCTGGTCAGGTCCATCGTCGTCGAGCTCACGCTTGCATCGGTGGTGCTGCTTTCCTCGTCCGTGGAGCTTATGGACGTTTCCGTCACCTCAGTTGTTGGGTCCGAAGCGTCCGTAGTCGATGCACTGTCCGTCGTGGTTGGTTGCGAGTCCTCCACGGAGGAAGACTCACTCGGCGACACTGCGTCCGACGATTCGGTGGAGCTTTGTGCGCTTGCCTCCGTAGAACTGGACGAACCATCCAATTCTACAGAGCTGCCAGTGGACGCGGATGCCTCCGTCGAACTGCTGACCGCATCCGAGGACGCATCTTCTGAGGCAGCGGAAGCGGCCTGTACCGTCGTAGCCTCACCCTCGTCACCCGAGCCTTCCGATACGTCGGTCACGAGGCTGCTTCCGTCGCCCGAACCT
The DNA here is from genome assembly GCA_000349105.1 of Anopheles epiroticus. Taxonomy (NCBI): domain Eukaryota; kingdom Metazoa; phylum Arthropoda; class Insecta; order Diptera; family Culicidae; genus Anopheles; species Anopheles epiroticus. The sequence goes on along the minus strand of KB671509.1, from coordinate 122,133 downwards.
TCCACCGTCGCTTCCGTCGTCGAGCCCTCGTCCGGATCGGTTGCCCCGGTGTCGAAACCCGTCGCATCGCTCAGCATCATTTCGTCCGTTTCGAGCGAAGATTCGGTCGTGCCGCTAACGCCCAGCTCAATGCCCTCCGCCAGAGAGGTGTCCTCCGTCACCATCATCACACCGTCCTGTCCCTCCGTGGTTACGCTCGACCCTTCCTCATCATCATCGTCGTCGCCGCTACCACTACCACCGTCTTCTTCGTCCTCATCACACAGCTCGTCCTCGTCGTAATCGTCGTCCACTTCCGGCTGCTTGCTGCGCGGCTCCACCGGTATCACCTCGTCCTCCGTGCAGTCGTGCTTGTTGCAGCTCTCCGTCGCCAGCTGAATCTTGTCCACGTCGCAGTTTGTCTCCGGCACGACCGTACCGTTGGCAAGACAGAGCACCTTACGCGACATCATACCACCGCCGCAGCTCTTGTCACAATCCGTCCACGGACCGGCGAACCACTGTCCCGGACACTCGGGCGGTCCCTCACATTCGCGCTCCTTCTCCGGCTTCTGCTCCGGATCGCACTTGTAGTCATCGTCCGCTCGCTTTAACGACTGTCCGTCGAACACGCCACACACGACGGTGCGCGTCTGTACGCCCTTGCCGCACACCGCCGAACATTTGCTCCACTGCGACGTGTACCACTGGTACTCGCACGGCGTCAGTTTGCACTCCCTGCGCAGCTCCGGCATCTGCCGGTCTGCACAGAACGAGGCGTCGTACACGGTACCCGACTTGGACGCACAGTGCACCGTGCGGGTTTCTACCGTCGCACCACAATCGTCGCACTGCGGGAGGGGAATGATGAGACGATTAAAACGATTAGTTTAGTGTTGTGGTTATTGAAGCTTTTATAAAGATTCGTTCATATGCATCATTTATGAAGCCTCGAAACAAATCTTGAATCTGAATCGTTAGATCCATGAATCGTGTGATCGATAAAGATTTACGAATTTTCAAATATGAATCTCTAACTGCTTTTCGTGATTTTTCGTGATGAATACCAAGATAAATGAATCCAAAAATTCGTGAATTCCAAGATTCCTGAATCTCAAGCTTCATTAAACGCAAGAATAATTTCAAAGATTTACTCAGATTCATGAATTGGATTCAGATTTACCCAACACTACATTAATGCCAGATCATAACGCCTAAATGTATGCAACGACGTGTATGCGAGAGCTTTAACTCGAGCTGTTGTGTAGTGGCGACCCAATCTATCCCCCGTTTGTTCCTTACCCCGCTCCAGGACGATGTGACGTAATCGACACCTTCACACGGTCGCAACATGCACTTCTCGCTGACGGCCGGCTTTTCCGTAATGCACTCCTCGTCGTCCAGCACCGTAATGCGTCCATTTTCCTTCCGATAGCAGACGACCTTGCGCGATCGTTCGCCCTCGCCGCACAATTTATTGCACTGTGAATGAAGGATGGAAGGGTTGTAGATGGAGTAGGCGCTCACCTCACCATATCACCCCCTCCTGTAGCTCTACTTACCGGTGACCATCGTCCAACGTACCATTCGGGGCAGATAATGCCCTGATTGCATTCCCGCTCCGTTGCCGGTTTGTTGCCGACCTGATCAAGACACACGTCATCCTCGATCTTTTTCGTTTCACTGTTTCCCCCCCGAACCCCGAAAAGTAAAATGTGTCAAAAATAATTGGTGGAATCGTCGGTACAGGACACTTACCCATCGGCCGATACCCGCTCGCAGTACACCTCACGCGTCTGCTTGCCCTCGTTGCCGCACGGTTTCGAGCAGTTGCTCCACGGGCCCTCGAACCAGCGGGGCGGACACGCCTGTTGGCCACACTTTTGTGTCGTCGGTGGCTTCTCGCCCAGATTGCACAGCCCTTCGTCCACCTGCCGCAGCGAGCCCTTGCTGTTGCACGTCACGTTGCGCGTCTGCACGCCACCGCCACACGTCACCGTGCACGGCTCGAACGCGGTGTACATCCACGAGTAGCTGTCCGGCTCGTCGACCGGGGCCGACTGCGACGACACGCTGTACTCGTAGTTGACGCCCACATTGCGATCCTGGGACAGCAGCACCAGATAGACGGATTCCGTCGTCGGCCCGAGGCACGTAAGCCGATCCGGCGCGGCAAAGCCTTGCGGACGGCGCTCGTAGTGCCAGTCGCTCCCGGCAAAGTGCATGGTGCGCGGGAAATCGATCCGATAGTTTCCGTTCAGATGGTAGAACCCGGTCAGATTGCGTATCGCCAGATAGTTGTTCGAGGGGGCACGCTCGCTGATCACCACGTTCGTGGCGCCGGACGGGATGAGCAGCAGATCGTTGTACCCGACCTGCAGATTGTTGGCATCGAGCAGACCGGACGCCGTCTTGCAGCTGCTACCGTCGCCGCGACAGATGCGACACTTGTCCTCCTTGGCCTGCGAGCCCAGCATCATGTCACAGCCGACCGGCTGGCAGGTGCCGTCCACGCACACGTCGAACGACTCATCGTTACAGCGCGTCCCGTCCGTCACCTTCGCCCGGTGCCGGTAGTAGAAACGTTCGCCCACCGGCATACAGTTCAGCTCGCAGGGGTTCGGTGCGCGGGTGTACGGGACCCACTGGTAGCGGTGGCCCTCGAACGGCACATCGTTAAACTCCGTGCACTGCTGCTTGCGGAAGTCCAGCTCACGCTCGGGACAGTCCTGTGGACACGACGGCAACAAAATTCGTTGAGGTAAAATGAACAAGACGCGGTGGAGTGCATTTAACTAATTTAGAGGAAAAAAATGTTCGTCCTTTTTTCAGACTGCCTGTAATACAACTCTATCGCCATCATTCAAGAGTCCGAGAAAAACAATAACACATTCTCCCGCTACTGGAAGACATCTCCGCGTAGGAGCAAAATAACCCAATATGAATGCATGGCACGATGCACGTCCTCGATGCCACGGACAGTCGTTTATCAGGACAGGGTAGCATGGAAAAACACCGGAAAACCATAATGTAATCGATTTGTTAGGATCAGGTTGGTTGCATTCTTCTGTCTCCGCTTCTGTTTTTGAATCTAACTTCGGGCTGGCACCCGTCCTTACACGGTAGACACGCTATGCCATCTTCAGGACACAATATTGAGGCAATGATGCGGTACGGCGCCAGCACCTTGGGCAGAAGCGGGAGAAGAAAACAAGGCGTAAAGCAAAAAAAAAAATAACCTGGCACTAGCAGTAGGTCCTTGGCTCTTTGCACCGTTGTGCACCGATCGTTGCAATTGAATATGTTTCGCTGGCATAATAAAATTTATCGACACAATTATAGCGCATCAACGGGGGGAAACCGTTCCACCCGCCCCGACCGGAAGTGTACTGCTGTTTTTAAATGCGATGATAATACTCTCCCTTTCTCTATTTCCCTTTCTCTTGCTCTTTCTCTCTCTGTGTCGGTGGCAGGTGGTGGTTTTTCTCCTGTGTTGCGCGCGTCCTATGTGCGCTTGTTTGTCAACCTAAGACACAATCGATCGGAACACACGGCACAGCTGGGCATTAAATCTTCGCCAGAAGGGGTTGAAGGGCGGAGTACGGCGACCAGCAACAAGCGACCCCGGAACTGATGACACTGATACCTTAATCAAATGAATCATGGTTTCATGCTTTACAGTAACTTGTACAAAGCGAACGGGAGTGTATTGTTCAGTGTGACACTAAAGCTATTCTCGTGGAAACTTATTGTCAGCTGCAGGCATGCTATTCCCTGCTCTGTTTGTGTAAGTCCCTGGTGTAAGTATCTTCGTATACACAGTGTTTATTGAACCGGTTAAGTCTGTTAAGTAGCAATTGTGATTTCTTTTAAAAAAAGCTTTTGTATAATAAATATACTAGTGATGATGTGTGCGGCACTTTCTTTACAGTTAATTAAACGATTTGTTTCGTAAAGTACAAGCAACTTTGTCATCGAATTGCATACTTTCAGGAGCATCATAGATTGCATTTTCTCCTTACCAAATCAAGAATAACGGGTGAGGGTTAATGTTCCCTAGTTCTTGGAACACAGACGACTCCGACGGGCCCGATTGAGTAGTAGTATAATATTATTATAATTGTCTTTTATCGAAATATAGAAAAAAAACATAAGGTAAAACACCAATTTGCATACATTCAGGGGTTGAGCAAAGACTGAATGTAATAAACTAAACTTAATTAAACAAAAACTGCCCCTGACTTCTTTTAGTCTATTGGATATTTTTATGTTTCATTTAAATGTTATTTTGATTATAAGACAGAAACAAATGTAAATTCTATGCAATCTCTGTATTTTTGTGCTTTACGCTATGAATAGACTTCCAATTCCCTTTGTTGAAACTGAACACGCTTGGACAATACAATCCTAGTAGCAAAATTGACGCGTTTTCTCGCTCTTGCTCATAAAAAAATCTATGTGGCAGAAGGAGACACCATGACCGTTTTGCTACTAGGGAATTGGCCCATCACAGTAAAACTGCGAACGGCAGTCGAAATGGCAAATTAACGCTAAATAATTAACGCGGGAAAAGAAATTAAACTCGCACACTTGGCTACACTCATCAATAACAGAGCAGCTTCTGCACCAATCTCAATCAGGTGCCCATTTCCTCCCGGACCCAACCGTGGTCGGTGGAAAACGATTGCCAATTGCTTTTACTCGTTAAAAACCGTTAAACTTGACGGACACAAATTACATGAATAGTTGATTCGGTTAATCCTCGAAAACACACAATTCCTCGAAGGCTTGTAGCGGCTTCAGATGGCCATTCCGATCGGTAAACAGTACATTACGTTGGCCAAATAATTATGCACACACAGCGAGCGCGCCTTTCGTCACTTACCTGCGTGTTGCAGGAGAAGTATTTCCTCTTTCCACCCGTACAGACGGGCGCACCGGTGTGGCTGAAACGGTAGACGGGTGAGGAGGGGGGGGAGGGGGGCAGATAGGGGAATAAAACACACAGTTGAAGATTTGGTTTGGTGTAACGGCCACGATGTACTCACTCCAGATCAAGACATTCGCGCTCCTGGTACGCTACGCCGCCGCCGCACGTTCGCGAACACTCGGACGGAGCGCCCCAATCACTCCAACGATCCTGCGGCGATCCTTCGCCGCCTGGTATGATGAAACTTTCCGGCTGGTACAGATTGCTGCCATGCTGCCGTTTATGTCGAGCACCGAACTAATGGGAAAGCGAAAGGAGAACAGAAGAAGAAGGTGGACCGTCATTACTTCACCGGCGTACGTGGGTTGGTGGGAGGTAGAAGCGGTGACTCGTGATGCGATTAGATGTCCAACATTGTGCCCTCGATTGCCGATGGCCTTGCAAAGAGGAGAGCAAACGCGCTGCTGGCCATTCTTATGTAAACAAGTTGTGAATTTAATTTTAAAATTAGACGCTCTCCCGGTCTGTTCCTCCCACAGGACCACCTGCAGACCCTGAAGCAGGTGTGCATGTTTGTGTGTGTGTGTGTGTGTGTGTGTGTGATTCATTCCGTGCGGTCGCGCGGATGTGGATGCTTGGCATTCCATTCTGCCCTGGTGTCTCCTGTGCAAAGCCATTCGCTTCGATTAAACACCGGCCGTTAAGCGGAATGGTAACCTACCGGCATGCAACCATTAGTGTGGGGAAAGGGATGGCTTGAGCCGGGTGGGAATGCAATGAAGATCACCTACCACTAGCAGGAGGAAGAGGAGGAGGAGGAGGAGGAGGAAAAATCAAAAAGAAAAAGAAAAGGGCAAAAGAGACAAGCTGTGTGCCGTTGTCTACAGAAATTGCTGACTGCATTTTTCTTCACTGTTCAATGAACTGGCGACCGCTTTCTCGCCTCTTTGCGCCCATTAGGTCAAGTGCTACCTCTTTGCAGAATCCAACGCTCCAACACACCCACACACACATACATACCTTCACTGAGCAAAGGGAGACAAAAAACTAATTTTCCCCTGCGTTACGAACCGATTCGCCGTGGAAAACTGTAAAGGCCGGCGAGGTGTGTGTTCCCTTTTTCGGACACACCCGGCGATGCTCGTTCCATTTCATTAACATTGTTCCCCTTCCACCAATTCACCCCCCCCCCCCCCACCACCTCTTCGGTTCGCTGGGAGTAGCTGGCCCGTTACTGGCTGGGTTCCTCTTGCACTCCCGCGCTTTTCCTTCGAGCTAGGGCAAAGTTTCAATTAGAAAAGCGGGTGCACATCGTAATGACAACCGCTGGCAGGCTTGGTCGGTACGGAAATTGAATTTTTACTTTAGTTGCTGGGTTTGAGCCACCTCTGCTCCACCTCACTCACTCGGCCCGACCACACGAGGGGCCGTGTATTGATCGAGCCGTTGCTCACTTACCCGTCTGGATTCGGTAAAGCTCAGCTGTAAGGTCACTAGTAACACTAACAATTTCGTATATCTGAAAAAGTGTGAAAAAGGGAAAATAGTTTGTTATTAATGCAGGGAAATTGCTAACAATAAGTGGATTGGAGTGTTAAAAGAGCAACAACAATATTTTCCAGTCGAATGTTACTGCTCTGATAATAGACACATTAATTAATTTGGTCAATTTTATTCCATTTATGTTAAACAAGGACCTCTAGGCTACGCTCAAATTTAATAACAGTACATAATTGGGTTTGAATTAAATGTGAATACATACTAACTAGTTGTTTTGAGCCTTCAATCATGAAACAAAAACGCTTCACATAAGTGCTGACTCTGTGAATCTACTCTACAAAACTTAAAATTGATAATTCTGATGTTAGCAACATCTTCATCCAATGCGACGGAGACGCCTAGTACTTATAACAGTGTAACAGTGTAAAAAAGTTGATTTAATTATTTCATGTATTACATTTGTGTTAGCAGTGATAACACAAACATGCCAGCTGCTTAATAACTTCTTTACCGCAATTTGGTGTTTTTATACTTTAGCTCCTTAAAATAAGAAGTAACAAAGACTTCTTCAAAATATTTAAAATGGTTTTAAATTGTTGTGAATGTTGGTTCCTTTTTTTCGTTTGAACCTTTTCTCTAATACTCTAATACTCTTCTCTTCTCTTCTTGAAAATAATTGAAATCCAGCAGAAGAAATGGACAAACAGTGAAATTTCTACACCTGGACCAATTGCTAATGAAAAATACTTGTTGCTTGATTCGACTGATTTCTCTTCCCTGCATGAAGCTCCAGCATCCTGCCAACACTTTTAATTGCTTCCATGAACCCCTTTACATCAAGTGTGCAGATCCCCCCCGGGGGAGCCGCACGATTAATGACACTAAATAATCTCACTGCTGCTTTTTCGTTCGAGCTTAATCGTCCCGTGCATCATGGCGCTTGTCTTTCCAAATTCGTTAAGCGTTATTAAGAGATGCTTCCGGCAGGCTGCCTAGCTGTGGACTCTTCCGCAACCAAAAGCGACCAGCAGTGCCGTCAAGAAACTCCTTCGCGCTCGAGTGCAAGAACACACGAAGCAAGCACCATTATTCGCCTGCGAACACCAGTTCATTGTAAAACAATAGGCAGCAGATGATTCATCATTATCATTCCGCTGGCACTCCAATAATCCGACCGGCAAAGCTCCTTCCGTTACGGCTTGTTCGTGGAGGCGTCAAAACCGCAATCTGTTGTTGCAACCTCTTTCCCCGAGGCGCGCAAGAAACGAAGGAAAAAGCGGTTACGAGAAGCCTCGCACGTACCATCTTGCGGGAGTCACGAACGTTCTGCCAAGACGTTTGCGTTTTTCATCGTTCATCGCTTTCCGCCCACCTCCCTTTTGCGTGGCCCCAGTTGTGGGGGGGCCCTTAATGAAGATGATTTAAATAATGAGGAGCCAACAAGTTTGCCTGGTGCTGGTGATAGTCGCCGTGCCACCGTGTTTGCTCTTCGCGTTTACACGTTCGCGCATTACACGTATTACAATGAGCATTAGCACACACACACACACCACCCTTAGTTGTTGGTGATGCCCACCGTTTCGCATCGCTTCCATTTATCAGTGGAAATTATGAATATTAATTTAAATTTTAATTATCCTTTGACGGCATTCACACTACGTTTGAAACGAGTCCTTTTTTTTGCTATGCACAGCCCCTTTTTTGTTTCCCACCCTGCCACCCGCCCGGTTCATGGAAAAGCCCTTATCACGCACACATGCACCCCCCCCCCCCCCCCCCACACACACACACACACACACACACACCGAACTCCCGTGTGCCAAAAAGTCGGATCGCTTCGTCCCGGCTTTGGTTTGCCTTCTTCGGTCCGTCCTGGGTGTAAACCTTTCCCAACGCATTTCACCTTCTCGGACGATGTGCTGGAGCTGGCCGCAGGCCAAACCGTGGGCCGGAGTCTGCCGCTCACGGCGCATTCATTACACATACACACCCAGACCCACCGAGCCACCGACCACCAGCCGACCAGAGCACAAATAATCGGTGCCCACTGTGTGTGCTGCTAATGTTTGCAAATATAATCTCACACTTGCCGGCGAGCTACCGAGCGGGGAATATGTGCGCGAGCAAATACATAAATTCATAAATTTACCCAACGCACTGGCGACAGATCGACCCGAAGCCACCGCGTTACCCCACACACCGCAGCATTTCATTTTTATTGCTTAAACAGCTTGCCAAATAATTGGAGAAGCCCACGGTTTGTTCTGTGCACGCAGTGAAAACTGTCTTTAAAATCATAAGCATGTAATTAATGCTTTTACTCTTCGTTTGTATTTTCTTTCTACTGTTGCCATTTTACTTTTGGCGGATGATTTAAGACGTGTTTGCTGCGAATTATTCATTCGCCGCACGCCTTTACTGTTTTTTCCCGGAAAAGCGAGCGCACGGCACAAAGCCAAGAAAAGCCGGGGCAAATAGTTTATGAAGAACGTTACCCGCCGAAACACATTTCATGTTGCGTGTAATACACGCTCTCTCGCCTGGGCAATTACGCCATTGGCATTGAGTTAAGGTAAACAGGAAGGTTGCATTAGGCAGGGGAGCGGAGGTGAGGAGTTGTCTTGAAGCAAAATTTTCCTCCTCCCGCGCGTGTAGGAGTGCGTGCAGGCAAAACACAAACAGAGCGAGCGCTTTAATTGATTGGGTGTGCGTAATTTTTGATAATTGGCAATATTTACTCACACACGTCTTCTGCGAGCAAACTTGTTGTTCTTGTGTTAGAAAACAGCAAATAAACGATGGAAAATTGTGTGTAATGTGTTTTTCATGGGGGGGGGGGGATGGTACAGTTACAAGAAATGTAGGAGAGCCTGTGATAGTGCAATGAGCATTACGAGCAATTTGAGAAAATGTGTTGTGTAACTTTGATATGTGTAACTATGTGAAAGGGTATTGAAGAAAAAAGAAACACAGTTTGAAAACAAAGTTAATTTAATTTTCTTTAAATAGGAACATTCCCAGTCCTGGGAAACCAAATATTTCATATACAAAGAGTTTACCACATAACGGAGTTTTCGTATAAACGCTACTCGGCGTTTATTAGAAGTTAAATTTCAAATCAGGCCTGTTTGTCAATTCAGATGAGATTTATAAAGAAATTAACGTGGGTTGGAAAATCATGAAAACATTCAAAAAAAAAAAATTTGCCCAAATTTAATTGCTGTTTGAGTCCCTTAATTTCCTCAATTTTATCCACTATAGAGTTGTATCTTTCGATTACAAGAATAATGTCACTGTTATTCGACCGTTCACCATCAATTCCACACACCAGAACTGTACTAGCTGAGTCCGCGTCGTCACGGCACCCACTGAACAGCCCATCCGCACCGTAATACAGCGATTTCCCACAAATCACCAATCACATTTGCAAACAACGCCAATTGCTTCGCTATCATCAGGCGTCAATTTGTCGATGGCTGGCGTCCGTGTCGACGACAAATCGGTGGTTCACCATCTCCCCTCGAAAAGCACCAGAAAGATACCAGTCGGTTGCCCGTGTCGTCCGGTCTGTGTTTACCTCCAAAGCAGCTAAATTCTCATCGCCTTCAAAAAACCGTTCATTCCATCGGCCATCGCGTCAGCGCACCACAAAACCATCGACACAGCATATCCGGACAGCATCATCCTCCGCGAATCCTGCCATCCGGAAAGGTCAGCCGACATCCTGGTCGACCGTTCCGTTCGAATCAGCGTTCTGGTGTTCAAAATCAGTTGCGTATGCCACTTGATTAAAGCTATAGAAAGGAGAGGGAGCCTAACCAAACAAAAGAAAAGGTAAAAACGTTGTTCGTTGTTCGGTAGAGATTGCAGACGCATTGGACTTTAATTTTGGACAACCGGTACGACGAGAACTGGCGAGAACCTCCGGCTGCAAGTCGGCGCGGTGTTTTGTTCGCGTGTGGTTTCGCGGGTGACTCAGCTCACTCGACAAGCCGCCTTTTGGCTATCAGTCCAGCACCAACGCAACATTATCACACCATCCAGCCCTGGAGGGTCGAAGGACGAAAAGGGATAATAAAATCTAGTTCAACAGTCCGGACAAACAGTGGGCAAGTCCGGGGTTTAGCCGAAGCTCAACAGCTCGTAAACGTTAAAAAACTTGCACCATACGGTCATCAAACGTTGTTCCGCCGGGTTGACCCCTGACGCCAGCCCAGCCGGATTTTGCTGGAAACTGTTAGCGTGTGAGTGAGAAAATTAATTTTCCTCTCTATTTATTCACCCATCCGCGATCGAAACGAATGTTTAGAGTCGTTCCGCTTGCTGGATGAGGAGGATGCGCAGGGGTATCGGGATACGGTGCCGATGATAGCAAGCGATAGTTACTTAATGTCCGGATCGATTACTCCACGCTGAATGAGCAATAAACAGTCGATTCGTTGAGTGAAAATGGAACAACGAACAGAGCGCGCTCAAGATTGTTTCGCTCAGGGGAGCGAAATTGTGCTGTCTTGAATTGAAACTCTTAACAGTAATTTATTGTTTAAGCTATTTTAATTGAATAAGTTGTTTTTTTGCAACAGTGAAGAATGCTATAAAACTAATGTTCATACATATGTTTAGTCTTTAACCGATTTTTCCCACACTTTGTTCCAAATCAGGTAGAGGGCGCTCTCGCACGCAAAGTGATGAATGAGCTGATCTTCATTTCTGGCTTCATTGGAGTCAACATTTAAACATGCATAATGTAACAAAACCGCTCTACTACCATCATTTAATTAGACTGTTTTTGCTTCAAGTACTTAATTTTCCCCATCGCTAATAAGAGTGACAGCTTTTTCGATTGACCGATATCAAATGTTATCGCTTTAGAATCCCTTTTTATGCACAATTAATAACAGCCTTTCAGCGTCTAGAATCAAACACTAATGAACCGCACTGACACGTGCATTCGGTAGTTCATTTGAGGGCGTTCGTTGTCCCACAAACCCCACCCAAAACACTGCGACCATTACAAACCAGTTTAAACAATTGTCCCACTTATTGCGCGCGGTTGCAGATGTTAATTAAACTTTACACTTTGCAGAGGGTTTTGCAGGTTCGGTGAGGTCGGCCGATGTCACGCTGTCAGCGATTTAGGCATCATATTCTATCGTTCACCCCGGCACACATCACGTTTTGCACCGGACATCACTCGCATCATCTAATAATGTTTGTTACAGCCATTCCAATTTGCTTCCCGGCCAGCGGGTGGTAATATGTTTGGTGGGCTGGTTGCGGTGCGCTTTATTCCATTGTTAAACCTAACTTTCAGACATGCTTTTACAACTAACACGTACACTGCAGCTGTGTGTGTGTGTGTCGGGAACAGGGGTAAACAAATTTGTAATTAATGTATTTGATTTTAGTCAGGCGTAATAATTCACCCATTTTCTGCCGGCAGGTAATCACTAGCGGGGGAACACTCTCTAAATGAGATCAATGCGCCCAACCTTCCCAATAGCGGTTTTTGTGCACCTTTTCTACCCTTCCCACTCGTTCGGACTTACAAAACATGTAATTTTCGCGTTTAAACTGGAGGTTAAATGTTAAATCGTATGGATATAATTTAAATCGAAAAGCTAAGAAACGATAAAACACAGGAAGCGTTCGATGTTTCGCAAATAAATAAAAATTAAATACCATGCGAAAACACCCGTTAGCCGCTCGTTCTTGACCCACATAGTGAACGGCATGGGAAGTTGCGGCATAGCTAGCGGTGTTGCGCGTAACACGAACGCCCGATAAAAGACAAGAAGAAGCTGCCAGTATCGATCATTTCTCAGCGACCCGAAACAGTGCCAGATAAATAGTGTGGCAAAGGCTGGTTCAAATAAATAATACACTTAATTATACGTTTGCCCTGCGCGGGACGGATCGAAAGCAGCGGACGGCAAACCGTCCATCCGGGTGCATCATGAACCGGGCGATTGTTTATTGCACTTCACTTCGTTCACACGGTCCTGCCGGTTATACAAATACTCATCAATGGATCGTTGATGTTTTTTTTCGATTTATTTTAGTAAAGCATATTAAAGGCATCATTCACAATCAGAGTTCCATGCACCAACAGCCGTACCAACGCCACTTTAAGTGAGCTTTTGAAAAAATGGATAATCGACTGTAATGGATATTGCTGACACTTTTGGAATGATTTAATTTAATTTGTACATTTGAAGGTAATGATTGTGCATTCTATTATGAACAGTTAAAATCCTAATTGACGAGGATGTCTTTTGACTTACACGCGTATTGTTTCAATCGCAAGTATTAAAGTTCAGAGAAAGATCATCATGAAAACAATGTGAACAATTCTATCGAGCCGAGCTGTGTGATAAGCAGAAAGGTCAAACAGGTCAGGTTTTCCTGGCTTTTCAATGAAATCGATAAGGTCAACCTGCAGTGGATATGACCCGACAAGAGCCGAACCCTAAGGAAAAGAGGGTAAATGATGAAAGATAGGACTGCCTTCCACTTACCTCATCTTGATTATGAGCTGTCTATGTGGTTGAATTGAACGATTCCATAAAATGGGTTGTTACGTTGGCTGTTTTTCCGGTTCTAGTGCATAAAGGGAGTGGGATGGTGATTGCAATAGAACTCGCCCACTTGAATGATGCCTTTTTTCAGGTTGCTGTAACGAAAAGAAAAAAAACGGTTGAAAAAGGATATTTTAGTGATACAAAGTGATACTTTTCTAATGATACAAACGTTTCTATACGGAGAAAGTTCAAAATAAATAAAACGTCCAAATTTTGCCCTTCCACACCGTGACGTCAATTCCCGTTCAAGCTACAGCAAATGAGATGCTTTCTTTCACAGTTCCCTCCCGCATCAAATACAAATCCCTTTTTTTTCATCAGCAAATCGATACACAATCTCTTTTCTCGGCTCCCGTACAATGTTCATACAAGCTGCGTGCTTGTACCAGCACACAACATCGCCGAAAATATCTGCACATCCACACCGACCTACCAAAAACACAAAAACGAGTTCCCAAATGCCCTTCGGGAGAAGGTCCCCCGACCACACCGAACTACGGTTTCGGAGCAATCAACGCATCAATTTTCTCTGCCGCACCCCATCCAGGGGAAAACGGATTGCGAGGGGAGATGGGGATGGAAGGAGGCTAGCCTTTTTCAACGCCTTTTCATTGTTCGTTTCGTCGACTCGTCTCGATCCAATACCCGTTTTTCCCGATTGGTTCAATCGCCTGTCGGCAGGATGAAGTCTGTGTGTAGCTGTAGTTACCTGTACGTCGTCCCAACGCCTTACCGCAGGCACGAGCAGGAGGACTGAGGTCGGTCGTGTGTCTTATGAAAAAGGTTATGTACTACCACACATCCTCACCGACGCCGACATGCATCTGGCTTTCCAACCGCAAAGTATTCCCCCGACAAACCAGCGAGAATGCGGAAGAAGGAGCGAGAAAGCATGAAACCATCAACGGGCGGAAAACGGAACTCCGCAAACTGAATCGAGGGAAGCGGAGGAAGCGGACGGAAAAACTTTATCTTGGTACCGGTGCTACACTTCCGGCACTTGCCGGGAACACCTATCTCGATCTCATTTGATTAAGATAATTGAATCAAAGCTTGAATTACGAGCATCGGTTTGTGATTGTGGGACAGGAATCGGTACCGATGGGTAACTCTTTGGCAGTAGAGCTTTTCCCGCTCCCCAAGGATTTTCCCCTGTGCTCCCTGTGTTGGAAAACCCGGGGGCCAAATATTCAACGCAATCAACTGCCAACTGTGCCTCTTGCAACCGACAGCCCCGACGGACAGACACCAAACAGACACACCGACGAGTCATGACATCTCATGACTCTCAGGCAAATCGATGCATCGATGTGAAAGGATGAAAAATTACGGTGTTAATAAAGCCATTTATAAATTTCTACCGAGAGTTCTTCCTCTCCACAGCGAGACCGGACGGATAAACGGTCCGAGATCGGTTCTGGAAATGATGCGTTTTTTCCATTCGATGCGGAAGTGTGCTGGGAGAAAATGGGAAAAGCAAACAGAATGTGGAGAAAATTATCGGCAGTGAGGTGCTGATGATAAAGTTGCACCGTACGCTCGCATGTGGAAGCGACGGTTGGCCGTAGGATGGCTGGAAAAACGGAGAGCAAGATTGGTAAGGTGTAATTATGTAGCAAAGAGGTAATAGGCTTACTTTTTTCAATATTTGCTTTTCAATGTGTGTATTTGGCATTAAAGGAAGAAGTAGATTAACCGATTTGGTTGATGATTGCATACAAAAACTGAAACCTGATTAAACGTCTGTATTAGGAAAAGCATGAAAAACACAGTAATTAGAACCAATTAGGTCCAACACTAAGCATGTGCAAATGAAATGGTTAACGAGACTGGTTCTACGTCACTAGAGTCTTTTATATTTTGTCGTTTTGAAACACTTTTATTCTCCACAGGACCATTGGCGATCATTAATGTCTCCAATAAAGTCATGTCCATAATTTTACTGCTATCAGCATCCAATCAACCGAGGAAATTACAATTCCAACCAAGAAATTTCTTTAGTCGTTAATCCGGACATTAGAGTTCTTTAATTTGTTCAAGGTTTACTAACACATGGATCTCGATTTACCAAAGCGGATATTTCCACTCACAAATGAACTAGGGACATCCTGAATAATGCCCTTCTGTGTCTTCAAAAGCACACAAAATACAAGACAAGATCTCTAGACCATCTGCAAGGAGCATGTTAATATCTGCAGCATTTATAGGCAACAAAGTAGGATTTCAAAATTGATTGAAGAACTGATGTTTTCAGAACAATTTTTGCAAATAATATAACACACGACATAAGAAGACATTTTGACTAGGAGGCATGCGTGCTAAATCCATTGTAGACTGTCGATTACAAACATTCTAAAGAATAAAAACAATGAGGAATTTGGAAGATTTTTACAGGAGTGGAACGACTCAAACTTGCCTCTAGATTTATACTATTGCTAGGCTTTTTCGTCACAAACAAGACACATTTCATAAAATCCTATCTTATCTTATCTGCCTACAAGCCAAATCTCCAAATCGACCATAAACTCTCGACCCGATGCATTAGCATTACTCGAAACGCCGTCAGGCACAAATCGCAAGGCATTAGCGGGTGTTCTGCTCGTCCGTTTTTCTCGTAACTTCATGTCACCGTCACCGTCGGGATAAGCCCTTGCTGTCGGGCGCGCACTTTTACTCCATTCCCACCCGGCAAAAGAACCGGCCGCTTGCCATTTAAGGCTCAACGGGTTTTTCGGTTGCTCTTTTGCCAGGTTCTACTACCGGTGCCAGCAGCGTGAAGTAGAGAGCGTACCGCCCGCAATCTCCCCACGAAACAGGATTCAAGGTCTTTGCGCCCGCGCGTTTTATTCCCGTTGATGGCCTTGAGCGCAGCTACTGCCGCCCCAAACGAGGTGGTCGCCGCAGCAGCGTGTGAGACACGCCGGCCCAAATGTGGAGCAGTCAACCGGGCCGCCACACCTTTCACTTAAATTCGCCACCAGCTCAAGGTAACGTGCAACGCTGGAGGAACTCGTTTCTTCGTCCGTCCGTACAAATGTCATGATGCAATAGCCACGCACGAGCACGCGCATATCTCGTGATGCACCCGGGTTGGAACAGTTTACGTTTGTTTTCTTCTGGAGCTACTGGAGGAAGTTACAAATGGAAGCGTTCTCCAGATGGGGACAGGATTGTTTCCATGCCGTCCTTGGAGTTGGATCCGCAATTGGGGCGAATGTGCGTAACCTTTCCTATTTCCGGACGAAAAAGGGGACAATCTGTTCCATGTTCCAGTTTTCGTCAGGAAATGGCAAACCATGCTGATATCCTTGCAACGTCCGGTGACTCTTTCCGCTCTGTTACACTTCATCAGTGTTTTCATTGCCTTCTGGTACAAGCACCAGTTGCTACCGTCACAAAATATTAGCAATAATAAGCATACAACTAATACCAGCCCAGCACTCTCTGTAGGCATGTTAACGACAAAAAGATTTTTATTTGATTGCTTGTCTCCTGCTGCCACACACCAAGCAGCAAGCGTGGTACAACGTTTAGTGAAACAATCACAGCCCCGTGACAGCGACATAAATCCGAACCGAATCTTTACGCTGTCTGCGCAGGCACTTGGAACACACCACCCGGACGGCAGAGAAGCGAACAGAGCACAAAATAAAGGAACCGAAAAGTGATTGTCAGACCAGTCGGAGGAGGTGCTAGGAAGGGCAACAAAAAAACAGGAAGGATGGTGGCAGAGTGACGCCCTGGTTCCACATCTGTGCACCAGATGTGCATCGGCATTTGCTTTACATCGAAACCAAAGCACGCTAAGCTTGCCGTAGGTCAGCAATGCGAATGCTGAACAAACTGTGCACACAAAATATGTTATAAACGTTGATAACTTTGAAGAATTCCACTGCAGTGGCATAAATAAACATGCGTTCGAATCAATCAGTTCAAAATGATCAAAGAACTGTCAATCGTTAAGCGTGCCATTTTGAAAAAATAGTTTGCTTCGCTGTCGGAACATCAACCGATGTTCCATTAATTTGTACAACATCATTCCCGCTTGATTTATTGATCACGATGCGCTTCTTTTGCCTTCACACTTTGCAACGCCTTTTCGCGTAACGCTTTGAAGCCGCTTACGTGCCCGCTTAAGGACGAAACTAATAAACATTATAGCACACGTCACGTTAGCAAACGTTCGTGTCGCGGGAGGGAATTGCCGTTTATCGAACGATAATTATTATAGCCATCAAGACGCGCTGCTCCCTTTGCGACAGTGCACCAGTGTCGATATAATTGACATTTCCCGCGCTGATAAATCACTGCTGCTGCTGCTGCTGCTGCTGCTGCTGCTGCTGCTAACTCTGTGCACTCTGCCGATGCCGCCTTGCAAGCTAGCACACGGAGTACGTGCTTATTTATTCAATTTCCTTTCCCCGGTCGTTGCGAAACGATGATCAAGTACGATCGACAGCCGTCATCATTATGCGTCTCGCTCCACCGCTCCAACTCGAATGGTTAGAATCGTTTGTGCGTTTTGTCAGCATTTATCGGTTGTGTGCGGAGCCGCGTGCCCGTTCGATCCATTCTTCTCGTACCTAACTGCAAACATTAATTTGAAATTTAAAACGGCAAAACACACATGCAATCTGGTGCGAGCAATCTTCCGCAAACATCGTGTTGTCCCGGGGAGCCAAGAGGGAGGGAGAAGCCCCCGTACAACCATCTCGTCATATTCATCGCCTGTCATCGAATGGGGCGGGAGGGAGAGAGGGAGGGAGAGTTAAGGAGGAACGAAAAAACGCACCATCAAACAACCGTGTCTTCGCGGTTCATTCATAAATAAACGAACGTCGAATGTGCCGCGAGACCGAACCAAACCTTTTAACCTTTTCCGCATCTTCCTTTTTTGCATCTTTGCCGTTGCGCGATTCGCACCGACACGGACCGATTGAACCGTCAAAACCGGCGGAGAAGACACTGACACGGTGCTTCTCAGCTGGCAGCTCAACCATAATCATCGATAAGTCGAGGCAATGAATGCATAATGTGCGTGCTGATGGGACCTGAGCGCTTACCACTGCAGCTCCTTATCCCTCTCCCGGAAAAGTCGCGCTATTGACCCGTGGGAACTGTGCTGTTGTTGTTTGTCTGCAAAACAGCGCTCTTTAAGATAACTTTATAATACGATTTTGCTCTACCACGGCAGTTTGTGCAAAGGTTAATAAATTGCTGCAGGACATGAAAAATGGACGGGGAAGAGGTCGCTCGCGTTTGAAGCTGAGCTCGGAGCAGCAGGAAGCATGAAAACAACTTTGTTTTTCAAGCTTTTTCACCCATTTTGCTCTAGCTTAAACCACTTTCAATTTACATGATAAACATGTCCATCAACTCGGGCCCACAGTTTGCCCGCGGCAGGGCCCACATATACAGAGGATTTTCCAAACCCACTAAAAAAGAGCCATAATCTCTCTGCTGTAAGCTGAAAGAACATATTCCTACGGGAAATAAAATGGGTAGAAAAAACATTTCCCTTCCGATGCTTCAGGTGCAACATAAATCGACGCGCGGACGCTGAGATTGCATAAAAGTGAATTTAGAACGTTTATGCTCGTACGGGTACGGAGCCTGGGAGGGAACATGTTACATGGAAAACATAAAACAACACAAAACCAGAAAGAAACACACACACATGTCCCTTTTCTAGCACTGTAAGCGGACAGCTCTGACAGCTCTTGTTTCGTACTTAAAAACGTAAAAGAGAAGGAAAGAGAGAGAATACAGAAAAAAAAACACAACCGCTAGTTATGTTTTATAGAGCATAAAAAGTAATTAAATTTCAAGTGCATTCTGCCACGACCGCTGTCTTCCTTTTATTTCCCTTGGCTTGTTGTGCAAATGACCTCCCCCATCTGCGGGTCTGGTGTGTGCCGGTGTGTGTCAACCGTGCGGTGGTGATAATGGTAGGTCACTGAGGGCTTCAAGTCCTGTTGAGCCTGCGTCGTTATTGTAGAACGAATCGGTGGGAAGAAGGCATCCACATACCCTAACATGTCCCGCGTGATTTATGGTCGCTCGGTATCGCTAAGCAGGTTTGTGAAATGAGAAGAAAAGGAACCTGAAAAGCCAATTTCCTCTGTCGCTTAGTGTTGCCTTTTGCCAGTAGGAACGGCACTGTGGAAAGACAAATCTGACTTACAGCTAGCAGGAACGAAACACAAAACAGAACAACAGTACAGCAACGTTAGCAGTTTGGTTTGCGTTGATGTTCCGGGCGGTGCAACCGGGGAAAGAACACTGGAGTGAAATAGTCGACGTTTATCTTTCACCAATTTGTTGCTGCTTCATCTTTTGTCGGTCACGTGCATTCAGAATGCCTAGCCGTACCGTGATCATGATCATGGATCGGGATCTTCCTTCGCTACCACCAGATGTGTTGTTCTTACGCCTAAAAAAAGCATCCCCCCACTGGGTGAGGAAAACATTAAGCAGCAGGGACTGCCCCATAGACTTGGCGCTGCAGCAACGAACCATCAATAAAAACTCCAGCCCGGGAGAGGTTCGAATGCTGCTGCAGTCTTCGCCCCCGGATGGCCGAACCATCTTTGATGCGTACTCCTGGAAATCAAGTTTTAAAGTTTTCCCAACCAAACTAAGCGATTGGTGTTTGTTTGCGCTGCTCTCGAAGCGAATGTATCGTCGCATTTTCCTTATCATAACTACTGGGCAATCTGTTTGCAATACTGCCGAGCGCATTGCACCTACTTCCGCCGGGATGTGAATGGGCAAATGTTGCAACAAAACTTTACCATATTTCAACGTTCCACTTTACGCAGAAAGAAGCCACTCGACGGACCGCTTCTTAGCAGCAAAACCCGATCGTCATTAATCACCGTGCGGGGCAGCGTGTTTGTCCTTCCACTTGAAACTGTACTCCACCCACTGTGGAAGCTTCAAGTGAATGGTGGAGCGAGCCAGAAGCGGTGGCTTCTTTTTGGCACCCGAGCAAATATGGTCCCTCCCTTCTGCACGCGCCGACCGTCACGAGATGCAAAATAAACACCTGTCAATGGGAAAGGGCCCCGGCTCGGAAGTGTGCAGACGACTCGGGACGATCATAACTATTCATGAAGTATGGGTATTGGCTTCCCGGTCCGCTCAAGATGCGACTTCTTGTTGGTCGGTTCGAGCGAAGAAGTTACGGTTCCGTCCCGGACCGCATATCACATGCAAATGCATCCGACGACGATGCGTGCCTGCTACTCCTGTACTGCAACTCCAGAGGACACGTAATATGGCAGGAATTTGTACAATCGATACATTTAATATACACACACACACACATACAAGCCCTTTACACAGGATTCAATATGCGTGCTCGTGCACGTGTGAGAAACGGAACATCAGTCGTTTGCCGGCTTTTCCCTTTGGTCCTACCGTGAGCCAGACGGGAGGAAACGGAAAGACCTCACCAACCCGGAGCCAGCCCAGCACTCCCTGTGTGAGTGTGTATGTTTACGTTATAATTTACAGTAATGTTTACCGTTTCGGTTGCTCGGGCAGCTATTAGACCCCGGATGACTCCGAGAACCCGCCCGGGATGCAGATGGGAAGTTAAAGACCGAAGCCGGCCATCCGATTTGCTGTTTGCACGTACTGATTCGGTTTGAAGTTTGAGCGCGAAAACATTCATTCACTCGGGTTGTCACCTCAGCAAGCCGTGAAGCGAACGATACGCACGAGCAGCGATGTTCACTTGTGGCGTGGTCGGAACTGGAATCTTCTGCAGGTGTGCTTTGAACGCTTTGGATACTCAATTTCTTAGGTGTTTGGTGCGAGATTCTTTGCGGGAAAATGGAACAAGATGTATTTATCTACAAACATTGGGTTTACAAATGATCTTGGAGTGACTAGAAGCGGAATGATACAGCAAGAAGAAATTCTTGAGGAAGGTTCTGAAACCAAATAACATTATTTAGAATAAATTGGTGCTCTTGTAACATCTCCGAGAATCCCGACCGACGTACATCTTGATAACGCTTGAATCTCGAACTAAACTTGTGAAATTATTTTATCACTATCAACGATGTTCGACAAAGTATTTGATCGTTGATTAAAGGATCGATGATAAGGATTCTAAGTTCTGAGAACTCGAAAAACAACCTTCTTGGAATACCAGTTACGGCACATAGTAACACTCTTAGTATACGTTGGTGCAAAGCAAGGAAGGTAATACTTTATCCCAAAAACTATACCAACTGTTTCAGAAACCCATTTGTTTACTGCAAAGTCCTGATTTCTTCTCGCAGGTTGCGTCTGTATTATCTCTTGAGAAGCAAGGAACTGATACTCTTGCGGCCATCTTTTTGCCATGTTCCAAGTTCCTTCCTTCGTTTACTACAAATTACATAACAGAACAAGCTTTCTACTTTACAAAAAAAAATTGACTATCGATTCCGATTCACACGAGAGCCTTCCAGAGTGGAACGTGTTTGCTTTCTCTCTCCTGGCAGTTCCAAGACGCACTATAAACCCCCCATTGGAGAAAGGCAATAAAACACGTACACCAGACAGCAGCAGAGTTTGACGGATTCAATTGATTGTTATTTATATTCAAAACAAAACGTTTGATAAATTAAACGAATTCATGCGTGAGTCTTGTAACGTGGGGTTTTGAAGATATGTACAAACGGTGTTGTCGGGCTTATGCTTGGGACAGTCTTGATATCGCTCTTCTAGTGATGGAGAGCGGCGGTATAAGCGACCGGAGTGGCCAGCTTAGCGACCGGAGCGGCGTACGAGATAGCCGGGCTGGCAACGACAGTCTTGGTGGCCAGCGGGGCGGCGTACGAGATGGTCTTGGCTACCGGGGCGGCATAAGCGACGGCGGGCTGAGCAATGACCTTGGTGGCGACCGGGGCGGCAGCGACGACCTTGGTGGCGGCCAGAGGCTCACGGTGGACGACAGCGTTGAATCCGTTGTGCGGGTCAGCCGTGTACTCGACGGTGCGCTTGGTGCCATCGGGGTCAACGACGGAGTACGATCCCTGGACAACATCTCCGCTGCGCGACTCCTGCTGGGACTTGGAGTCTCCGGTCAGGGCGTCCGAGATGCCGTACGAGAACGAGTACTGCGGGTTCGCGTCGTACTCCTCTGGCTGGGCGGCATACGCAACCTTGGCGACCGGGGCAGCAACCACTGCCGGGGCAGCGGCATAAGCAACCTTGGCCACTGGGGCGGCATAAGCGACCTTAGCCACTGGAGCGGCTGCAACTACGGCCGGTGCGGCAGCATAACTGACGGCGGGCGAGGCGATGAGGCCAGCACGAGCCACGGCGATCAAAGCAGCGAAGGTCACAAACTGTTGGAAGCGAAAGTAGCGGATGATTGAGCGAATGTCCCAACTGAGTAAACGTCTTTCCAAGCGTCCCAACAAAAACGGTACACCTACCTTGAATGCCATTGTTGCGTCGAGTTTGGAGAAGATGTTGTTCACAGCACCGGATGATCAATCGAACTGTGACTAGCCGTGATCGGGCTGCCCAATTTATACGCGCTCACGGTGTCCGTAACGCTTGGCGGGCCGTTACCCGTTTCTCACTGCAACAGAAACTGCATCCACGGGGTATGCCTGCGGAAACCTTCGCCTGTTTCTCCATATCTCTCTCCCATCCCGCCCTAGGCACTAGGGCATCACAGTGAGGGCATAAGTGCAGCCCGATAAAAACGTAAAAACAAGCGCATGTAAAAGTTGCATACTGCACCGGCCGAAAGTAGTCAGCAACAAAAGATCAGGCGTTGGTCCAGCATCCATTTTCCCACCAAAGACGCCCGAAGACGCCCGAGAAAAGAAAGAAACGTGCCGCACGCATTACGCACCAACACACACACACGTGTCTGCACAGGCAGCGGATCGCGTGCAAAACCCCGCTCATGATGCGGGGAGGCTGGGTGCGGGCAGGCACTGCATGCAGCATCGTAAACGTAATAGCTGGAGCGGATTCCACCTTCCTTCTCACTGCTGCTCCAAGAAGGTCGTTCACTTTTAGTTTCATTGGCCTGTTTCTGTTTCGGCTTCGTTGGAGTCGGGAAGGGGAGAGGGCTTGTAGTACTCGAGGTCACCCCGGGGGGAATCAGTTCTACCCGGTAAGCTGCCCTGACTAAGTGAGCCGGTGTAGCACGTCCCCATGCTAGCGGAGGTCCAAGGAGGTACGAAAGTAGGTGACTTTTGTTTGGTTCCCTCTACTTCACCGTGAACTTCCGCTCCGGTGCCTGAGCAGGGAGGAGTGCTACCCCGTCCGGGAGCCGGAATGATTTTTGACCTTTCGGTGGCGTTTTTTCTGCTTCTTGGCTTGGCTGATTGGATACCAATCTTTATGGCCAATGCAGCGCGAAACGGGGCCATGTTTTTGTGCGTACGACACGGACACCACTCGCACACCGCTAGGCCGGCTGTCCGGCTGATTGGGAACGAATTCGCACGTTCGTTTCTTCCCTTTACCTACCACCCCTTCCCCGACAAGACATCACGTGTGGATGCCAAATGGTGCCACCAAGTATCACCCGATTAAAATTTGACCAAATACCTCCCTAATCCGATCGTATAGTATTGGGAGTTTTTATACGGTGGACGTCGAGACGAGCGGCAGCGAGATCCCTCCTCAAGGATTTGCCGAAATGAATAGCCGTAAACGTAACCTTCATCACACCTGACGTGGGTCATCCAAATCAAAACTATGGCTGTGGGGATGTGCTGCCCGATCGATCATATCCAATCAGACACCAACAAGGTAAAACCATCTTTCATAAAAAAAAGATTCTGTGTATCTTGGCCTAATGCTTGTATGTTTAGCCCGTCTGCTCGTTGACGTTTCGCTCCAAACCAAACGTCCGAGAAGACTGCAAACATTAGAAGAAAAGCTGCAATCACATCCTGCACTAACGCACATGCCAAACCCCAATTAAAACATTCCATTTCGATTGGTAAACCATGCGCAAAAATATAATGATCCACCGGCACGAACGCGGCCATGTCTCTACGTATGCTTTCGCAATGCATCGACGCTGACGACTTCCTCAACGCGATCGAGAGCTATCAATAATAAGAAACTAATGACCCGCACCACCAACACTGCACGATTGAGCCGTTTCGGGTTGAATCATTCCATTCATCTATCGAGCGATTGGACACCTTGAATTAAGTTGCAGAAATGCGTGTGTTCCGCCAAGATGACATATATATTGGGCCGGTTCTAGTGAACGAAGCGCGAGAGCCGCCTAGCAAGACCGCGGGTTGCCTTAAGATCAATCCACCACCGGCAAGGTCGTTCGATCGACTTCACCGCCAAACCAACGGTCACTTTTTACCTGTGCCAACATGATGTCTGCATGGCGTGCTGTTTTATATCGGTTTGCTCTTTAACGCTGAAGCATGTCAATGGTGATTCGTTTCACCCCGATTTGCCCTACATGTCGTTGGGGTAAAAGAAATAAAGTAAAGGAAAATATCACACGTAGCGGAGAGCGAAAATTACATCAAATTTTGCATCAAGCTTGGAAGCACATTGTGCAAATTGTATCTTACACTTTTGACATTAGCAAATAATCGTTCAGAAAACAAATTTTATGATTGTTGTTCTATGGTTTATTTCATTTCTAAACCAGGAAATAATGTACATGAAGAGAGTCGGTTCCAAGTCACCAAACGCCACTTAGTGGTAGGCAGCGTAGGCTGGGGCGGCGTAAGCCTGGGTGGCGTAGGCCGGGGCGGCGTACGACAGAGCCGGGCTCGACACGTAGGTCTTGGCCAGCGGAGCGGCGTAAGAGATAGCCGGGCTGGACACTACGGTCTTGGTGGCCAGAGGAGCAGAGTAAGAGATGGCTGGGCTCGACACGTAGGTCTTGGTGGCCAGAGGAGCGGGGTAAGAGATGG
>KB671509.1:0-58890 GCA_000349105.1 Anopheles epiroticus | reverse complement strand
GCTCTGTCGTACGCCGCCCCGGCCTACGCCACCCAGGCTTACGCCGCCCCAGCCTACGCTGCCTACCACTAAAAGACTGTTGATGTTTTCCAATGTTATGTTTGATGGAACTGAAATGATTGAAGTTGTACAAAACCGCAATACACGCTACGGCATTAAAGAGATGGATCTAGCATAGAAGGTCCGCACCTAAAAATCTAAACATTCTTAAATGGTTCCTCTGCGGCTGTTAGACATTCGAATATTCGGCAATTTGTTGCCTCTTTTTTTTTAGAAGAACGATGCAAATTAACTGCAATTCCGGTACAAGATATCGAACCGAAATGTTCCAAATTTTGTGGATTCGATGCTCGCTTTTCCTAGACTTTCCCAATCGTTTGATGTCACCGGTGCTCCAACGTGCTCTCCAGTCCTGCTCAACCGTTTCGTTGATTTCCGCCCACTTAACATTAACAAGCGCCTTTCAGGGGAAAAGATTAAAGCAACTGTCGATCAACCACGAAGATGCCTGCTGAACAGCCTCAACAGATGGCATGCAATCGCGACACTCGTTACCGCAGACTCACAAACATATCAGAACAGTCCGGAAATCGCTCTAAAACACTTGTTCGCTTTATCCCTTATCGAAAGCAGCGAACGCCGGAACCACACAAATTTTGGTACTTCTGACTTCACGAAGCGGAAGACTCCACACACCACAACGCCTGTCGATATCAGTGATTTGTCGCCCTCTGGTTTCTTTTTCGCTTTCTGCTCTCGCTTCCCTCAGAAGTCGCACACGTGCGTACGACAAATTCTGTCACTTCCGTTCGTCACATTTCCTGTTCGACATTACCAAGAGCTCTCCAAATTGGAGAAGGCAAAGAAAGCGAATTCACACATGTCGTCCGGCAAATCTAGCGAAAAAGTGTCATCCCCACGGGGGAGACAGTGGGGGGGGGGGTCGAGGTGTTGGACAGTTGGTCGTCGCACGCGGTCTTTTCAGAAGAGATGAGGCAAATTTGCGACACTTGATACACGATATGAATAAATTATGGGGCGCCTCTTTTGCGGCTCTCTCGCATCGATGAAGGTGTCAAATTTGTGATTTTTCCTCCTCAACCCCACACTCTCTCGAGCGGCCTCAAGCGGGAAGGAAAAATCACATCGACGTGACAAATGCAGATTGAATTCGCGCCTCAACCAAGGTGTGGGAGCGTTGGTTTTCTCTCACTCTCTCTCTCACTCTCTCTCTCTCTCCTTTCTCACGTTTGTCATTCGTGCTTAGATTGATGGGACAGTAGCACTGGAGAAGGTTCATCATAAGGGGTTCGTGACGGCGAAAGAAGAATCGTAAGCGTTTTGTCACCTGGGCTCCATAATAGCGCCATGATGATCCGTTCCCTTCCAGCCTAACTGCCATTTGGCGGCGCTTGGGCAGGGCTGAAGCTACACCACACCGATTGATAAAGATGTCGTGAAATCCTCGCCCCGGAAAATGCTTCAGAATTTCAATTACATTTGTTTATATCGATCAGGTGTCGCGAGCTGGTGGAAAGTTCAGTTCGGTTTGGCGGTTGGGCCGCGGGTTGGGTACGCGCAAAAGAGCAAACAACGGAACACTTCCCTGCCCGTCGCGATTTCCCCGTCCGTCTTGTGTCGTTTGGTGGAGGGAAAAACTTCAATCAATGTTACCGATTTTCCTTGGTTACGCTTGAAGAATCTACAACCGAGAACGGCACCAAGAATGGGAGCAACAACAACAAAAAAAGTGTCACCGAGGATTGCGTGAGATCCATTTTCCCCCGGCGGAAAGGCCCGCGTGAATCAACAAATCGAGGCAAATCGGGAAAATTGAATTTGTGTTTGGATTACAAATCACATTTCGCCGTTCCAGCGGACGACGACCCAGCGACGGAAGTGACGCATTTCCTGTAGGGCGTTTGGTGGGAAACGAGGCAGGGAGGGGGGGGAGGGAGATTGGGAGAGAAACGGGTGGTGGTGTTAAAATTGCAATGCACGCAACGGTGTTGATTGCCGCGTGACCAGAACGGGAGTACAACAATCAATGTTTCCTCCGGCAGAGGCAAACAAAGCGCCCAAAATGGTCGCCATACAATAGCGCAAGAAATATTGTTGTTTAACTGGGTACATACACACACTCACTGGGCATGTACAAGTGAATAATTTGCATGAGTTTGAACAAACAACGGGAGAACAAAAAATATATAAAAGTCAGATAAATCGAACCGCACCGCAGAACATCATTGTAACGGCTGTTATACAAATCCTTTTGGAGGACGCACTGCCACAGGATCTACACTGCACAGTGCCGACAATTAATGAACTACAAACACCTTTCCACCACACACACCCACACCCACCCCACTCGAAATCTCACAAATTAGCTGCCCGAAACAAATATCAATTACGCACACACCAAGCGCTGGGCTGATGACACCATTAATTCCTTTTCGGGCTGGCCCCCCACCTTGCCCAGGTTGCCACACCGGCTGGCCAGAAGATGAATGGACCCCAGCCGGGCGGGAAAGACCGATGGGCCTGCGATCCTGTCACTGGGCTTTTCCCTCCCCTTTCCCGGGTGCCAGTTAGTGGGCTGGTGTGAAATTGATTGCGGATAATGACTGCCGGCGAGATTCGAATTACCGTCACCCATTTTCGTCACACGCAGGATAGCTGCGCTCTGCGCACGGTGGAGAACCAAAACCCCGGGAGCTATTACGTGGACTCACACAAGCACACACACACACATTGCATCATCATTTATCCGGAAGGTACTTGAATTTCCCGCTTCCCATCATTTTCCGGTGTGGTTGGTATTGGACGAGTGTTAATCTTCTCGCCAAACACATACACACACTCGCCCTGAAGTTGGGGGGAGGGAGGAGGGGTGGTGAATTGTACTGAAAATGGTCAGGAGGAAGCTCCACCAAAAATTGGTTTCTACTTCACACATTTTAATGGCCACCGCTAGGCGTGGCGTTTGTGGCAGCCGCACCACGCGTTTTCGATTTCAATTCCCGGTAGGAGCTGTTTTGTTGTAAAAATACATATTCTTTTGTTTGTTCGCACGTTTATCCACCTCGATTGATGGTTGTTTTTCCATTCCCACCCCGCTCGCTAGTTTTATCAATGTAAAACGGATTTCCATTCTATTAGTTTTGATGAGAAATCTGTAAAGTAAACAGGCTCGTCGCGTTTCAATTGAAACGGAAATTCATTTGCATGAGCGAAGGCGGGTTTTAAAGCTGTAATGATACACAGGGGTTTTCATACTATTTTCGTTAGGTAATTTTTTGAACAGTTGAATTTGTGAAGTATATAATGTAGAAAACATAAGCATTGTTTTCTTTTATGAATTTCTCTATTTCTAAATCAAGATGCCAATCAGATACTCAATAGATCAACAAACGCTATGAACTAAAATAAATAAAGAAAGCCTAAGAAGATTTATTAATCACAAAAACCAACATAAACATTGATTGTAAATAATGGCATCGAAATCAAGTTAATAATTAATAACAAATAAATAAATTGATTTTTTAACGTTAATAAACAAATAGATTGATCAAGAAGAAAAATAATTTTTAAATTCTCCGCAAGCTGAACGATAAAAACCCTTTGATTCATCAACCTTCATGCTACTGATGAGCCTGGGCAGAACAGCAAGCACCTTAATCAAACACATTGTGTGCGAGCGTTTGTGTGTTTTGTTCTAGCTCATACAAAGTAACGCACCATGTCTGTCCTGTAAATTCCCATCAGCCCATCATGATTCGCATCGTGTAACATAAATATTTAAAATTCACCTCAACCGACCCGTCGAAGCGTGGCCGCATCAACATCGTTGCGTTTGCGTAACATTTAATGCACCGTGAGCCCCACCAGCTGGCTTAAGTGGTGGCCGCAATCCACATCCGCACACACGCATACACGCGGTGCATCATCATCTTCTTCCGTCTGAAAAGGTCGATTTGCAACCGGAGAACTCGATCGAACGATCCGACCAGCAACTAACGACTGTCTTCTCGGCTTATGATGCATCTTTTACTTACACAAACAGACATTCTCCAGCATCAGAAAACATCTTCCGCAACTAGCCGAACGGCTTCGGGACCACCCAACCACCAGTCAGCCGGAGAGCTTCCAGACTCATTATGACGGGAAATGAAGGTTGGAACAAACGGGTGAATGCAACGGACGGGAACTCATCACATCTGCAGCACTACAGTTGCTGGAAAAGCGAGTTGCAAGAGGGTTTGATTTTCCTTTTCCCATAAACATTGGTGGGAGAGGATTAGAAAATTTCATTCATTTGTTGCCCATATGATCCTGTTGCCTTAAGCCGTAAAGTTCTCGTAATCGAGCTGGGAAATTAAGAGGAATCAGCAAAGTAAATTGTTTTGATTCGGATTAGAAGCTAAGCTGCAGCACATCGTGATGAAGGCTTCCTGGTAGTTTCCGTTGTAAATTGTAATTTAATTCCTGACTCTTAAAATTTCCCCATTTTAGTCAATAACTTTAATTGCACCGATATTTTAGTCACAATAAAGATGATTGATTGATGCAGTTGAACGACACACACGCACAGTAAAACAAGACTTGCAGCAACACGCTTTTAAAGCGCATTGTTGCATTGCACTGCAGTTCCTCTTTTGTCTAGACATTATTCTCCGAAAATTACAACACACAGTCTCCGCTCCGCCAATGCTTTCACAACATGACTGTCTGATTTTCGTGCCGTAAATATTACTTTTGAAGCGGCTCGGTTACAATGCAGTTCGTGTTCGTGCGCTGCACAAAAACTACATTTCGCCGAAAGTCGGATCAGATTGCACTTTTATAATCACACAAAAATGTTTCTCCAGTGCCTTGTTTCGCTGTTTGGAGCCGTTCGTACCTTTTTTTTTTTTGTTTTGCTTTCTTTGCTTGGAGGGCAAGCCATAAAGTGAAGATGATGACGTTGCCTTTTTTCGTTGCAGTCATCAACCCCATCCGCAGGGGTCCAGCGACGACGATGACGAGACTTTCGCGTTTCGCGCGAGCTAATGACTTTATTTTATTATGCAACGGGGCGCGCCCTGAACGGCCGGGCGGACCTCCACCATGGACCGGAGCGGACCACAGCCGGCTTTTTCGCCTTCAATCCGTCTCGTTAGAACGAGTATCGGAGGCCCACCAGGCCGAGGCGCATGCTGTCCGCGATGGATGCCGTGTGCCCGGGAAGCACGAGCAGCAGAAGCGGTAAGAACTCGGCAGGCACACGGACCGACTAGATGCGATGTCCCGTTTTAGACACGAGCTAGGGGACCAATGGACCAAAGAGGCAGCATCCAACGGCAACGCGTGGATGATGATGATTCTGGGCTTATTTATGCATTTCTATGATTAACTCGGCAGTCGCTCGGTGCAGTGCTCAGAGCGAGAGCAGGAATATCCAGTGCGGAGAAGGGAATAATTCAATTACGAATCAAAAAGGAGAGGAGCGGGTTTTAAAAATATTACACACATTCATACACATCAAACAGCATCGAATTGATGAGTGACTTGTCGTCGGGCGCTGTTGCCGGCTTCTGTACAACGAATTTCCACCAGGGTGTCGTTTCTATAAAAGCGCACACGAGGGACACGCTATTTGCTGCCCTTATTAAAAGCATACATTTTGAAATGGATTTTTAAAGGATTTATTCCTAATTGCAAAAAGCAGGCAAAGTCGCTTTTAGCTTGATATAAATTCAAACAGCACGTGGTCCTCGAACCCCGGAGGTTCGTTAGCTTGTTCCTGTCGTTTCGCAACACGGAGAAAACTCAAATGTAACATATAACATTCCCGTTGGGTTAACGACAACGGCAAACAGCGCACGGAACCTGCCCTGCCAAACAATGCATACGAAATGCACACGAAATCCTCCAAACTCCGGCGTCCGGCGTCCAGCAGCCCACAATCGAACTGGGTGTATGCCGAACGCTATGCAAATAATAATCAGCGAAGACGCGGACGACGACGACGACGAGGCCGATGATGATGATGATGATGATGCTGACGCAGGAACCAGCCACCACCAAGGCAATAAAATCAAACGATCAACAAAGAAACAATACACCATAATCAAAACAAAAACCACTCCAACCTTCCCTCCCTTCCAGGAAGGCATCCTTCTGGCAGAAACCGCGAACCGAACGAAGAGTTTCCAATCTGGTTCTTGGCCGGGGACTCGACTCCACTGTTTGTTTTCCGGTTTCGCCCAGTTCACCACCCGTTTTTACTCCAGCAGTGCGAAGCGAAGGAGTGTGGAAAGTATTGGAAGGCAATGAAAATAATCAAACTGGCCGTATGCATGGAAAAACCACCATCTCCCCTCCCCCTCCACGGACGGCATGCCGCAAGGAACACGGTGTTACAAACCTCTCCTCCTCCTCTCCTCAACGACACCCTCCAAGTCGTGGGAGACTCCTGGGACTGGGAGACTCCTCTTCCGCCAGAAGGGTGCACGTGCTTTCTGCTGCTCCCCGGTGCTGTGTGTGTTTGGTTTTGCGGTGATTTGATTTTTCGGAAAAAGAAAATTGAGAACAAAACACGACACGAAGCACGAAGGCAAGGGCAAGTCAAACAGTGTACAAAAAATGATTTATAAACATGAGCAAGGTACCGCTCCACTTGGTTGATCGTTTTCGGGGAACCTTCACGATGGCTGCGTGGCGTACTATCGTTTTGCTGCATATTATCGTAAATCGTACCGATAACAGCAACACACTGGAAGATTAGCACTATAAATTGAGCTGCTCGGGTGGGGGAATTTATCGTACCGTAGCGCGATCTTCTAACGCGCGTCTAGTGACCGTGGATGCTCTCCCGGGTGGGATTTATTGGCTGTGAAAAGCATTTACCAGGGCGGAGGGCGCAACAAGCGAGCGCACCGTTTGTTGAATTGAAATATTACACTCACTCACTGCCCGCCAGGAGTGACACTGATGAGTGCAGGTAACGACGACGCCCAGACTTTTCTTCCCAACACATTAAACCGGCATTCCGGCTGGTTTATGTCCCGAACGGTGTTCCAGCAGCAGTCAGAACACTTCCCAACTGTGCTCCAACAACGGTTCCATGAATCAGCCCTAAAGCGGTCCCCTCTGATTGCCACCGCCAATGACTCCGAAACGATAAATGCCCACAGCCTCCACAGGGTTTGTTGGAAGAGCGCCCGGCACCGTGCTCACTGGTACGTGGGACGCAAACGCCGTACGGCGATAGATCTTCAGCTTCTCCTAATCCGGTCCCTATCTGTCACATCGATGCTAACGGTGTGACCTGCCCGTCCTTCTCCCATCCCGTGCCTATCGATTGGAAACGGCGAAAGGGTGAACCGAGAATAATGAGTCCCTTCTTTCGGGTCGACCCGAGGAAACAAATCACCACCAAGCTCCGCTGCGGGCGTACGGTGCATCACTTCAAGCTCAGAAGTCCAAAAGTGTTTACCCATTCGCTTATCTGGACGACATCTGTTGCTCATGGTGGTGAGAACGGGATAATGGGCTGGAGGGGAAAGATTTATCTTAAGCCGTCCATCGCGTTCGTTTCCTTCCTAACACGCTTTAATCGCTTTTGATAATTTTACATTTAATTTTCTTGCTCACACGCACACTCACACCCAATGTCCAACGCGAGCAGAGTGTCTTGTCTGGACGTGTTTCTTTGCTGCAGGTCTCATGGTGGATAGGAACGGAAGTGCGTCGGAGCTTTCACTATCTTCCGAAGCGTCATGATGCGTCCAACAGCGGATTAACACCCTACCCGAAAATGCAGTGCGGTTTCGGGTTAACCTCCATGCTGTAACATGCTTTCGAACGGGGATAGTTAAGCGCGAGGATATGAAATTAATCTGTTCTGGGAGCTTCTGGCAGCTTCTGGCAGCTTCTGGGATCTTCCCCAAAAAACACGCTGGAGAACCGGATGAAGAGTAAACCCTTAGAGCGGGAAGCCACAAAAACCCGAGACGAGGATTTGCAGTTTCTTGGACACACATCCGCAACAAACCGAAGCGATCCCGCAAGAGCGATGAGCTAACGGAAGGATGTGGTAAGGGCGTGTGAAAATGGGGTTTCGTTTTTGCTCTTCTTCAGCTCCAGAGACGCCAGCGAATACGATGCGCACACCACCAAAAGGCCACGGGCCCAATGTTGACTGGGAAAATACTTGTCGCCGCCTAATGTCCACCACCATCCAACGGGTCTCTTCTGTTTTTTTTTTTTTTTGTTGGTACGTCCTTCCCAAATCTCTAAGACAACTGTGACACAACCCGGTGCGAACGCAATAAAAGGGTGATTTGCTTGAGAAAAAAGGTCCAATCGAACCGTTAGGCCCGGAGACGCTGCTCAGTGTTTGCAGAAGGGCCCAATATTGACTCTTCCAAAACCAAGTGAAACTGTGATTTCGGTGATGGGTGTTGTCGCATTTTTTCGGCCTGCCTTTTACTATTCGTTTCTCCAAAAGCATTATGCCCATATGCACACAGGCACTCTCGCAGGCATACTTAAATCGGTCAATGGTAATTTGTAGACCCTAGCGCTGTTTTGGAGCTACCGTCTGACGTCACGCATGTGTGACCGTTGGTAATGTGCTGTGTAAATTAACCCTACACTGTAACGGCTGTTCGCATGCACACGGATGCACCACCGGCAGCTCCGTCATCATCATCATCATCATCATCGTTGTCACATTTTCTTTTCATTACCGCTCAACCGAGTTCAACCGATGTCGCCATCCTGGACGCTCTTCTGCAGCTGCACGCACGTCCCCCTTTTAGGAAACACTTTGCACGGTGAAACGACCAAGAGTTCGTATACTTTTTCGGGCTTGTTGCATTTGTTTGGATTTGCTGTTGACATGCGCTTATAACTCGATCTCCCGACCTCTCGACGCAATAAGTCAACTTTCTTTTTTGGCATTAAGGTGACGACCGTCTCCAATCGGACAGCCCGTCGGCTAGACTGGCATTAGATAATCGAGCTCGGGAAGAATACGCTGACTGTCAAACGAAGAGGACATCGGAGAGGCGTACGGATCAAAAGTGGACCTACGAAGCGCCAAAAAAAACCTGGGAGAAGCGATGGCATTTAACTCCAATTGCAACTGGCCGGTGCTGTTTGAACGAAGCGAGCGGGCAAGCAAAGTGCGTTTATTTCCCCATTTGCTACCCAAACAAAGCTGGCTTAATGGCAAATTCATCATCTGGTGTGTCAGTTTCGCGAAGGCTCAAAGATCTGCATTCGTTACGCCGACGCCACTGCTCAAAACAATTTTTGAAACTTCTCTCAGCTCTTTTCCCTTTTTCGGGACTTCCCGTCGAGCCATCGAGGAAGAGCTAGAAACTGGTAGACTGAATTCTCACCGGACTCTTACGTAGGCCACCATTTGCGACAGGAAATGCATTTTAGAGTGTCATGATATATGAGAGTAAGCGGTCCGTGGGATAGGATCCGTCCAAGAGCTCGCCCAGAAGCTCACATCCCAACACACCCGCTGTCGAACACATGTTGTTAATTAAGAATTCCAAGTATTTGCCCGAAAACTTCGCCCTAGACTCCGCTCGGCCGGACCCTGACGAATCGCGGCTAATGGACGGGCCGCGTATAGTCTGCCTCTAGAATGCGTCCATTGTTGTCTACACACACACACGCAGAGGCATTTAAGGGCGCAAAAAGAAGTGGGGCGCCCGCGAAATGAAAGGCAACAAGAAAAACACGCCAAGCTTCGTAATCGTCCCGGAGGCTGCACTTTGCTGAGGGCGAACACCATTCTGGCACGATGGTCCTGGGGAAAGGGATTTGTGTTATGTCTTTGTATTCTGAGTGTCTGTGTGTGTGTGTGTGTGAGTGTGTGTGCTTTTTCGGTTAGCAAAGTGACCTTTTTTCCCCGCGAGCGCTCGCGAGGACGCACAATCTTGGGACGTCAGGTCGTTGGGACACTCTCTCGCGCCCTTTCACATGCGAACAAACGGGCCAACGGGCATGTCACTATGCCGTGATGTGTGTGTGTGTGTGTGTCTATTTTAGGTTTGCCGTTGGCATTAGCATAGTGTCCGTTGCGGCCTCCTGTCGCCAAAACAATACTTCCGAACGGCTCTTCTGGGAAGGAGCCCTTCCCCGGTGCGCGCGCTCTAGCTTTGCTTCAAGTAGCTGCCATGGGCAGAACCGCAACGGGTTCTTCGGTTCTTCCCACTTCCAAGGGACTTAGGACCCGTCCCGGACCCAACGAGCGGTATGTGTGTTTGGATAAAATATGCATAAAATGCTGAGCCTAGAATGCTCAAGCCCCGGCAGCCCGCATGCAAATGCTGCGAAGCGAAGAAAAGGGAACAGTGCGTCAAGAAGCGATGCTTCTTTGAATGAAGTGCACACACACCCGTACCAGGAGGCGGGTTTTCCTCACGCGCTAATAGTGCGAACCAGACCCTTTGGCGGTAACCACCACCGTCGATGCTTTGGCAACGGCGAGGAAGCCCCGATTTCGACGTTCGCCTTGCGGTTTTTTGCGTGGCTTTGTTTTTCGGGCTTGGCGAGCATGTGTGTTGCCGTACCGACCCGGTGAGGTGAGGTCGTGACGTCCAGCGGTTCCGAAGTGATTCATGGCGTATCCATATTTCGCTCGCCTCAATCCACTTCCTGGCGACTGCCGGTTTTGGGTTTGTGCAGGTTTCAAAACCTTTCTTTTCCAATCTCGGTTTTCTGCGTTTGGTTCGTTTCATTCATCAACCTGCAGCAGCGGTATAATCAATGTAAGCAAAAATGGGCACCCTTTACAGTACAGTCGGCAATTGCTTTGCACAGCCCCTTTGCCACACACACTCTCTCTATCTCTCCCCCTTTCTTAGATAGGGCTTCTTCAGAGGTGTGTTACGACGATTTTTTCCATGATTTTACCCGGAAAACCGCAACACCTTCAGCCCGGATACCACACATCATACACATTCTTGGGTGTGTTAGATGGGTGCGTTCTTCCACCCAGAATTGCTTACCTTAGCACAGATCAATTAACACTTTCCTACTGCTACTGCTGCTACCGGCTAGCGCAAACGGTTCAACAAGATTGTATACGCTTTTCTATTGATGTTTTTGGCTTGCTGCATGCCAGGGGGGGGGGAGTTTGAAGGAAACGAGCTAATTGAAATCTTTGGAATTGTGCAATCCATCTCCAGTACAAACGGTACCGACACATCGGGTGTTTTAAACACTCTTCACAGCGAGACGATTTCAAAACGCTAGCGAATGATACACGATGATTTGGTTCTCATCCTGACGGTTCTTCAAGGTTCTCATAAATCATAATCGCCCTACGTGTTTGATACGACTGACACACTTTCTCAGAAATAGCATGAAGACTATGAGCTTGATTAAATACTGTGCTTTGATTTAAAAACTTGAAGCTCATCGAGTTTTAAGGAGGGTAGAACAAACATCCATTGCAAATCAATGCTCTGTTGTGTATCATTTGGTGTCTCTCAATCCAATTTTAGGCTTGAGCATCTCATAATTTCAAATAAAATATGTTTTCTCATCTGAACGTTGTTTTTTTTTTTAAGTAAGGATCTTTATCTCTGCTCTAAGCTCTGAATTATTCCAACCATTCACAATTCTTCAGAAGTTTTGCATTCTGTGAGCGATATTGATTGAAGATCTCATAAGAAAATTGATATATAATAGCCGTATATTTTAGAGGCACAGAAACATTCTAAGAGGTGTTAGCGATTTTACTCGTCTTTTCTATTCGTATTTTAAATAATATTGTAACCATAAATAATAAAATAAAAGAGAGATTAACAAAAGGGCCAACGAAAAGTTATTTATTTTGAGCTTCGTTTAATTGCTTACAATTACAAATTCAAGTATCAATAAAAGTTCAATGCAACATCTGGCGCTAAAAAAGGACTTCTCTCATCTAACAATCACAATTAATCAAAATGGTATTTGTGGCACCGTTTCTTTTCGTTTTAATAACTCACACCAAACATCAAAACTGGTGATTCATTTCAAATCACACCACAAAGATACCACCAGCAAAGCAATTCCTTTGAGCCGCGGCATGACTTTTGGCCTTCATTTTTTAGAAATTAACTATTGAACATCTTACCCAACTCATCTGCCACTCCTGGTGCTTCACCTTCCCGAGTGGCGGCCAAAACTTCTTCAATTTAAAATTTCCAAAATTCAAATTGCAAATTGATCTCTCTCGAGCACAGCTGTACCCTGGGCATCCGTGTGAGGGGGCCTTTCCGGATGGAACCATGCCGTGCACTCGGTACCCAAGTGGTCAGTAGCGCGGCTCAATGCGGTTGTGGTTTTCTGTCTGTGGTCGGGAGCCACTAAACTTTACCGTCTACCCATCCCACACCCCACCGCGCAACAAGCGCGAAGATTCCATCGTGCACCGAACTTGCTCCTTTAGCCAGAAAACAACTGCCCGGCCACCACCGGTTTGTCGGGCGGGGAAGCGAAAGCTGATTCCAAAACAATTACCAAAGGCAATCCCAACAAATTGGCCACAGGATCAAAGCGGTAAATCTCGTGCTAAATCCTTCGCATCGGCGCTTCGTCCCGATGCCGTGTTTCGACAACAACAGCGTAATGCCTCACTTGGAAGGGTCCCCACCCGGCGGGGGTGGGCTCCCAGGACAATCCCCCTCATTCAACTACAGGTATTTTCGGCAACCATACAGCACGTGTGCGTTACGGGGCCGATGATTGTTTACTAGCAAACATTGTGCGGCTAACGACCAAGGAAAGGTTTTAACTCCGTTGTTGTTTGGAGCAAAGCTTTCGATATTACTTCCAAGAATACTTGTGGGAGGCCTCGGAAGCGATTTGGGTTCGAAGAAAGGCAAAAAATAAGCTCCCGAGGCGCGTCAAGGCACGCGTCATCTCTGTGTCGGCGAAACGGCAAAGCTTATGGGTTTATGATGATGAGAGACTCTCGTTTGCGGCTGCTGGAAACTTCACTGGAACCGGATTTTTTTTTTTTTGCAAGGCCTGTCCCGCTTGCAAATGAAGCTATGGTGTGTTTGTGTGTGAGTGTGCCAAGGAGTTAGTGCAAAAAAGAAAAGTCAATTCCAACCTGAGCCCTGGTTCCCATAAATCATGTCGCTGCTGTTCCTAAAGCCGCATGTCATAAAATTAAGATCGAACATCGAACATAAAATCTGGAAGCAATGTATAAAAATTGAAGTTTGCTGCCGTTTATGCCAATTTTTCCGTCCGTCTTGCCCCGACCGGCGAAACGCGACCGACAGCAGAAAGTCATTAAAGCATGCCAATCGGGCAGAGGGTTGATTAGGAAAGGCCGGCCCAATGCGTCGTCCCCGTGCTGCCCGAAGGAGCCCGAAATCTTCGGAGGACCTCAAACGCGCACGAACACCCGCAGCAGGAACACGAATGGATAAGAAAACGGAACATCTTCTTGCAGAAATAAAGACGCGCCACGGCAGCAGAGACGCCGTGGTATGCGTTTAATGTTTCAGAGAATCTGCCGAGCACATATCACAACCGACCACCGTCACGGGAGGGGGAGCAAGAAGAAGAAGCAGCAGCAGCAGCAGCAGCAGCAGCAGAAAAAACGGTCTCTCAGGCACAATAATAAAAAAGCACATCCCCACACCCGCAGTACGATTAATCGTCGACAGGCAGTTAACATTCTCCTCACTTTTACTGTTTCCGAAAGTGATGTTCTTAACGTTTCCCTTCCACCCGCGCCACACTGTCCGAGGATTTCATGTCCAGTCTTCCCTTCGGACATCTTCTCCGATTGCGTTTGCCGCAGTAAATGACGCAGAATGGAGCAAGAAGTAACAAGAGGTCTGCACTTACCTTAGGCACGATACCTGAAGAAGGAGGCCCTGTCCCTGGCACTCGGACAACTGCTGCAACCGCCGGTGGACTGTGAGCAACGATCTCGGCTGACAAAAGCACTGCACACCACCACCGTACAGACGCACTGGCACTGAAAGGGGTCACTGGCACTGTCTGACTATTCGGAAATCCACTGAATTCTCTCAAGCACTCAACAATAACTGCACCCGATGCACCACCCAGAAATAATCCACGCTAAAACAGAGATTAGCGCAACAGCGCAATGCTTACACTGGAACGGGAGTGGGGAAAGAAAAGGGAATTACAACACTTTAAACCTCCAAAATCACACACCAAAACACACGCACACACACAGAAACTTCTCCTCCAGCAGAGCTCAGTTGCACCAGGAATCACACTCGATCTTCCTCTTGTTTGCCAAAGACCGAGTCGAACAAATTGCATGCCCTGTCCTGCACTGGTCACACAAAGCCCCTCCAAGGGTAAAGCCCCCGCCCCATTTAGTCGAGTCCCCGCAAATCACTGCGCATGCGAATGTTTTCCAGACGTAAAAGCGACCGAAGAAGATCCCCAAACTCTCCAACCGAAAGGACGAGATAAGTAACGCTAAGCTGAGCAGGGCTAAATCTTCCTCACTTTTAAGCCTCGGGACACCCTTTGTTGGACGGGAAGCGCGAGTGAGAGAAAAAAAAAGAATAAAACTACACAAAACTGGGCAAATGATAGTAATTTTCAATCCAATCCGTTACAGTCCGTTGCCTCCGGGCAACCTCCACACAAGAACGTTCACAGATAAAACACAGAATTTAAAACAAAAACCCTCCGACGAAAAGGAAATTGGCTAAAAAGGGAACTAAAAAGGAGTCAAAGCGAGGCACAAAATCAAAGTCGCAGTAAATCGGCAGGGATATAGATAAACACACGCACGCACACACACACACACATACACACGCAAGCAAACGATCGTTTGCTAAAGACGCCGTTTTCTTGGAAAAGTTTGCCCCGTAAAAGCTTCCGTACTTTACTCCAGAAGTCACACACGGGACAATATTAATCTTTCAAACTGTTCCTCTAATGTTCGCCCAACAATCCTATCGTTGGAAAACATTCAAATCAAACTTTCCAAATCTAAATCCTGAAAGAACGCACTGACCTCAGCTCACCAGAGTTTGTGACACGACCCAGAGTAAAAGGCAAATAGTCTGAACGCGCGAAAGAGAGTGCTAGTACCCGTGCGCGCACCGTACGTCTTGAGCGCAACGCTTCGACTGGCCACTGTGGTCGTGCTCGAAGGAGGAAAAACCGTTTTCAACGCCGGGACCGGGCCACGGCAGCGAATCAGTGTGCTGCTGCTGCTACTCTCTCCGTGACCACCGAGCATCGCTTATCGACGGATGTGGTACCGAAGGGGCGAACAAGGAAGGAAGTAAGGACGGAAGGAAGGACGGAAGGGTACGCTTGTGCGTATGCTATCCTGCCAATGCCGCTGACCATTAGCTAAACAGTTTGGCTAATATGTGGCGTTCGTCTGGTCTGCGTGCGGGTTTGCTGCGTGTTTGTGTGGATATTATACGTATTATGTTATTAATAATAGTCGGAGATATGGTGGAGAAGGAGAGGAGCAGCCCCTTGCGGGGGGACTCCCCGCGCATGCTGAAGCTGGTAGATGCAGATCTGGGCTCGGGCATCCAAAGCAACGAAGAACGCGATAGGGCCGGAGAGATGTAAAAGCAACCTCTCGCCCTGGAAACGGCGCGCTTTGGAAGGCAAAAGGAAACGACCGAGAGTCGCTCTGTGTGCGTCCGATAGAAGGCAGCGTGGTCGCGATCGTCCGATGCCAGAGCAAGATGCACACACACCGAGGAAACACGTGCAGCGGTGTACTGAGGAGAGGCTGGAATTTGACAAAAAAAACCTCCATCCAAACGGGGTGCACACTTCGGAGAAAAAGGGCCGATGCGCGTCCAGAAGTTATCGACGGCATTGGGAGACAGGCAGAGCAGCAGCGGTAGCATCTTCACGCTGAAGATCCACTCGTGCGATCACGTGTTGTGTACACTTTCACTGTTGCTCTCACGAACCGAAAAGACCGAGAGAGAGAGACAGAGAGAGAGAGAGAGAGAGAGAGAGAGAGAGACTTTCTCTGGAGGGTTTTCCGAAGAGATAGAATTTCCCATGAGATCATCTCCGACGCCATGTGGATTCGATTTTCTCACAGATAAATGGACGATCACGATCAGATAAGCTTCTTGGAGGTGGAACTCTCAAGAGAATTGTTGATCAATTCCATGCTAGCGACTTAGAATGTTCATCTCTCTTGCTTCTCGTGATCGTGATGATGCTTCTCCCAACGAATGCTCTAGAGATCCCAGCAACGTGGTGTGAGCACGTGGATGCTCTCCAACTCCATTCAAGCCCACATAATGACCGTTGACATTCATAATTTTCGAGGTCTATTTCTTCTCTTGATCTTGGAGGTGTTTTTTCGGCCACATAATTCAACGCGCTTAAGCAAGTACTGTTTTTGCCCCGAACGGGGGTGCCTGCCAACGGTTAATGAACTTTTAAAACTAGTACCATTCCGCTAGACAACCATCACTCAGCGAGTAGGAAAGTTTATGTCCAAACTTCAATTTGAGCTAAGTGCAGTTCCCAAAAATGTGTTTATCATGTTTGAAAAAAATCACAGAGTAACTATATAAAAAAGCCCTCGGACGTGTAAGCATTCCATCATCTCAATATCTGGCCCCCCATATAGCATCCCCATTTCGCTTCCACTATTTTAGTTGTGCACATTTCGCTAGATAAATCAAACAAAAACCCTGGTTTGGCAAACTCCGCGCGCGTCACGCCATACAAACCGCACTTCCACTACTCCACGTCTGGCCCGCGGAACTCCGAAACTGTTACAGAAGAAGGCTGTTTGCTTAGAGTGATGAATTTTCCTTCCAAAATATCAGGAGCAGCACACTTTTATGGACACGCCGTGCCGTGGAGCAGCCACCGAGACTTGCCAGTTTGTAACGACGCATCCAACACAAACAACACTACCTGCTTTTTCCTCCGACTTGCTTTCGATTATTAAACTAGACAAACGCTTCAGCTGGCTCCAGCAGCAGCAGCAGCACCGCGATGCAACAAACTTCATTCAGCGTTTGACGAGTATTTATTTTTAGTACGTTCGTTATTTTTGGAAGGAGTCGTGCGGGCGCTTCTTGACTTCCAGCACACTCTACTGTTGGGAGCCCTTTTTCCGGGACTTCTGTATGCGGGCTAGGAAAAACCAGCTGGAGCACAGACACACACTCCCACCTCTCTGTTCCGGCATTCGACCGGTCACGGTCACTGCGTTCGCGAAACTAACCAGCGCACCAGCGAACACTGTAAAAGGGCATCCAGCAAATGAGGATGTACCGCCGGGGGAAAAAGGGGATGACTGTGGCTTGCTGCTAGCTCAAATGTCAACCCGATGCAGAACGACCGGAATGAAGTCATCCTGGCACGCGTGAATCTTTACTCGCCGCACCGAAAAACCTCATTTTATGATCTACCCTTACCGCTGCCTTCCCAGGCTCACCCAACCGGAAGCATGCTGTGCATCGCCCCGTTCCGCAACATAAAAAGTGTGCCTCTAACTCGAGTCATAGAAAAACCGCCCATTCCTACCTCCCCGAGTGAAAATTAAATCTTTTCTCCTCTCCTGGACGCTTGCTCGGTATCAATTACACGCTTTTATTGCTGTTCCGGGCGCATATGTCACTGACGGTGGGACGGTGGCCGGCCATTGGCCATGGGCACGCGTCCGGGAACGAGTGAACAACGCAAGCGCGCGCGACGGATGGCAAAAGGCAAGATTTATGGCTTTCGATCAGTTTACGGTCAATTAAGCGGAGCCTGGTGACCGACGTATCAACAGGTCCACCCCGGGGAGCTGCCTGCAAACATGATGGTCCATGATGGATCGTTTGCCATAATAGATGACGCGATGGTTTGTTATCGTTTCTCATTGAAAATGGAGTGATAATAGACATTTCTCTAACTTTACCTCAAACCACGCCTTGAAGTCCAAAAAATCTCCAAACTTCATCATCTGCCCCGCCGTTACACTTATCGGGCAAGAAAGACTTTTTTCTAGTTCCCAGTCCTACGGTTCGCCAGCGACACACTTCCAACCCCATCCCACACACTGTATTTCCGCATTCTGTATGCCCCGAATCGAGCCCAAGCTGGGCGCTTCTGTTCGGACGAAGAAAGTCCAGCAACAACCGGGTAGGACGTGGGCGAACATTGCTGGGCTTTCGCCGAACGAAGATCGTTGGATCGGAACAAGATCCGAGGTAGGTGTGTATGATGTGACTCCACCATCC
This sequence comes from Anopheles epiroticus, assembly GCA_000349105.1. NCBI lineage: Eukaryota > Metazoa > Arthropoda > Insecta > Diptera > Culicidae > Anopheles > Anopheles epiroticus. The sequence goes on along the minus strand of KB671509.1, from coordinate 40,663 downwards.
ATCCCACAAGTGTCACCCAACGAGCCGGGCTGACAGTTTATGTGAGTTCTAGTTTTGCCCACTTCTCCAAACGGCCACGCAGCTTTCGCCTTGTGCCCATTTCGCACAGTGGATTCATTGATCGTTTCAACTGGGACCACACATCCGAGCGTGTTGTGTAGCACATCGCTTTATCACACTTACTCCCTGCCTGCCTGAACTCATTCTTGGGCTCTTGAGGTCTCCGAGCTAGATACCACCCCAGCAGCAAGCAGGACAGTGCGTGGAGGTTCTCCGAAGGCCGCCTCAGCAACACGTTATCATCCAGTTCCTGTTCCAGGGTTTGCTGTGAAGATGTGTGTAGCGCGGGCAAACCCGTGATAACAAGTCTTTCAAGTTAGGCCTTTGGCGCGTATAGTGCGTGTGTGGAGGTGGAAGGAAATGCTTATCCTTACAATGTATCTAACACTGCTCAAATCGCTCTCGGAAGCCGTTTGATGCGTGTAATTTCATAACTTTAAACAATTCTTCTCGTGCTGCTGCTGCTGCTGTTCACTCACAAAGCTTATCGCTTTCATTAATGAAATGGAGCATTTTTGAGAAGCGTTACTTTCATGATTAAACAACTCAACCGACTACTCTTATTCTGTTGAAGATCATCTCTGAGTGGCGGCTTACGACTTCTAGATGTCCGAGCGACACAATCAGCCAGAAAGCCCGCTCCAAAAACTAATCTCAAAGGATTTTCAATACCGTTACTCAACGACACTGCTGAAAGTCTAATTTTGAAAGAAAATGTCCACCCCTACAGCTTCCCGAAATAATCCTCAAACGCTTGCTCAACTTTTTTTTCGGGAGCGGAAAAGGGAACGTCTTTTTGTGATAAACTTTTTCCCGTTCCGGTGTGTTCACGCAACCACGCAACGGGCTGTAGGGGTGCTTTATTTTTAGGTCAACTCCACGTCAGTCAGTGCCGCAATCAGCAGCACCAGCAGCTAGAACCAAGTTACCACGCGTGCACTGACCACGAGAGGCGGCCAGACAGGAAGTGGAAGCTGATAAAAAACGTTACCCACAACCACTTATTACTCGCCTCAAAATGTACTTAGTTCGTAGTTGAGTCAAACGTAAGCACGAACCATTGTAAAGAGATGGCATCCGCCTTCCCGATATATATATATTTTTTTTGCAGAGTGTGAGACACCACGATCAACTCGCAACTTCAGGAAAGGAAGCGCTCCAACCCGTTCGGCACATGTTGACTTCTATTAATAATGTTTCCTAAAAATCATTGGAGCGCCCCTCTCCAAGTGAAAACCCGTACGCTAGGTGACTTCCAGAAAGCAACTACTCAGCTCGTGGAATCGTTAAATGTTCCTCTGCGTCTGGCACATCCAGTCAGGCAGGAGATGCTCCAGAGATGTTCCAGACAGACTTGCATTGCGAAACAACCGAACGGAAACCATCAAAAAGGGCAACCCGTTTTCTCAAGTTTTCTCTTTCATTAACTCAATTTTATAGCACTCCATTAGTGGAGCGGAAAATGTAAGAAAGAAAACATACCAACACAACCGCATCTCAGAACCATTACGCGCATCGCTGTGTGTGGAACCGTCCATCAAGAATGCATTCTTCAAGAGCAAATGGCATCGAAACAGGCTGTGGAGTGCTTTGCAGGCGGTCGTCCGAACGACCAAACCACGCAGAACAATCCGGAGCGGAAGGAGAAATCGGTTTCGGTTGAAGAAAAATACCTTCACAAGCTAGTGCCCGTCGTGGGTAAAGAGGCGAATGGGTCTAAAGGATGGAATTCAAGATTCGTAGGATGTTCAAAGCCTTGGATTGTAGGGTATTTTTCTCTGCCGGGAGAGCGATTTCAAACGTGTTATTACCAATACTGAAATGTAGCTAGATTGCTCACCCGGGTTGAAGGCGTTCTCTTGCGATGATTTATTCTGAAACGATTAAAAAGACGAAAATGTTGAGACGTGGCCCTAAAGAGAAGTAATTTACCTTACATACCCAAGAATGGTGGTTCTCTTTGGTGGTAATCGTCCGACCCACTAACAGGCCGCATATGTTTCTTAATTCATTCGCGACGTCCAATTAACGTTATGGATCCATACGGGTCGATGCTGTATTTGCACTTGTCTGCAACGCTTCCTTTCTAGCCATTATTTGTTCCTCATCCAGATCTTGTCCATTTGATTGGTCCATCTCGTTGGTTCCCAATTTACTTTGGGTGAAGAGTTTTTCCCCTCCACCCAAGAGCTCGATGTGACGTGATGCAATCGTAACGTTTGTTTGCTGATGGAGAACCGAACTACGGCTCTACAAACAAAAACCATCCACCGACGCTGTCATGCTCGCTTCTCGACCGTCACCGGCAGTGGGATCTTCTGGGGGTTTCACGTCATTCCGCCATGCCAGCACACATTCCCGAAACGAATCAATCGCTCTCCGACAATGTTGGCAACAAAGCAGCAAACCGAAAGAAACACACAGGCCTCGCCGTCTCATCGCAATACCACGCGGGACACCGGGAAATGATTGATCTCTGCACCGCCCGCCGTCCGGACATTGGACTTGTTCGCCCGCGCTCGTCACACACTTGCATCGGGGCGTCGTCGTCACCGTTCGCGCGGGTCTCTAGTTGCATCTGGTGCATCTGATGGTGGATGGCGAATTTGTATGCCTGCCTGCCTGCATTCCTATCGTGCCTTCTATCCCCTTGGCGTCCCTTTGCAATCCATCCAGCAGCCAGCTCATCCGCAACCCGGTGAACCGAAGCGGGTTTTCGGGTTGTGTCTCACAAGGGAGTGGTTCTGCGATTCTGCGATTGTTTAGCGCTTTCTCTTTCGCTTGCCCCGGGAGTCATCTGGTCGGAAAATTACATATCAGCCACCATCCATCTTCCCGGCCAAGTGGTTCAAGGTAACGGCTGGAATGACGAAATCTCGGGAATCCAACCCGCGGCTTCCCGGCTCAGCATGTCATTCGGCCGTAAACAGAGCGTACCGTCTGTATGTCCCGTGTGTGGATGTAGTGGTGGTAACCAGGCGGCCTGCATGCGTCCTATGCTGCTGCGCTGCGTGCAGTTCCTGCAGCGTTTTCGAGAGAATGAGGAAAAGAACCGATTGCATACCACCACCATCGCTGACTTCGGTCTCCCAGACACACGCCGCTGCTGTTTGTTTTTATCCCGCATGGAAATTAATGGATGCTGACGCGCAACTATCAGCGCAACCGCCGCGCGGCCACCGCCAGGAGCCCTGTCAGGAGTGAAACGAGGGAACGGTTTTAGAAACATGGCCACACGGGCTGTGGGGGAATCCACCGTCCGCCGAAAGGGGCAAACTATTTACGGGCACGAGCATTACTTAATGGTGTTCCACCACTTACCGGGCACGATATTCCGTGTTAAATATGATGCCTTCTCTTCGCGTTATCGAACTCCGAACGGGCTGCTGCTATCGTCTTTTTCGGGGTGCGATGTGCGCTCAGTGCAGCACTTTCCTTCTGCAGAACGCACCTCCTGCAGTGCGGTGGGAAAACCTTCGGATACACGTCCGTGAGAAACGGGTTTCGGGATGGATCACTTCATTATCTTTCGATAATTTGCCTTGGTTTAAAGTTTTCCTTCCGCGAGTCGATGATGGATGCCTGTAACGACAAATCAACAAAATTCAAAATTAGTTGTTTTTCTGCACAACAATGCCGTATTTCCGGTTTGTGTTTCGAGCAAAATTAAAAGAAAGTTTCAAAGAAACTGGAGAAGAATTCTTAACTATTCTGGAAAATGATCAAATTGACAGCCTTTCTGTTTTTAATTGCTGTAAAGTCGAAATTAAAATAACATATTTTTACTAACTTCTAAGGACAAAATAAAATAAAAGAATGTCCCCTGAAGGGAACATTACCATAAGGGTTAACTATTCCTATACAGCATTAACTCTATTTTATGCTTTCCAAGCAGCATAAATTATGTTGTGTGCAAGATTTCATGCAAATGTTGTAAGGGCAGTGAAGCTTTAACATAGAATTTTAGAACAACTTTCCTTTTAAGCTTTTTCGTTTGATTTAAACTTATACAAACAACAATGGAAACCGTACTCAAAATATTTCATCACAATAGACCGTCTTATAACGAGTTTTCCCATAACTAGTAAATCTTAAGCCTCTGGAAATGTTTTTTTTTACAAGCAAAAACTCCTATTGCATACATCAATAACGCTTAAAACCAAAGAACCAGATAATTCATCAAAATTAGGTATCTATAAATGAATTGTACCATCTAATATGTGCATTTAACGACTGTATTCTTTTATTTCCCCAGTCTTGACAGTATCTTGCACAGTTAAGCTTAACGAGTTTAAGTTCCAACTTCACATCCATCCTCCTTAAAACCCTGGATCCCACTCCGTCTGTTGCGGTTCCCTGTTGATCTGGTAGCAAACGATTGTGTCACCCGCCTTTAGCTCTATCGACTGATCATTTAAGCGCAACCCACATTCGACATCCTTCTTGATACTGTCCACCTCGTTCTTGAGATGCCGCATCGACTCCAGACTCAGCTCGTCCGCCAGCAGCTCCCCGTTCCGTTTCACCTTGTACTTGAGCGATTTCTTCAGCAATCCCTTCGTGCACCGGCAGCCCAGCACCGTCACCTTCCGCCGGCCCTCATTGATATCGAACAGCTGCAGCACGTTCGCCTCCCCGACCTCCTCCTCCACGTCCACCAGCGGCAGTTTGGCATTGATCTCCTTCTTCAGATCATCCACCAACCGGTAAATGATATCCACCGACCGTATGGTAACACCTTTTGTCGCTTTGCTCGCCACATTCACCGAAAAGGCGTAAACGATCGCATTGAACAGCCGTGCCAGCTCGAGATCGCTCTCGTTCACATCGCCTACCGCGTAATGTATCACATCCAGTCGGCATCGCTCGTTGTCATCGTACGTTTCCAGGACGTCCAGGATGGCTTCCACCGATCCGTGCACGTCACCCTTCACGATCACGTTGATGCGCGGCTTCCCGTCGTCCGGTGCCGCTTCCTTCTGCCGTGGACCTAGCTGCTTGCGCCGGTAAAACCCGGACCGACGGGCCTTATCGCGCTCCTCCCGATACTGCTCTTCGTGCTCTCTTCGCTTCTCATTGATGGCTTCTGCGTCACTCAGCGCCTTTTCCTTCATGGCCTGATTTGCACGCCACCGCAGCACGGAGTTGGCCACCCGTTCCGACTCAACCTCCAGTATCAAATCACCGGCAAGGGGAAGCTCTCGCCAACCCAGAATCTCTACCGGCATACCGGGTGTGACCTCGGAAATGGGCTGTCCGGCGTGATCGAACAGTCCGCGCACTTTTGCCCACGCCTGTCCACTCACCAGTATCGCACCCTTGCGCAGTGTACCACGCGAAACGATGGCCGTGGAGAGCTTGCCACGGTGGGAATCTATCTTGGATTCCACCACGACCGCCTCCACCGGGCCCGTATACTCCCCCTTCAGTCCCATCAGGGTAGCCTGCGTACTCACAGCCTCCGTTAGCTCGTCCAAATTCGTGCCCTGCAGTGCCGAAATGCCGACCGCTATCGTATCACCGCCGTACCCTTCTAGCGCGATTCCATGTTGCGACAGCTCCTTCTTCACCCGCTCCACATTCGCGCCCGGTTTGTCGATCTTGTTGATCGCCACAATGATCGGGACGGACTGTTCCTTCGCCAACCGTAGCACCTCCTTTGTCTGCTCCATCACACCGTCTTCCGCCGCAATGACTAGCACTATGATGTCCGTCAGGTTAGCACCACGTGCACGCATCGCACTGAATGCCGCATGACCGGGTGTATCGAGAAACGTCACCTTCTCTCCATTGTCCAGCTCCACCGTGAACGCACCGATGTGTTGCGTTATACCGCCGGCCTCACCAGCCGCCACCGATGCGCCACGCAGGGAATCGAGCAGTGTGGTCTTGCCGTGGTCCACGTGCCCCATCACCGTCACCACCGGTGGTCGTTCCTTTAGATTTTCCGGTGCCGGCGGTGGCCTCGGTACTACATCTCTGTCCTTCAATACTTCCTCCTCTTCGACAGGGGCAGCCACGATCTTCGTTTTCAGCCCACACTTTGCGGCAATATCTTTTATTACCTTTGGGTCTTCAAGCCGAGCGGTTGCATCGATATTGCCCGCCCCTTTCACGTACAGCATCACCTCCTGAATGTGTTCCAGCTCCAACTGGCACGATTGGGCTAGATCAGCGACCGTCATGTTACGCCAGATGTCCACTACACCACTCGTTTGCGGTTTGTTCTTTTTCTTCGGAGCGAACTCAATCGCATGCTTTTCTTCGGCCGTTTTTCGTCGCTTGCTAAGAAAGGCGCTAAGGTGTAGCTGTCGTTGTTGGAAGTTTGGTGTCGACCCGTGGGCGCACAGTCGTGACTGTAGCAGCAATTCATTTCCTATTATTCTAAAAAGGAATAGAAGTGTTTACAAGGAGGTGTTCGCTCTCGGTTAGGGAGGATATTTACCTTCTAGCGAGGTAGCGTATGTGTAACATCGGGAGCGTCTAATGTGTCTAATATATGCTGCGTTTCACGTTGTTTTTCAACTTTTGTTTGCGTAAAGATGATTTACGAACGAAGAACACGCTTTTATTTTAACTGTTTCATGGAGTAACTTACACTGGTAGAGAAACATGGGCTGTTATGAAATGTTTATTTACCAATCGAACTGTCAAAAATGCCGGCCCCCGAGCTTGCTGTTTTCCGAGAACTGTCACTTGCCGGCCATTGTGGTTCGGGGAAAAAAATCTAAACAAATTTAAGTCTGCTTATTGTAAAGCGCTTAGTTTTTAGCTGCAGCTAAAAGAACATGTTCTTTTGTTTGTCGAAAATTTTCCAAAACACTCTAAACTTTACGATACAATATAGAAATAAAGAACAAAACTCACAAGCATCGTATGTTCATGTAAAACTCGCTAGATGGCGCTACTGCACTGGAGCTTCAAAAGCTTCCCTCAAAACCAACTTTTCTCAAAACTCACTTCTCGTCGAGCAGTGAGCCGAATAACTCACGATAGTGAGATATCCAGGCCGCCAGAATTGTTTGACAAAAGTCGCGTGCAATGTGTGGAAATTTCCTTTGTAAACCCAGAACAAGCATTCAAATGCAGGAAACGTACATTTTCTTCATATCAAACAGATTCGTACAGCACCTTTACCTTCTCCCTTTTTTAATACACATTTTGCAGGAAAGTTAATCACTTACCTTGCGTTCACTTCTGCCCCGACGATTCCATTACGAAATTAAGTCATCAATATGAAGCCACGGTGCCATTATCTCAAATGCTCACACCTTCCTCTGGGTTACGTGTGCAGGCTAGCCGCTTTTTGCCACGGATACTGAAGTTCCCGACACAACGACGTTGATGCTGGAGGTGATGGAGGGAATAAAACTTCCTCCCTTCGACGAGCGGGGAAAGCGGCGACGAACTCGGGCAGCGCACTCGGGTGCAAAAGGACCACCCATCCTCGGACAAATATTGACTCAGTCGAAAATTGAATTACTGCGTGATTATGACAAAAGGAAGATAAAGGGTACTTCGGTGCAGGTGAGACCGGATGGATGCGAACCGATCTGCCGACCGGCCAAGGAAGCCCGTTCGGTGGCCACCTCACGTGAAGAAAAAGGATGGCGGGGTGCGTTGTCAAAACATGGCACGCACACAAACCCAGCCAAGGATGTGGTGAATGGGGAACCTGGAGAGGCAGCGACAAAAAAGCGCTTCCCGCTCGCTCAAGTGGTCAAAAGACGGGCCGTGACAAAAAGCGAAACTAAACAGAAATGAAGATACTTGCTTTAACGCAAAACGAACCAGAAAGAACACAGACACACGATGGGTCCGGTGTTGGAACTACAAACGTAACACAACGGTAAGGTGACGGCGTGCTTCCTTTCATGTGGTCCGTGTTCCGGCCCGAAAAAACCTTACCTTATGCTTTTTTATTGCAAGCATGAGCCAGGCCTGCACCAGCCGAACGACGGATGACCAGCGAAGCGTCCAGTTTTATCGAATCCACACAAAACAAAACAATTACCCAAGGGATGGCCAAGACGGTGAAATAGACGGTAAAATAAAACTTGTTGCTAAAAATAACATTAACCATCCTTCCACGTTCCAAGGGGGCCGACGGAGGAAACGGAGCGGCAAGTGCAAGCAAACGAAACGGAGGGGAAAACAGGAAAATGGCCATAAAAAAGTGGGCACACAAAGCGCGGCGACGCTTTTCCTCTCTTTGTTTTGCGCTCTGTTCCCGATTCCTTCCCTCTTTCCGTCATTGAATTGTTTTCCGATTGTCTATCGAGTTTCGGTACCAGACCCACACCCATTGCCCCAAACATACCTCCTCCCTCCCCCCTCCTCACCTAGCTTGCTATTGATTTTCCAACTTATTTCAAAATAAATATTTATCACCGCAAACACGCGCAGAGCAGACCCCGGGAAAATCGCTGTTTGCATGCGCTTTTTCGCGGGAAACAAATCTCGACCACAGTGTGCAAACGGCTTGCTAAGAGGTGTTTTTAGAAGCTTTCCATGGCTTACTTTGCCGTGTGTTTGTGTGGGTAAAGGAGCAAAGCTAGAAAGAGAGCGAGAGAGGAAAATTGCGCTGATGTAATGAAGGGCTACGTGCCTGATGCCTTCCGGGATGCGATGAAGTTGTTCAACAAATTAGGAAACTGGATTGAACGTTCGCACTGTGGTGAAGACAAACGCTGTCTTAAGGTAGAAATCTTTCTTGAAGAAATCTCGCTCCCATCCTCCTTTGCAGCTTCTTCCATTTGCGGCAAATTGCAACACCACTTAAAAATGCACTCTGCACACACACGTGGAAAGGGGGGGGGGGGAGACGCAGGGCGCGAAAAGAAATCGCAATCGATCGGCGATGAGCTGCAAGCCCTCACACACATCGACCGGGGATGACGCGCGAGAAAGTGTGTCAACAACGGTGCAAAATGCATTTCGCAAATATTTCGTAATCGCATCGCATTTGCATTGTGCCGTGAAGACGTGGAGCGTGGCGGGTTATTGCGGGTTATTGATTTGTTGCAGGCGAGAGGGAGTGAAAGAAATAGGCGGCGGGGAAGGGGATGCATCTTAGTGCAACACCTTCTAACGGGCCCTTTAATTGTTTGCTTTGTGAAGATGGGGGATTATGGATGGTAATTAATTGATGGAAGAATGTGTCGTGCGTTGTAAAAGGAGTTTAAATTGTTGCAAAAGAGTAAATTATTACCACAATAATGAGCACCGATTAATTGCCATAGTTCTGGCATCATTCAAAGTGTCTCAAAAAGCAAACCAATTGTACTTAACTTGTTAAACTTACTTAACAAATATTAATCCCATTTAGAATAAAACTGAAAGAAATTTTATTAGGAAATACCAAGATAAGGTTTGAATTAGCTATGACATTCTTGCATATAGGATTTGAGTAAAATAGCGTTCGAGAATAAATTGAATTGACTTTTCTTTAATATAATTCGCATAAAAAACTAGAATTTTAAATATGACTTAATTTAAGACTTTGACATAAAGTGCAAAAAGGTTGATAAAAAATAAAATACATCATCTCATTCTCCCAATAAAACCACTTTTAAAAACGAAAAGAGATTTAGTGGTTTTATAAATCGTTTTAGTGGTGTAATAAATCGTTAGATGTATAAATCACGAGCTATAAAACATAATGAAATTGATTTTGTACTTTTAGCATTATTCCAAATGCTTCCTCCCATTGAACGCCCCAATCCCGCCAAACCAAATGGGCGACACGTAATTTATTGCCTCTTCCCTGCAAGTACCGTTTCTTCGACATCTTGGAGGACTTGCTCTTACGCCCGCAGCCAACCGTATCCAACAAGCTCCCAGGAGGGTCGAGAGCGATGGAGTCAAGACAGTGTGCCAACCCGTTCGCAGACTTTGCTTCCATCGTCATTCGCTTCTTCAATTCGAATTTTCGGTGCTCAGGGACGGCCGTGTACCATCTTCCTTTTTCCCGCGTTGGAAGGGGAAAAGCGGTCCTGCTTTAGTGTTCGTGTGCTGGAAGGACGTTTCGGCGTTTCGTGTGCGGACCGTGTAAGCCGTCTAGCCACGCAACCCAGGGATGCTGGATGCTGTAATCGTTTTATAAATTGCTGCTAGTTGTACAACGCACCGATGCGTCTCGTTATCATTACCAAACAAAACGGAAAACCAATTAAACTTCCGCAAAATAGTGCACCCTCGTGAAGCGTTTTTGCATCGCGTCTTGAAGCGTTGTTTTTTTTTTTTTTTTGGTGTTGGATGCTGTTGTGCGTTTGTTCTAGCTCCCTATCCCGCCGCGCTCTTCCTCTCCCGCTCCGCCCCCTTTTCTCTAACTGCTCTAAGCTCCTCCTCCATCTCGGAAACGCCTGCTGTACCTTGGCACGGGAAACAAGTCGACGCGCACACACAAGCGAAGCGAGTACTGGTGGAAGAAGAAGAAGAAGAAGAAGAAGAAGAGAAAAAAAACATTAAATTAATAAAGCTAAACAAACAAACAAGCTCGGGAAATTCTGGGACGCGTTGTTTTCCCTAGCTGGCTTAATATATATTAAGAAGGGAAGAGCGACAAATGTGTGATCTAAGATGCAGCATCTTCTTTGCCAGCCTGGCTGACAGAAGACGCAAGACGCACACAGCGACACACATCGCGCACATGTTTTATTAATATTTTGAAGGGAAATTGATGCACACAGACACACACACAGCCGAGCATCGCCTTCTTGCTACAATGCTCCATCCAGCCCGGGAGAAAGCTTGTCGTTCTTTTTTAGCAAATGGAGTGGCACAAGCTCCCGAAAACGAGTGGGAAAGGGATGGGAGGGCGCCGGAAAGATGGAAAAGAACACACGTGCGCACACATGTGCACGCTACAACCTGGATCAGCGTTGTGGAAATTTGGCTCCATAAGCGTGATGAGCGGAACGAGAGACAGAGCACACACACGCACACTCCAACTGAGGCCGGAAGCACATGGAGGTCGATGAGAGTGTGGAGATGAAATTAATATAGACTTTAATCATAGTTACGATGTCAGCCGAAAGGGGGGGGCAAAAAAAAGGATGCTCGGGAGGTGGAAATGGCGATGCGGAAGGGAAAACGGTGTTGTACTGATTTGATGGAGTATGATGAAGCACAATCGTTTACCGTTATAGGCACAATTTTTTTAGATGTTCCAGTTCGAAAAGTGTGTTCCTGAAGTGTTCTTGCATTTTCGCATAGAGGGTTTAATATGTTTATTCAATTCTTCTTGTAATTTTGGTATCCAGTTTGAATACTTAATTTTCAGTAGTATTTTATTCATTTGACAGATTATTTTTTAATTCATATTTAGCCTTGATTTGCTTTATTAAACATATTTACTTTATTAGCATTTAATTTTACCAAGTCTCATAACCAAAGATATCTCTTGTGCTATGTCAGTTTTTTTTTAAATAAAAATTTAAAATTAAGTTTTGTTTTACATTGTTCTTCTTCTGCTTAACTCTTGTATCAATAGTTTTATTGCAGTACTAATTGAATGAGTAATACAAAAAAATATTTTTTAAATATTTTTATTATTATTCAATTACCATTTGGAGCTGTTCTTCAACATAATACTGACTGAGGATTTTTCTTTCCATTTCACATTCACATTTCTTCTCTTTATATGTGCCTTATTGCAAACATTTTTTATTTTTTCAAACTATGTGGTAAAAAGAAAATAAAAAGGGCATTAAATGAATTTTATGCTAAAGCTAACGTTACATCATCACAAACACGTTCGAGAAAATGAGAAAGAACCTACAAGCAAAACAACACAAATCCGCTAAATCGAGTCACAAAGACACAAAACCTTCGAAAACAGAGGCACAATAGTGAGTAAATGTAAGGAAACAAAAGGAAAAGAAGGGTTGCAAAAGTTGCACAATGCAATTTAACTCCCAAGCACAATTCTCTCTTGTTGTTGAACTTATTGTTTGGAAAACACACACCCGAACACAAATCCTCACCCTCACGGGCATACCAGCTTTGCAGCCGCTCGTGAGAAGAACACACGTAACAAATTTTCTACCAAACAACATCGAACACAAAAACATAGGCCGGAAAAACCTCAAGGCGGGAAAGGCATTCGCAACAACGTCATCATCATCATCATCATCATCATCAAGTGCCCTCGTGCGTTCGCCTCCTCGTCGCCCAATTGAAACTAATCGTTACAATAACGATTTTTGAGCCGTTTTGCTACAGTTTAACAGAAGAAAAGAGAAGGGTTTTTTTTACTACTTCACTCCCCGGTATTTATTCAACTCGCACACACACACATACAAAACGGACGGTGGCAAGTTGTGCTTGTTGAGAAATGTTGTTTCGATGCCTCGATAGGCCTCACTCAAGCAATTGTCGCCAGAAGCGCTTGAAATTCGGTGGTGCAGCATTTAAAAACTGTTGCCAAACACTGGACGAGGGGCGAAGGACTTCACACTCCCGGGGCGAAAGAAGAAAATCGTGTGGAAAGTGCTTCAAGTGCACGGGTTAACCAGCACGGGGTGGAAGCAGGCCGGAGTAAAAAATATGTTTACCAATTAAGATTCAAGTGCTTGCGGTTGGAACCGAACGGTGGAAGCGAAGCGTGTGGCACGGCAAAGGGAACCGCACTGACTAGGTGGATAGTTGGGTGGGAGTAGTCAGTGGAGAAAAATTGATTGCCATCATCTTGAACAACGATGTGTGGCTTTGTTTGAAGCTGTACAAAAAGGGTATTGATATAAATTGGAAAAGCGGAAGTCATCGAAAATGGTCCCAATTAGTGGCAGTTTGAACGGAAAATTTCCTTTTTTTTCATTTCACAAAACATTTTTACAATAAGAATACTAAACCCCCCTCACCCCCAGCCCTTCATTTGCATGTAATATTACGGCTTACGCCCTTAACGCCCCGGCAAGACACCAAACCATCCGAAAGGTAGGTGGAAGACAACGGAACAAGACTGAAAAAAAAACAAGTAAGCTTTATAATTGACGGCACACACCTAAGCAAATAGTCGCCTCAAGTGCGAGGGCCATCAACCCTCCCTACCACACCCTTCACTACCCTCACCCACTCCTACCCCCTCCTACCCTCTCACACTAGCATCTCCGGGAGGTCCCAATGGGCAAGACGTTGCCGCAGCAGCAGCAGCAGCAGCAGCAGCATCTTTGTTATCGCACACAGTTTCCCGACCCAAAGAGGCAGCCGACGACATCTTGGCACGGCACGAGAGTGGTGGTAAGTGGGGGAGGAAGGGAAGGGGGAACCCAGAGGGACAACTACTACCGCTACGGTTCCTTGGGCATGATCTCGTCTCGTGGCTCCGTCCATCTCTCTAATGATGTTTGCTCAGCTTGATAATCGTTTCTTCCTGGCGATAGCGCAAGCGTATATGTGTCCACGTCCCGGTGCCGTCTTTCGTTTCGTCACACACACACACACACACACACACGGTGCGCAAGACGAACAATGAAAGTACACCTTCCCCCGGAACCAAACGATGGCGATGATGAGGGATGAGGAGGATGCTTTCGCTACGCTCTCTTAGCCCGCTTTTTAGGAGACGGCCGCTTGCTTGGTGCCAGGGCTACGGGCCGGCCGAGTGGTCTTAAAGGTGTCAAACACGCGGCTCGGTAACGGTGGCTTACACTGCACAAGAAACAGACAACGAGCGTGTTTACTCAGATGCCTCCAGATCCTCAGACCCTCAGAGTGAGAATTATTACAACGAGCGATCGAGCCTTCCCTTAAAGCATCCTAAAACATCCATTCGTTGCACATAAAAAGTCAATCACAGTTAAGGTAGCGTGCATGTGTGTTGTTGTTAGTTGCAACACAAAGCCTTATTTTGCGGAACAATTGCAAAGGAAGCGAAGGTCTACATGTTGTTCCTGGTTTTTCCATTCATTGTAAGGGACTGCACGGCACGGCCTGTAAGGTAGGTTCGCCTCGCTTTGATGACGGGTCAAAACATGCATTATTTATTTACACAACATTTTCACCGCCATCGCCCAAAAAAAGGGAAGAAAAGGACAATGGACGAATAAAACTGTCATCCCTTGGTCATTCTTTAGGCGTGGGTCATATCACCGAATGGGCACGAAGATGCTACCTTTGGCGTAATGTAGACCAGCTTCCGGTGTGCATAAAAGGAAGAAGGGAAAGAATGCCTCCAAACGATCTATTTCAAAATATTCTTCACGAACGAGGGTAAATATTTTGAATTTTATAATAAATTTGAAGGCAAGAATGTCCTTAGGAAAATTTTGTTTTTATTAATAATACTCTGTTTTAATTATTTCCAATATTCCACAATTATGATGCTCCTAACTAACGATGAGCATAGTGAGTGAGAAATCTTAGAAATCTTTTAGAATCAAAACCACTCACTCATTTGTGGACTAGTGTGTAACTCTTTTACGACTCAAATCAAACACTCATCATAGCGACTAGCAACTCACTCTTTTTGTCTTAAAATCTCTCAGGTATTTGTGGAATAGCTTCTCACTCTTTTATGATTTAAATCATTTGCAATACCAAACGATTGAGTTGCTTTCCAGCTAGTCGGCAGTATGAGTGAGTAATTAGAACCAAAAAGAGTGAGGAACGAGTCTTTAAATCTTAAAAGGTGAGCTAACTAAGGAAGAGTTAACGATTCAACTCTCTAAAGTAATTCATTCAGTCTGATTCAAATAACCAAAAAGAGTGTTTATTCTCTTCTCTAATTACAACAAACTATTACATGCTTCATTCTTCCCTGCTACAGTTATTCTTGCCAGCGAACGGAGGCAGCTCAACACATCTTTCGCTATTCTTTTAGAATTTATTGTTGACCAGATTGTTGCCCAAAAGAATCACGCACAGCGCACACCAAAACCAACCTTTTTCGCTATTTTCTTTTTCCTCCCAATTGTACAATTAGAAACGGAGCTTTGTCCGCTTTCTGTAGCAAAATGGGCTCATGTTTGGCGTGTTTCCCCTTTCCGCGATCCCTTGAGGCAAACGGTTATACAACAACAACTAAAACACACAGAAACACACATGGTACATGGTAAAGGTTACACCGGAACTTGGTGCCGGAACATCATGACAATAGCGCGATCCCTTACCTATGCCATGTTAAATTAATCATTTCGCTAACCGATTTCACCCGAACAAAGAGACCCCGAGCAAAAGAAAGTGCAAAAGCACAACTACCTGAACCATCATTGTACTGGGAGGATGGGTGTGATGCAAAGAGAGAGAGACAGAGAAAGAGAGATGCAGTAAGAGAGTCCTTTAATTTGTTTGATTTTGTAAGGTAAAGTGAAAGAAAGGCTCGCCCAAAATATAAATGTGATTAAATTATGCAAAGCGAACCTAATAGACTCCCACAATGCAACCTTTTGCAGTACGAGTGGTCAGGTCCTGCTAATTATACGCCACACACACACACACACGCATTACCTGGACGGAGACCGGAATGTCGGCAAAACGATCGTACCGCAGCCGGGAAGATGTAAATATCAACTTGCCAATAGCCCTCACGCTCCCTTGGCCGACGAGAAAAAGAAAGGCAACAGTCGGTCGGTCGGAGTTCTGGTTCTAGGTAAATACAACTGGCTTGTTTCGGGTGGAAGATATCCAGGGCAGCACCAGCAGCACCTTGCCGAAGCCGACTATCGGCCCTGTAGATTGTAGAGAGTGTTAGCTGTTTGATGTACCAATATTTATCCTGCACGAAACCCAAAGCTCCCCAAAGCGCTCGTTATTAGGTGATTGGGCTTGTGCTTGTTCCGCAGAGTGTGGCTGTGTGTGTGTGTTTTGGAGGTGTCCGATCCTTCCCCCCCCCTCCCATAATGCATCTTATTGTGCATCGCCTCCCAAAAGGGCCACAAGATATCTGCCTCCCCACTTTTAAAGTGTCAATATGTGTGCGGCGTGTACTACTATTTGTCTTTTACTTTTGGCCAAATTGACATTTCACTATCAACATTAATCGGGCGTGCGAGTGTGTTTGTGTGTGTCAGGTGACAAACACGTGCGGCCTGTGTTCGCGGATCTCCTGTTTTTCGGGGGTTCTCGCACCAGTTTGCTGTGTATGCTTGTCTAATATTTTGAACAAATTGTCAAATAAATTGAACCACGCATATTTTTTTGGCCCTATCCTGGCTCCCTCACTCTTTCTCTCTCTCTTTCTCTTTCTCTCTTTACCTATCTCTCTGGTTGCCAAATACAAACAGCTACCTTTTGCTTTTCTGGCTGAGGAGTGGAGTGCGGAGTGTGGAGGATGTTAGTTGTAACAACACCAGCAATTGGGGTAAAAAATGGTCGCATGTTTATAATTTGTTTTCTCACCGCTATCGCGACTAGACCGTGTAACATTGACACGGACGTACTTGCTTTTCCGCTGGAACTTCGGTGGCATTACCGGTTGGTAGCTTATTTGCAGAAACTAAATGGCTACAGGGAGAAAGAACAAAAAAAGAGTTGACAAGTTAATGAAAACTGTAAAGCGATGTAATTGAATTCAAGTTAGGTGCTTTGATTGTGGAGAATAAAAATGGGTTACATAAAAAAAGGGTTTTTACGAGCCACGGTGCATCTCTTCGCACTAACCCAATCACACTAGCTGGTGATTGATAGAGTGAATTATAATCCTTCCGGCTGCAGAATCATGCTAATGCGATAACCGTGACTCGCTGGATTGTAATTTTTCTAACGCGATTTGCACCGTGCGCCACCATCAGATAGTAATCGTTTTACACGGACCGTGAGGCATTACAACTCTACAGGAATTTCCACACACGCCACCAACCGTTTGTCGGGAAGGAGTACATTACATATCGATTCGCGACTACGCTCTTCCTCTCTCTCTCTCTCTCTCTCTCTCTCTCTCTCACACACACTCTATCTCTTTCCGGTGTGTCTGTATGGTCTTTATTTTCGGTAATATTTGTAGCCTTTCTACAAGCGCCGGGGGAAAATAGGCACACGAAACCTCCGTCGTAAAATGGGGAAAACCGCATGGCCAAAGGGGTTGGAGGGACTGGTTCTGTGACTGGATGTGTGTGTGTGTGCATAGGACACTGGATGGTTGCGATGAATGAATTGGACGGTGGTGCGACGGCTGGGCACGACCCTGCGCCGGCTGGCAGATGTTTGATCATTAATGTTTGTTTGCTTTTGCCTGACGGACGCAGCGTAAAGGTAAAAATTGTCTCGTCCGAAAAAAGAATGATATAAAGGGGCTCCCTCCACTATAGAGGGAAAGAGAGTTGTGTATGTGTGCGGGTTAGCGTATGTTCTCTCCAGTGGTAATTGGTTCATTTCATTCTGCTGCTGCTTTATTGGAGAGCATGCAAATACGCCGTGTTGCTGTAAAAAAAGGAGTTGGGACGTGTATCGTGGTAGGATGCGTTCTAAAGCAGCCTATTTTGGTTTTTTGTTTGTGATAAAATAAACCATTTCGAAGGGTTAAACTAGTTCATTACATCTCTATTTTATTATGTACGAGCTAATTTATATGTTTGCATTTTTGACTAAATTATCTTGAATTAATAACGCTATTGCATAACTTCGGTTACGGATCCTTTGAGGAATTTATTTTGGCCCTGAAACGCATCGCTAACTTACCCCGGTACTAGACTTGATACCTTATAAAAATGAATGTGGGAGCTAATTCTGAACTTATCTTGGTACACTGGTTTAAATTCGAGAAGCTATAAGAGCCTTAGAACAGAAAGGAAAAAACAGAGTCTTTGCAGCTATCTTTGAAGCACTGTGGAAGACATTCTATGTATCTCTGATCGTCTGAGATCCTCTGAGGCAGTATGAAAGACTTTTGAAAAATCAGAGGTCACCTGGAAAAAAATCTAGAGGCACCTTGGAAGAATTTCTAGATAACTCAGGGACGGCAAGGTAGGCTTCCTAGTTATCTCTTAGATACTGTGGAAGACTCTCTTGATATCTCTGAAGTATTTTGGAAGTTGCTCTAGATATATCTGAGACACTTTGGAAGACGTCCCTAAGATGCATTGGAAGATATTGAGTATTTATGAGGTACTTTGAAGGATTCTTTAGGTATTTCTGATGGGCTTCTAGGAATCTCAGCAGAAAGTATGAGTATTGGATCTTAAATTCATATGTCTTTCATTAACCTTCAATAATTGAATTCAATTGCATATAATTTGAGTAAATGCTTGCTTATTTAAATAACAAACGTCTGTTTTTTCTTATTTTCTTTCAAAACTCATCCTTCCACAAACCAAATAAATTGCAATACCACTGTGGTTGGAAATGTGCGTTTCCTCCTTATCGAAGCAACACCGGAATGGTAGTAATCGCACCAAAGATCGGTTACTTTCTTCGACCTTTTCTCATCCAACCCTCCCACCCGGAATACTTATCATAAAAGCGGCACATACACACGCGTCGCACTGAATTAGAAATGGCCACTTGAGTGAGCGTGCCGCGGGGCCTTCATTACATCGGTCTTTATTATCGGCGGTGACGCCGTTGACCAACATTGGCGTACGGCGTGCCACGTGCCGTCAGTTTTAAATTAAAACACTTTGCCCTGTCGGTCGTTTTTTTTTTTCGTTCGTTGCTGTGCTGTACATTCTCATCAAGTTCTGTTTTGATCGGTTTGATTGTTTTAGGTGGTAGCTAGAAGAGCGTCTTGTGGCTTTTTATCAGTTTTTGGGGGAATACGGTTACTCACACGTCACTGTTTTATGGAATGGAAAATGATTATTACAATCGTGTGCCTTGGTTGACGTGAAGGATGTGTTTCAATCAAACCGTCCCCTGCAGGGTCGTAGGCAGGATCTAACAAAATTGAACATTACTGTCAGTGTGCATATTTCATTGTTGATTCATTGTATGTAACAAATTGTGCAAATCCACTGCAATGCAAGTTCCATCAGAAAAGGATCGTATTTGTCACACTAACCCAAAATTGGCTTTACCCATTAGTAGGTTTCGATCGGTGCAAAAGCTAGGATCAACTTTCCCAGACCCCTGCTGGTAGTGGTGTATGTTTTCCGTGCCTGACATCAGGCAGCTCGCACCGCGGGAAGTCACCGAGGGGTTTGTAATCGGATGTCCATTTATGCCGAACAATTGGCCATGAAGAATCGGTTTACAGCACAGCAGGAGTAGCGACGGCTAAGGCAGAAGAGCTAACGAGCTCACGAGAAATCGACACCTTTTGCCCGGGTGTGGCCAACCTTTTGCTGGTCCGAAAGGTTAATCGAGTTTGTATCGCTTCTGTACGGTGGTTCGAAATCGAATAGAAAGAGGGAGATAGAGTGAAAAGGGAAAAATTGTGTAATTTTTAAATGTAATGCCATTTAGGTATTGGTTGTTGCAGTTCTATCAGAACATTTGACCCTAGAAAGGACCAATTAAAGGAGTCTTCAGCATTAAATTAATCAAATTATTGTCCTAATGCTGTTCGATGATGATAGATGGAACAAATTTGTTCGGAGATTTTCTAATAGTTTTATGTATGCAAACGAAAGTTGTCTTAATGAATCAGAGCTTCGATTTGTTGCTATGAAGTTTTCTTCAAAATATTAAAAACGTCATCGTACGATGGATATTTATTGAAGTATTTTTGACACAGATGTTCAAGAAAGAAAGCTTTCGTTCAAATACTTTCGGGTTAAGATACTTATTTTATCAGTATCTAAAAGCAAGTTAAATGCTATGGATTTTTGGCAACGTTTTGAAACAATTGATGCACATTTATGATTGAATTTACTTCGTAGGATTAAGGTGACGTCTGTTGACACTTCTTACCTTAGCTTTGTACCATGCAAAAGATGTTTTAAACTTACATTTTGTAAGCACAAAATTCGCTTCCCCGCCGAAATGGTAACCAGTTACTCCTTCATCCACACCACGGCAGATTGTTTGCATTACCGATCGATTGATGAAAGCTCCACCTCACTCCTTCCATCCTCGAACCGCTTCCAAAGCTCAACAAAGCTATTTTAAGTTGAACATCATGGATTAGTCTTTCATATTGGTCTGCAGGCAGTGAGAGCTATGGGGAAAATATCGCTGCTGTCGACAAATCGGAAGCAAAATAACAGCAGCAGCAGCAACCAAAACCAGCTTCAAAATGATGAACGAGATAGCGGAAGGCTGTGTCACCTAAATTCTATCCTCAAGCCCATCAACCGAGGGATGCTGGTTGCTGGATGTGCTCCCACACACACACACACACACACACACACACATACACAGAGAACGCCCGCCATGGATGGACGAGGCACCATCGATCCATCGAGCGAACGGAGCAAACAACGTTTTGCAATTTTCCATTTATGCATGTTTTGTTTAAACGGAACTAATATATGAAACATATCGGAACCTATCTGCCGTGTGTGCCATGTGGGCCGTGGCTGCTGTTGGGATACCCGTTCCCGGTATTCGTTTCCTCGGGCGGATGCACGTTTGTGTAGATAGTTCAATCTAGTTTCATAACCCGAAACTGGCTGCCCCTCGCTTACTGTACAATGTTGGAAAGAACCTTCCGGTGGAACGAGAGAGACGGTTTCATCCGGTTCGAGAAACAATATGAAATATTGTAAAACATGCACGAGAAGATGAAAGGTGGCGTATTTTCAACACGGTTCACGTTTGTGCATAGAAAATGTGTTTTTGTTTGATAAAAAAATTAAACCCATTTACATGATTTATACACTTACGAAGGACTTCTTTGATGCACAGCAATAGACACAATCCGAATAGGACATGAAAACATAATAAATTCTACAGCAACTCACACTTCCACCGTGATAGACTCGTATGAAGACTAAAAGGACTCGCACGAATGTGCACAACCCACTTCAACAGCTTCACAACCGCTGGCCGATCGATGCTGGTCAAACTCCCGAAAAAACGCTTGTTTGATCTACGCAATCGAACTCCGAGCCGTCCGTTGCATCGCTTTTAAAGTGGACAGTTCTTTTCAAAACGCTTGTCATCGACAGGAAAGCAATGCGTAAGATTCGACACCTTCTCGTTGTTCCTTTCGTCGATCACAGCTCGGCAGAAACGTGCTACCGCCATTTCGCAGCAAATGAAATAAAATAATACACCACTTCACCACGTGCCGTTCCTTCCCGGGGCGGGTTTTCCATCCGCCCGCTCTCAAGGACCATCCACGCCAGACCCATGTACCCGAAGGGGAAAGCCCGGAGACCGTTCGTCCGTTTTGTTACAATATTTTCGCACCTTTCTTGCACCGCACTTGAGCACGGCGAGCGTTCCGCACAGGTTTGAGGGGGGTGTCTGATGTGTTTGTGTAAGGATCGGAACAGTCCTTCGGCCTGGCCAGGACGGTTCCGCTTCCGTCAATGGCGCGGTAAGAAACGATCATAACTGGGGCTGATGCTGTATTACACAAATAAGGGAAAAGAAAACCGAACAACAAACAGAACGACTCTGCTTAGGCGATCGAACTTTCACTTCCACGCCACGTCCGATTGCATTTGCGGTTGGCGGCTCACGAACGCCTCTCGAAGGACGAAACGCTGGGGACATTTCCATGTTCCAGCACCCGTCGCTCGGTAGCCCGGCCAACCGAAAGGAGGTCGAGGTCAGTGAAAACCCTGCCCTGGCCATGCTGCCATCCACCGTCATCAACATCATCATCATCATCTCCGTCATCATCAACGTCATTGGCGAGACGCATTCGCCAGAGATAAGATGGTTTATGGACATTTTTCATTCAAGCACTCTAAAGACGAGCAAATATTGGTGTTTGGCAAAGAACGACGGCACGCAGCCATTCGCGAACTATGTTTACGGGGCTAGTGTTTGGGAGTCTGAGAAGCGGCCGCTTGGTATGTGTGTCTGGGCCGTGTAGTAGTGCAGCGAGCCAGAATTGAATCATCGTTTCCTGTGGGCTGTGAGCAGGACCCGAGGACCGTGGAACTGTTTCCCGCCCTTGGTTCGGGTTTGATAGGTTTATGATTTTTCGCCTCGGCTTGCAGCGTACCAACAAACGACTTTTTTTTTGCACGGTACTTTACCCTCACCACCCTCCAAAACCTGTCGTATGATTCTTTGAAATTGATTCCAAACAGAACAGAGGTGGACTTTCCGACCCAAGGAGACGTGGAACCCGGCCCAGGGAATACCCAACATAGAGCGACTCAATTAGACGGCCTCCCGATGTGTCTCTCCTCGCAGCTGCAGGTGACGGGATTTCCCTAAAGCATGGGGAGGAAGAATGAACAAGCTTAAAGGAAGTTTTCCCCGGGATAGTCCAGGTTTTCGGAACGCACCAGATGGTGGAGTGTGTGTATACTTCCAACCGCATCCACAATGGGCCGGTGCAAATGAGAGCGTTGTTGTCCCTGCTAAATGCACAAACAAAAATACGGGGAGGTTTTTCGGGCCATGTGGTTTTGCCACTTGACTAAAACAATAATCTCTTCGCCACCAGTTTTTATGCACTGCCCGAAGCTTCCAGTATGGATCAAGGAGAGTGCGCCCAGAAGGAGTAGGAAGTTTCACAGCGGGGGTAAGCAGCACATATTAGTCGCCTTTGGAGTGGTAAGAAACTATGCGCCCCTGTCCCGATGCAGACTGCCCAGACAGCCAACATGATTCTTTTATTGGGAAAATAAATAAACACATTTTCATCCGGTTGCAAGCTCAGGAAGTAACTTAATGAAAGAGGCATTTCATGCGTTGGAAGAAGGGGACGATCTTTTCCCTAATCTTGGGTAATGGTGGTTTAGGACCTTTGCTGGCAGGCACCGCATTTTATTGCACTTTTTGCAGTGTGTCTCCGGTGTACTAAACCGGGAAAGGACACACACACACTAGCCCGATGAAAGTGAGCCATTATGCTGGGGTAAAAGGATGGACAATAAAACCAAAACCACAAGCCGACGCACGGTGATGGAGTAAATAGACATTAAAAGGTTTCGAGCAAGAACCCAACATCTAGTCCTGGAACTTTAAAATAAAAGAGAAATTTTAATTCACCTACTCCCTTTGAATGTATCTGGTAACGCCAACAAAGATACATAATGCAATAAATATCAGCTTTTGCTAGTCAAATTTTTAGACCAACAGCTGCTTTTCTTTCAATCGGGAAAGTAAAAGTCGAGCGAAACTCTTCTCCGGTTCGCAGCCGCTTGAGAGAGAGGTTAGCCCAAAGGCGACGACTTGGCTGGAGCCGTTCGGTAGCAGCATTATAATTTTAATTAACAAAGTTTTTCGGTACGTGCATCCACCTGCCCCCGTCCTTCCTGCAGGCCAACGCTTACCAGCCTTTTAATAGGAAATATTTTAGAAAGCCAGCCCTCTGGTGGAGTGAAAAGTTGCAAAGCGGTGCCGCTGCTGCTAAGCGAACTCTTTCATCCATCTTGGTCGGCCAAATTTTGCATCTTCCCTTCCCGTCCGAACCCATCCAACGGTGTCGGTCGGTCAGTGCGCGGATGAGACGAATGCGGCAAGATTATTCTATTACATTAGTGGAGTGTGGCCGACTGCTCGAGTGTCGCAAAGTGTCTGGTGCTGGTAAGGGCGCAAGGGTAACTTTTTCGCTCTGCGTCTCGAACTCGAGCAACCAGCCTGGCGGCGTGATATGATGATGGAAATTGTTAATTAACGTTATGACTGGCGGGACGGCACTGGACGGGGCAGAAGGATGACAGGTGGAAATAGAAAAGTTTAGAAGTGAATGTTGCGCAAAGAAGCGGATAACGCTGATGTGAAGTGCTTTTTCTCGCCTCGAAGCGATTTTTACGGTTGTGTTTGAACTGGTGCGAATAAAGTTGAAGATGCCGCTGGCGCGTTTGCTTAGAAAGTTGAGAAACAGTTTAGAGAGCAGCCTATTTTTTCAAACGGTGTACAAATGGGTCCAGAAATAAGCGGAATTAAGTCAACTAAACAGCCCTTGAAATGTATTTCCAAACAACAATATTAGAGCTAAATTATAATGTGAAATGAAAGATATTAGCCATTCATGCAACCATAACGTGTTTTTTTAACCCTTAAATATGGGAAGCAATCGTAAGCAATCCTGTATCTAAGATTCTCTGTATTTTGTATCTAAGAAACTCACATCGTTGCAAAACCTATATAACATCATTTTAATAACAATAAAATCAAAACTTGTTTATCCCCAAACTGCACCAAATAAACAACAACTGTTACAACCTGCGTTTACTTTTGCGGATGTAGCCTTTTCAAGTCAAGCATTATTCTTAAAAAACAAACATTAGCCGTAACCTTTCCTACCTCTCTTAAAAGTCGCACTAAGTCTAACCCTTTGGGGTACTTTCAAGCCTACCATTAACGCCTACCATAACGCACGATCTCATAACGGCTTCAGTGTGAATTTTAGCCGCCACTTTTGGAGCTGTGGGAGGACAATGTGGCCCTAACCTTACCGAGCAAAGATTGCGAAAAGGGGAAAGGACGACCGAATGACTTGACGCAAATGCACACGACCGCATGCACTGGAGCCATCGTCAACCGTCTCGAAACGGTTTTCCGCTGTGTTTCTTTCTGCGGTCGCAGGTTCGTTTGATAATCCTGGCGAGCTCGCTGGGGATCTGCAGCAGCAGCAGCAGCAACGACAGCGACCATCCTGCAAAGCTCGGCAACGGCTGCGGCAAATGTAAGCAAAGAAAATGGAATGAAACTTTACACAAGCGCAAACACACTGACCTTTCCCTTCCCTTCGGGGGGGAAGCCCGTGTTCCGCACGTTAAGGCTCGGTAAATATCGCGCCAGTCCGGCTTTTGGCTCGATCTCCACGTTTTGGTGCAGTTTTGGTGCAAGCGGCTCGTGTGGATGTGGGAAATGCGTCTCCAGGATGGATTATCCTTCACGC
The DNA here is from genome assembly GCA_000349105.1 of Anopheles epiroticus. Classification (NCBI taxonomy): domain Eukaryota; kingdom Metazoa; phylum Arthropoda; class Insecta; order Diptera; family Culicidae; genus Anopheles; species Anopheles epiroticus. The sequence continues at coordinate 15,750 of KB671509.1, read as the reverse complement.
CAAGTCTTGTAGCCCGAGCAGCAAAGGCAGCAGCAGCAGCAGCAGCAACAGCAATGTCCGGCCGTGTTCCAGTCGCGAACGCGCGCCGTGGTAATCACTGGAATGACTTTTTTGCAAATACACTGTTTTTGGATGCATCCGGACACACGCTGCGCCAGAGCAGGGAGCAGACTCGTGACTCGTGTAAAACAATTCGGAAGGCATTTTTGCCTCGCCCAGAAAATTTCGTCTTATCTTGCTGGCCAGGGAAAAGCCCTGCAGAGGCGGGGAGATTTAATGCGGATGTGTGCCAAGAGCAAACCAAGCACGTTTTCGGTGTCTATCCGGGACAGTGTTCTTGCCAACGGAGTTTCCGGCAACTGAGTATGTTCGCGACCGCACTGGCATATGTGTGCAGCGTTCGCAGGTTCTGCGCGGAGTTGCAGTTTCACTTTTTGACTTTATCCCCGGCTGAGCAAACCTGGTAAACCTGGGGACTTTTGCATAGGGCAGAAGCAAATTCTAGTTCTAGTCTATTGCGGTGGAGCTTCTTTGGACACAAGTGGCTCGAAGAAAGGTGCAGCTGCTGCAGAACAATAAAAAAGAGCTTGATTGTTTGATGTAATTTAGGTAAACGCACAGTTAGCGATGACGTCGAATGACTTTTCTGGACGTGCTGATGGTTGTTTCTTTCGCGGCAACTACGGCACCGTTGATGGCAACACTGCACCAAAGAGAACTGTTGCTCACGGCCATGTTTACCTGCACCGTTTAATGTTGACCGTGTTGCGTGCCTTCTTCGCGGCGTGCGTGATGGGTTCGAGCTGAAAATGAATTTCCCACGCAGCAGCGGTGAATCTGTTTCGGTTTTGCATGGCGAAAAGTGCAAGATAAACAGAACGAGGATAGATGATTAAAAGATACCGCTTGTAAGTGGTATTAGAATTGAAAATAACATTTTCTGCTGTGGGTATAGGGGGCAACGGATTTGTATAAGTTTTAGTTTGACATAGATTTAAGCACAATTGAGGTGACGCAAATTTAGAAACACTACAGAAATAAAACCTACAAAAGCCATAAACTTATCTTGCATAGTTGAATAATTGAACAGTAGATGGCGCTGAAACGAAGACAGTTAACGCTATTATCACATTATCTCGCTTTGCGCCTAAATGTATACTGAACTACTAAGCTGCATTTTATTAACTTTTAGTCAGTTTTAATTAAATATTTATTGTTCAACTGAGAGAAGCTAATTCAAAGAAAAATGCAGACTGATGTAATTATTAACTGAAATGTTCAATAATTTACAGTTGAAAACATAGAGCAGGTATTGGAGCTATCCAATGAATTCTAATGAAAAGATTTCTAAGAACTTACAACAAAGACTGTTTTAAAACATGATGTTACTGAAAAACTGTTATTTGTTGGAGACTTTTAAACTACATGTTTTTCGATTTTAAAATTTAATTTAATCGTTCCTCTTTTCCAGCCAATAAAAGCATCTATATTTGTTATAAGCTTTCCACTAGTATGGGTCTTCTAGTACAATTTCTTCTCCGTGATTTCTTCTTTAGACTGAAAACGACCGCCTTACAAGAAAGCTGCCCATCACTGCTGTAAAACATGCCGGCGTCTTACAACGGCTTCCACAACTCAGACTAGACATGGTTTCTGCCGTAATCTTTTTCAGCTATCATCCATTGGTTGATGAGTTCTTGAGGCAGTGTGCGATGTAGTCGACAACTTGCTAAACTTCCATTCCGTCGCTGCACTTAGTCACTCACTCTTCCAACGCAGCAAACTCTCTCCACACTCCAAAGAGAAAACCAATCTCAGCCGTACAAGGGGGTTTTGGTTTGGCGGGACAGTCTGCAAACATGTTCCATAAATTATGAACTCAGATAGTTGCTCAGTCGGGGCGTGCGACAAGGATGAGTAATGGTGTATAGTTTGAAGGATTAGACAAGTTTCGATTTTATGATGGCGAGACTTTAACGTTAGTTGTACGTAAATTGAGATGGTTACGTTTCACCTTTCACAGTAAAACGTTCAATGGCATATTTCTGATATTACAAAATCTGATAAAATGATAAAAATTATTGATCAATAATCAAGCGCAGTAATCAAGGGTTCTGCGGAACATACTTCGTCTGGAAGTAATTCTACGAACTCTGTTCGATTCGTTTGATATTCATCATTATATATTCATTGCAGGTTAATTTGTTTAAGTTTTCGTCCTACTTTCACGTCCGAGTGGCATGAACGCACTGCTGATACAAGGTAAGCATCGTAAGGCAATATGAAAACCACCAATCCCATCGATCGATTCGGCAGAAAAGAGTTTCCCAGTAATCAGGCTCGAGTTATGGTGGAAAATGGCAATGGCATCAGACAGCACGCTTCCATGATCAAAGAAGCATAATTCTTCCCGCCCTGGTCCATTGTCTGCCGCTCCCCGTTTCGATCAATTTAAAAGCCCCGTGCGCTCGTCACCATCATCATCATCATCTATTGCCGATGAGAGGGACCTGGTTGGAGTGGTATTATCACTCGAAACTTATTAAAATTATGGCCGTCGTTTGACTCGCTCGGCGTTTTTTAAGTGAACCGTACGCGAAATGGCGGCCACAACAAAGGAACGCAACCTGCCGCTTCGTGCTGTTCGTTGCGCCAGGTGATCTATTGATGAAAGATGGTTGGCGTCCGATGTGTGGAGAGATGAACGACAACGCAGCGTACGGGTGTGTGCACAACAGATACACACACGCACACACTCGCACACAGGGGGGACAGTTGCCTGAAGGACCTCTGGCAAGGTACCACGACGTTCGCTTTGATCTTCGCCGGTCTCCATCAATTGACCGCGCGAACCCGCGTTCGACTTCGTTTCGCGGCACCCACCTTCGGTTTTGCCCGTTTGTTTGCCAAAGGTGAAGTGGACTTAAGTGAAAATGCAGTTTTCTTTACTTTAGCGCGAGCATCCCGCGCTCAAGTACCGGCAATGATAAACTGCATCGCGCCGGGGATGTGAAGTACCCGACCACGGGTGACGTTTTCGTTCGTTCTTTGTGATTGCGATGGAATTGTGCGGATACTGTACGCTTTCAAACAATCGGATCGTGTGCGTAGCTTTTAACGAGATGCTGAAGGATCAAACAAGGACACGTAGCAGTGGAATTATTAAATTTAGAAAAAGCTCACCTCTAATCATAATGGCGAGAACATTTCCCGGCGCAACACAGGTGGCCGATTTTACCGGTAGTGTCTAAACACCGGCAAACTAATTAATTTCCATTTAGATGTACACCGGAAAAGCGCTGCAAAACGCTTCGAGCAAATAAATTCACGCTTGCCAGTGTTTGGTGTCGCAGCAAACTCCTTGCTGCCGCTCACGTAAAACTCATTCCCGGCCAAACGGTGTGGCTGGGATGGCCGTAATAAAGGCAAAATCCGCCACACTCCATCGCACCGAGAACCAGCGAGGCGCACTGATTCCAAATTAAAAGTCGCGCATTTCACTTTTTGCTCGTGCGCCCTGCTTCGGCCCCGTGCGTTCCTGCTATGGCATCGAGAATTTTCGCACCCTTATGCAGGGTATGGGGGTGATGAGGGGAGGGGGAAAGATGGGGGTGGGGAGAATTTGTACTTTCCAGAGGGACATTTTTTTCCTCTCTCTCCGGTGCTGCTAACGCTTTACTCTGATGTGGTTCGTTGCGCCGCTACAACCTGCCAGCCTTCCCTCCCCGTGCATACCAAATGAGCCGAAGATGGAGGACGAAGTGAGCGAACGGGTTGCCAAAGCCACTGAACACTGGACGGGAGCTGGCGGGGCTTAAAAACGGGTTGAAGAAAGGATAAATTTTTAATTGAATTCGTGACTTGGTCTAGAAATGCGAAATGGTTCGCTTGCGAGCATAAAACTTAATTACTTACAATACTGTTGTTTTTATTTCATTAAAAGAAGATTTTGAACGATAGATTTTCTACCCCGGTGTGGTGGTGCAAGAGATTTCGCAAGACGGTAGGGCGGCTATGGTCCAAGTCCGTGCAAAAAAAAAAAAAAAAACGCACACACACACCCACACCGGTGGATACCGATAGGATGGGGATGGCGCAAAGGCTTAACAGGCGAAAAGCGCTTCGGATCGAAATTTAATTAGAACTTAACCCTCCTCCACGTGCTACGCACACCAATCTCAACGGTGGGACACCATTATCGCGCACCGGCCGTCGTTTAACGGTTGTTTGTCGAGCAACAAGAACGACAAACATGTGTATCAATTTCTAGCACGATCGAGTCAGTTGACGCCATTGACGATTGAACGCCAAAGGCTGGTTGGATAGAATTTTTTATGAGTTAGAGTTTGGAAGGCGTTTTTGTGTAGGAAAACTTTTATTTAACTTCATGGTAGTTTAACGTCAAAGTGAAGCTACACCGGGCACAATACGAAGAACTACTATATTTCGTAGCTTCAGAATCCCTGAAAAATAATATCAACTTTATACCTTTCGTATAGGCAAACTATAAAAATACATTGTTAGGGCTCAGAAAAATATTTAGTGAATGATCTTGGCCAGTTCAACTTACACAAGAAAAAAGGACATGATATTGTAATTCTGGACTTCATATTTTTATTTGTCACAACAAAGATTAATGGTTAAGATCAGACTAAGTTTATATCTTGGTTTTCTGTGGCTAGGTGTATTCATATCTGGAAAGCTGGCAATGTATATAGAGGGTAGATCCTAAAAAGATTCAAACAAACATCAGGAGCTGTAAAAGAATTTATCAAAACTTTAAAGTAATGATAGTGCTGATGAAAATACAACAGGATTAAAGTTCTAACTAAGAATTATCGCCTATGTAACTCCTCAGGCCAGACCATTAGGATCATTTCTAAATCTCACAAAGCATATCGAAAACATTTCTCATATAATCTTGTGTATAGGTTTCTGTCCCAGAATGCTTTTGTAACGAAAAATGGCTTGAAACTAAACAATAACGTCTTTGATAAGTGTTTATAAAGTTAATTGCGATTTATATGTTTAAAGCACAAAATGTTTAAAAATTCACCGATTTGCAGTTAATATTTGGATTTAAATTTCATCCACATGATTTGAATAAGTATTGTTTAACCTAGAACCTGGCAATCATATTTATCATAGCAAATACCTTTTGAATGAAATGTAGAGCTGGAACACATGCTGGAACGACACAAACCCTTGCTAGGATGATTAGAGAAAGGAAAAACTCTCAGCCTATATGGATTGTAGCTTCTTTAATAGAAAACAAATGAATTATGAACACTTAATCTTAAGTAATACAGTATAAAATTAAAGACCACTTTAATGAAATAGGAAGCCAAAGTGATGGAAGCAGTGTGTTGGAACAGTTATTTTTATTCTTTCCGTAGAATTACTTGACAAACATTGAACACTTTTTAATTCTACCGAAACACGAACTTGTACAAATAATTCAGCTGTGATTAGAGAACTTTTTCAAAGTTTATGCATCAATAAAAAAGGATGCACCGCCGGTGCGTGGACAAAAATAGCAACTACCATGCAATTTTCCATTATAAAACGATCGACGTACCGACCGACAGTACACAAACCCATTATTTCATTTGAAAAGCGCACTATGTAAATGATTACTGGGTAAACTTTGCAAGGCCCAAAATGAAAAAAAGAGGAAGGAGAACAAAAAACAGGTTATGCTTTATGCTCCCAAAATTATAATCCCCCTCCGTCCACACTTCCGTCCTTCCGCCTCCGTCCCATCCTCTCCGGCAGGGGGTAGTAAAACACATATATCGCATTGTTAGTACACGCTGTTTACCTCCGGACAACGAAACTAGAAAACATTTCCTACGCAATGCAAACCGTACCGATGCGGATTCGGTTCCCGGCTTTTGTAGAATCTGTGTACTATGTACACACTCACACACACGCACACGCAGCTCGCTCGCTCATATGAACGTTTGTCAAATAAACACAGAAAAGATAGAATAATAACATTATTATCATGCGCTATTCATCCTAAGCTCTGGAGAAAGAGAGAGTGTGTTGGGATAAAGCGAGACAAGAATGTTTTGGCAGAGAGCACAGGCTCGATGTGGCTGTCTTTATTCTATTCCCTAAAGCACTAAAAACTGTTGTGCCATTGAGCTCACTTTGTTTTATGCAGTTTAATACAAAAAAAATGATATTCTAAGCATTTAATATTGTATCTCTTTTTAAACTCCAAATTAAAAATGTCCCAAACGAGAATTGCCGGTACTTTGGTTTCTTCAAACGGTGGACAAATAATGTCTCGCGCACTGCAAACACTCGGTGCTAGGGGATTTGCACTTGCTTTTCCTTTACCGCACTAGACTCTGCACAAATACACAACCACAACCACACACACACACACACACGATCGATTGGGCGCATTTTCTGGCACCACATTCACATCCTACTACGTGTGGCATATTTTATGGCGAGCCAATTAACGGCGGCTAATCGCGACACAACGGTAATCAAACTACGAGCATGGGTGAACAAGGGGCGATCGCACGGTGCGAGGGAAAAAAGGCGGCGGAAAGCCACCACCATGCGATAGGAAAAGCGGTAGCTGCTGCGTGAGTGGCCACAGAGGCTCGGGCACCCTGCGCTCGGGAAACTTATTTGCCAAAAGATAATAATGTTGAGTATTTGGGAAAATATTGATTTAGATTTTCGGGATTTGCAAACCAATTAGGTAATTCAGGCGTGGGGCGACCGTGCGGAGGGGCGCGGCGGCACCGTAAAATGTGCGTCCGATCGTGAAAAAGCCCGGCCGGTGGAAAATTGCTAATAAAGAAGCCGAATTTCGGTGTTTATCGTGCGCTTTGGTCATCAAACAAAACGATGTTTGCCGTTCCGCTGCGATGGCGCTGAAACACCGGCGGAAAACTCGCGCACTCCCGGAAATGGAAAAGCGGGCGGTGGAGTGTGGGTGAGGGGCGTTTTCCGCAATAGCATTTTTCTCCGTGTTTGTGTGTGCGTGGGTTCGCGAATCGTGAAATGTGAGCGAACGAGCGAATGTGTGTGCCGGCGGTCGGAACGGTTGATGAAATGCAGGCTGAAGGATGCTTTATTATCTCGCGCTTTGTTTTCGAGATAATAGCCGAGCGAAGATGCCTATTTGGAGGCGGATGGATTCCGCATAAAACGCTTTAAAAGTTGAACTATTGCCACTGAAGTTTCACTCTCCCTTTTTTAAACAATTTTGACCAGAACTCGCTTTCTGGTTGAGTATCTGTGCAACATTCGGAACAGATTTTTGCCGGAAGGCGACTTAAGGGCAACTCCATCTGTGCTCCCGAAGGTATTGCAGCCTCTCGGTCCTAGATTAAAGGTGCAACCAATCGCATACACACACGGCCAGACATCCCTCGATACACCACAACGGGATAATGTTTGCTCTTATTCTTTGACTGGAAAGTTCAAGCAACACGTTTCCCTGCGCCGTAAGGTTGATGAAGAGCTGGCAGCCAGGGCTCAGAGAGGGTTTTTTTCGTGCTTTGCTCTCCGCTTCCGTCCGTCCGAGGTTCATTTCCGCAGTCCCGGTGCAATGTTTTTGTGTGCCGGTTAAGGTACTTAAGGGCTTAATCCATTCATGGTGATTGCTAGCGCCCCGCAGGCGCATCGAAACAAAAAAGAGGATGCTTTCCGCCGTAAATCGAGCGGAAGATGAAGCGATCGGTGTAAAGGCTTCAACAAATTTGTTGTCACAAGTTTGGTTGAAATTGGGTTCTAGAAATAGAAATTCAAGAAAGAATATTATCCATTGGGTTACCACAGAAAACGCATCCAGAGAGATGAAAATAAGAAATCGAATGCATCTACGAAAACATCTTTAGAATTCAGGTCCAGTGCAGGAGTATGAAGTTGTAGACTTGTTAAACTTTGTTTCTTCGATGCTCTTGGCGCTCCAAAGGTTCCGTATCAGGCGTTCAGTTCACTGGATCACAGTACTTGTGTTCATATCCACTGTAAAACGCTGAGAACTATTTGGCCTATTACCGACGGGATACAGACTTTGGTATTATATCCATTTTATGGAGTTAGTTATTATCATCGATTAGAATGACGGAAGTGATATTGTATGCTTTAAAGAGTCAATCTATCATCGTGGGTGAATCCGAGTTTCACTCACTATCACAATCATTTACAGCACAAACATAATTTCTAGATTCTACAAACGATCTTAAAACAGCCAAAAACATTCTTTGTAGATAGAGTTTGATACTTCGAAAGTACCACTGTGACATAGTCTACATTTACGGACATTTAACCAGATATTCCTGATATAGCTGCAAAATCTATCACACCGAATATTATAAATGTAGAGCGAATAAATATACAGAAGCTGTTCAGTAGCACTCATTTGAGATTCTCTTCATCCCAAGCCTTTTTACATCTTACAGATATCTGTCACCATCTTAAACTAGGTGAAGTTTTGCGTACATTTCACATCTTTGCCATAAATCCCCTTCCCATCCGGAGAATCCCATCCAATCTCGCGCCCGTAGCAGATGAACAAACTTAGTTCCAATAATTTCACAGAACGACGAAACAGGCGGGTTTCACGTCCTTCTTGAAATTCTTCGGAACATCACTCCGTTCCGAGAATTAGTCTCAACAGCTTTGCCGCGTGTACGACAATTACCCGTCACATTCGTGGCTATGCAGGGGGGGAAAAGCCAAGCCCAAGCCCAACGGACAGCGCACAGGCTTCATTTGCAACGCCACACTGTTTGTGCATTACCCATCTCAGCATCAACGACGATCGGCACGGCACTCACCTTCAGCGAAGCGAAACCTTCGCAAAGGAGGACGCTCCATGACGACAGAACGTTGTGTAATTTGTTTGTCCAATCGGTTTACATCCCGTCGCTAGATTTAGCTCCGGCACCAGGTTTGGCGGCCGCAACCATGTTTTCCTCCCAGACCATGGGTGAGGCTGTCGTAAAAATAGCAGAACAACACTATAAAGCACCCAAATGAAAGGATGGCTGGGTGTGCTAGTGTCACTTAGATGATCCGTGATACGCCATTTTCTCGCCCAAGCGGCTGCCTCAATCATCGATCCAAGCGACATTCAATTGCTTAATGTAGAAACCGTGCCCTTCCCGCCGTCACAAAACTGCATAAGCAAATAGTTAAATCGACCTCAAACGATGCTCAAACAGAATCGATCGAGTGTCCCACAGTTTTCGGCGGCCCCGCAACGCACGGTCAAAAAATGAAAAAATGCGTCGACTTTTGTTTTTCTGTCATCATTTTGAAAAAAATGGCCCGCAACCGTCATAATGGTTGCCGACCCGCCATCAACTTTTCTCACCAGCCGAAGCAGCTAAAAGGACGGCACAGGGCGGGACGAACTTCTTAAAATAAAATTTTCGTTCACAAATATTTGACGGGAACAAATGAAATAAAATATTGAAATATGATACGATATTCTCCTGCCTCCTGAACCGAGAAAAGCCCGAGTTTGAGTTGCCGATTTGTGTGACGATGGCGGTCCATGCTCACTTTGTCGCTCCTTTCTTTTCCCCAAATTGATGTGTTTCCCGCGTTCCCGTGAACCTTTATCCAGTAAGAGCCTTTTTCCCTCCCACGGTTATGGCCCAAATTCCTCCCAAGATCTCCTCTCCTTCTCTGGCCCTCTCCGACGTAGCTTTGGGATGATGGTTCACTGTGGACGGCATCGGTTTTTGTGTGATCTTGTTCTGCTGAGGTGGGCAATGATCATGAGCGGGAGAAGGGAACGTATGAGTCGAGATGCGTGGACGTTTTCGGGGATGAGCTGAAATTGAAAACATCGCCATCCAATGAGGCGCGTACAGTCGCTTCACCGTCCGCTCCGCCGTTTCCTGGAAAGTCAATACCGAGCGACGGAATCGATGCGAGAAACGTTTTAAAATAATGGACCTCGCCGAAGAAGATTGTTTGTTAAACGGTTGCCATTTTGGATGTCGCTTGTTTGGATGGAATTTCTTTTTTTCTGATCTTTTTTTCCTTCGCTCGGTTGCCTTTATGATGGTCACTCGAAATGCTCGGCGTTGGTGTGCCTGGAGAAGAAACTCAAGGATGAGGGATTAATGGTGGTATTGCACTCAGTCTGCAGTGATGCTAACCGAGGTGGAATCAAGTCTCGTATTTAGTAAACAATTTAGTGTCAATGAACTGTGGATTTTATTATCAGCCATAATGTTGCTCCGAAATTTATGCACCGAAAGTCGAAACAGAAAAGGTACACTGGTCCAACAGTGAGGGCAACTTTCGAGAACACAGGAACATCGCAATAAACGTATAAAAATGGAAATTTCCACCCAGCCGCGGGAACTCGAACGCCCGCCCGACGCGGTACAATAAAATCCGTTCATTACTATACCCTCTTACGATTAACCAAATCGTGTAGTATTTGTACTAGATAAGCAACCAGAGGCACGATGCACCCCACTTTGCTCGGTCGAGGATGGTCGGGATGTGCATGTCCCGGCGTGCTTCTCAATTTTGTGCCGTGCAGCGGACACGAACACCGTTCTGTTACCCGATTTTATTTCATCCTGTCAACCGTGAGCTCCTTCCCTGCCGGTACCGGGTTCGTGATGAAATCCGAGGTCTGTGCAAAAAAGCCTCGACTGCGAAGTCGACGGCGCGCACACGATGGGAGTTATTCTATTTTTAATTTTAAAATGCTATTTGCTCACACGCGGGTTCCTTCACGGTTGCGGCGGTTGGCTTGGTGCTGATAAGAGACGGTCGTCTTGCCACCGGGAAATGGGGGTTCATCTTTCCCGGTGAAGTTGGCGGAACTGCATTGTAGATACGTGTGCATTAAACCCCTTCGCCGCTCCACTCCCTGCTCCATTTCGGTGGCCTCGGTGGAATGCACGTCTACAAACAACTGCGTCACCGGCCGAGCGTCTGGGTAAATACTTTCAAATAAAATAATTAATTAGATATAAAAGCTGTTAAACAGCACACCCAGCAGCCGGTGCATTGTTCGTCCGTTGGCTGCTTCGTGTCCCACCCGGCGGCCACTAACCACTAACTCTACCCTCCCTCCCCACCGCAGTTTGTTTGCTCTAGCCCAATAGCCGGCTCATTTCCACCTTTACTGTCCACTTTCGCTCCTCCCGACCTCCATGTCACAGAACGGATGCGGATGCTGTGGATGCACACTTCGTATCACAATTGCACCTGGAAAATGTAGTGCATTCGGTGTCGCACATTAGTGCTTGCGAACATTAGTGGTTCCCTAAAACAGGGCATGCCTGCGGATGGCTCGTTTTATCGGTTTCGAGCGGCAAATAAAATAATTTGTTTATTAATTAGAACATGCCCGTGCCGTAAGCGGTGCGGTGCGCAAACAGGACAGCGAACGGAACCAGCTGCGTTCTGGTTGCGTTGCGTTTTTGAGCTGCAAAAACACTCCTACATTCAATTTAAAGCCTAAGGTTTAAGTTTGTGCCTGTCCTGGTATTCAGGGATTGTAACACAAAGGCACAGTGTTTTGTGTTTCAAGAAAAATTAAAAAAGAAAGTTATTTCCCAACGTTTTTGAGATTGTGTGGTTTTTAACAAACTTTAAAATCATCAAAAATATTTGGAATAACTGCATAGGAAAAAAACAAGAAATTACAAATGATGCAAAACAGGCATTTCAGGCTCTTTTCTTGGTTGGTACAAAAACCCTTGTAGGTTTAATGCCGAAGCATTATGGCGTTACCACAAGACAACCGAGACGTTCGTATATTTTAGGTGGATAGTAAAACAAATCATTTTGATTTAGTCTTTCAATCCGACGGGTTGTCTACTATTTTTCTCAGCACACATAAATGGACTAACCTGGTATCAGTAGAATCTCTTGCGTTGGATGAAACAAACTCATTTAATAGAGATTGTCTATATGCAATCCCCAAGTAATGGTACGCCAATGACTGTGAAATGAGGTTTGATTAGTCGATACAGGCCTAACCTGACCTCCAAAAGCTCGCGAAAAAATACCGTCAAACGTCTCAGATATTGGATTTCCTGACAACCACCATGGAAGACACCTTCAACAATTCATGTCCACATCCAGCTCCATAATTTGCATGCACAGGGAAGATGTTTGCCCGGGCTTTCCGTCACCGTAGCCGCTAATTGGATAAACCATTCGCTTCAATATTGACCGTCTTGCAATTGACTGTAGCCTGCATGCTGGATGGTGTTAGTTACCCAGCTGTCATCGCCTGGGTGAAGAATCGTCTCTGGCGCAATCCGGAACTTATTTTGCGACTCTTTTCGGGAGACTACAAGAGTCCGTCTACTGGTGCAAGCGTCAAGCCTAGTGTTCTATTAACGGCTACATGTAACCAAAAGAAAAAAGAAGAACTAGTTCAGCCTTCGCAAACAGTTGGCAGCACTTGTGGTGTCGATGTATGTACCCCTGGCCAGCCGTTTGACCGCAGATCATATGTACCCGAGTTTACCGCGGAAAAATATTTTCCTACTCACCAACCGCGGCGTTTGTGCTGTTTGGCTGGGAGCGTGCTGGCTTTTTTTTTTAAACGTATGCACACAAGACGGACCAGTTCCGTCCACGCTCCGGAGCGCCGGTTAGCATATCCTTTGACGCGTGTGAGTGAGCGTATCGTTTAAATATGATTAAAATGTTATTATAATGCGAGCGGAACTGTTGTCCAATCACAAATATTTATAGAAACATAGAGTCACGGGTGGGACCGATGAGCGCGAAGAAAGGGAGAGGTGTAAATCGGGCAGTGAAAATAACAATAAATGGAAAACGGAACAAAATGCACCCCGAACGTGCCATTTTGATCCGTGATCGGCAAACATCGGCAATGCTTTTTCTTTTTCTAGACGGGATTTTTTTTTCACTTTTTGTGTGAATTATTTCACAATCTCTACAACGTACACAATTACGACAATGAGAAACAGGAGGGAGAGTGTGAGTGAACATGGGCAGGCATTTGCTTTGATTGTGTCCTTTTTTGTGTCCTGTAAGCATTATTTTTAATGTCAATTCGCAACCACGGTTAGTTTGTCATTGCGACCGATAAAATAAACTTGCCATGCCTTTTTGCTCGCTCGTCGATGGTCGCAAAGCTAAACAAACGCAGTGCAAACTCGCGGTGAGACTGTGTAAAGCATTAGCTGCTGCTGATGGAAGTAAATGGGCAAATGAAACATGGGCTTGTAATAGAAATGTTTTGCACTGGAGACTCATTACTTCCTATAGGAATAGTTCTGGCAAACGTTAAATATTTGGTTACGCCTAAATGTATGCAATTTGCTTAGTAAAACAGTAGCTTTAGAAGCTACACTTGATTGAAATTATTGAAATGAACTTGCTTGGATTTTGAGCAGTTTAAAATATATTTGCTAATCTTGATAATAATTACCTTTCCTAGCAGTTAATGCGATCTAGTGGAAAAATATTAACGAAATAGCATTAATGGATAACCTTTTTTCAAATAATATTTTTCCCTTTAACGAAAAACAATGAAAACAGACAGATATTTACTATCGAAGATTACAAATAAATAATTTAAAATCCATTTCTCTACATTATTTAGCAAAGGAAAATTACTTTTAACATAAAAAAGTAATAAAATAATAATAAAGAAAATAATAAAAAGTAATAAGAAGAATCAACCAGGCGAATTTTTGATCGGTTGCAACCACGTTTTTATTCAACTCAATCAACTATAACAATGTTACAATTTTCCCATGCTTCAATATCGTCCACCAAACGCAACATTTAACACAGCAACACCTCCCAGAGCGCTGCAGGCTACCACCCATCGCTAATAGGACCGTATTGCATTTTTATTCCACTCGCCCACTGCCAATCGCTTTTTGACGTTCAACAATAAACCGTTCAATAATTGTAGTCATTAAAAATGTAGCTTCCAATATGTGCGAATCGAGGTTTTTAATGCACTACACACACACACACACGAACACCGAGCCTGAGCTGCGGGATGCATTTTTCATTCGCATTTTTCGCGCCACAACTCGACAGGGGCGGAAAAGTGTCCAGCTGCTGGAGCCTGTTGTGCTTTGTCCGAAAATGTTGTGCAAATGTGTAACAATATATGCTCATGCAATGTGTATGCATAGGTTTTTGGGTTGAATAGCTCGGATGGACCTGTTGGGGAGGGGAGTAGGGTAGCCGTCGGTAGCCAATCAAAAAGTTAATGGAGCGCATATGCTGTCGACACAACGCTGGTGTATCCAAAAAGCGTTGTGAATTGTTTATTCAGGCGAGCTACTTGCAGAGAGCGTAATCCAGCTTGGATTGCAGGGTGGTTAAGGTCCAAGGTGGAAGCTCGGATTGTTGTTTGAATGCATTTTAGTAGCTATATTCAAGAGCCACAAGCCAGCAATGAGTGAGCGTGCTATAGAGCAACAGAGGTGCTGCGTTTTGTTTGTTTATTATGTAGAAAGAGCTACATTAACAGGCCTATAATAAACTTTAATCAAACTCACGTGAATATCGTCAGTGTGTCTGGAGGACTATTTAATAGTGTGCTACTTATAACGATTTCCCAATCAAAATATCAATTATCAACATCAAATATCAACCAAAGGCACACAAAAACACAGTAAGTAATCGTTACATTTGCACAACGAAAGATCCATTTCTCACAACCGATCATTAAAAAAGGATATTGTGCTATCTCCGCCCGGTGCCCATAATCTATCGTCGGTCAGCTTAACAGCGACACTGGGCACAACGGCACATTGAAAATCAGACCACTCTGGACGCCGAAGCCTGGAGTTTGAGTTGTTTGAGGATAAATATCATTAATCGGATCATTGACGGTCCACTCTATCTCTCTCTCTCTTTTGCTCGCTCACTCAACCTGCCCAAACGAGTGTACCCGTAAATGCCGGGGCCGTAAACATTGGTGGCATTATTTTTTGATTCGACAACAAATACGTGCAGCCCCCTGTCGGAGTCGGATCGATTTTTCCCCTTCCCGTTGGAAAAGCCCTTTCGCCGGTGGACGGTTAAAAATATTTGCCTACGAATTAGCCGCGCCACGCTCGGGATTTCTCGATTTCCGATTGTTTTATTTCGGCTGTACACCTCGCTGTGTGCGCAATCGTATTTTTTTTTCGGCCGTGTTTATTTGTCCATTGAGGTCGAGTTTGCCCAAGGTGGACACATCGATTTGCAGGGGTTTTCGGTGCATAGATGTGTTGCTTCCATTTCAATTTGCTTTAAAGCCTTTGCTACAGAAATCTCCTCGCAAGTCGCAAAAGCCCGTCATAAAGGACAAATTAAAGAATGTACAGCGTGAGCAGCAATTCTGGCGAAGTTGCAAACAAGAACTCGAAAACTAACTGTGCTCAGATTTTTGTTCGATCTGCCAACAAAACCAGGGCTCTGTAGGCGACGGTTCTCCAACAGCTGCAGCTTCCAAGGTGCCTCCAAACCAGCCCAGCTTCCGGAAGCCATCCGCCAACGTTCGACTGTCTGTTTATCTTCCTTCTTTTCCTTTTCTGTGCGCTCCTGTCGTTATCAAAATCACTCATCAAATATTTGACGATGACTCTATATATTATTAAGTTGTGTAATAAGACGAGTGTTTAGATTTCGATTTTCTCTCTCTCTCTCTCTCTTTCTCTCTTCAACAGGCGCGCGGGCGTCGGTGTGTGCTCTGTAAGCTTCTCCAAGCACTTCCTCTCGAACGGGACCGAACAACAACGGGGAAAAACG
>KB671508.1:92389-194805 GCA_000349105.1 Anopheles epiroticus | reverse complement strand
ATTCTGACGGTCGCCAAAGCCGGAAGGATACGCTGGTTGGGGCACGTGATGAGGATGCCGGACTCATGCCCCACCAGAAAGGTGCTCGTCAGCGACCCGTTCGGCACGAGGCGTAGAGGAGCACAGCGAGCTCGCTGGCTGGATCAAGTGGAGCTCAACCTGTCGGATATCGGATGCAACCGTGGATGGAGGACTGCAGCCCTGGACCGAGTTTCCTGGAAGCGGATTGGCGACCTGGCCATGTCACGTAGACGTACTCTGCAATGAGCGGGCCAAGAAGAGAGAGAGAGAAGCTTACAACTACATCCAGTATAGTATATTTCATCTAAATCCTAATTTTAGGCAGAAATATCCTAAGATCATCAATGATATCCAATTCTTTCGTGATATTAGCTGTAATAACTTTCAGTTTAGATATTCTTTACCAAACAGTGCAATGTAACATTAGCTTAGATTAGATTAGATTTATTTATTTTTATTCGGTAGTAACGGTCAGGCCGTATTACTTATGATTAGATTTATAATTCCTGAACATTTTGGAATAACATTGTGTTGTTGTTAATTGATAAGCTTGATAAGCTTGATGAGGATGTCTTTGTCAATTACTTTAACACTAGCCCACCTGATTTGTTAAAGCCTAGAGTTGGTTGACTTTTGTGCTATTTGCAAAGGCTATAGAAATATTCCAAACAGATGGTAAAACACTGAGATAAATGGAAAACTTTTTAGAATTGAATCATTTTTTGATATATATTTCTATAGAGACTTTGGCCGTAAGGCAAACATTTGCCTCTAAAAATTTGACCAATTTACCCACAATATGTACCATTAATGGTAGAAATACCATCAAGCCAAGGATAGATATTGAGCTGAAGAGCTGCTTTAGCTTTTTGTCACAGAGTTTCAGTAATTTTTAATAGATGCAAATGCATGTAGTTTTGGTTATTTTTGGAATTTGCACGAATGGAATAGTTTTCCAATCGGTATGCAAATGAGCTGAGATACAAATTAATTATAGCAAAAAATCAATTCAGTAAAATGGTTCTGGAAGAAACTAGATTTTTATGTATATAGTTGTTTACTCGTTGAACTTCTTTAAATTTTTGATCGTATTCCTTTCTATTTCAGCTTCCTATGTATTCTTTATTATAATTACAATACATCTGTTTGAAAATATGGCGAATATGTTTCTTTCGGACCGCTTTTATCGAACATTTGATCGGACTGGACCGAAAAAAAGAAAAAAAACTTTTTTTTTTATTTCCAGTTTTACTCATTTTTTTCTTCTGTGTTTAAATTCAGAGTTAAAATTAGAGTTAAATTTCAACCAACCGTTTGCAACAGTTTTCATCCCATATGCGACACTTCATTCCCGCTTGCAAGCAGCTCATTAACTCTTTCAGACTTTTCAACCATTGTTTATAAATATTCTCAACACGTCACGATAATTAACACAAGCAGCTCCATTGTCACCCTTCTTCCCTACGGACCTCAAAACACCAGCAAGTGCAATAATCTGTGGCAGCACTTTGAACGCATCCATTGTCACGCCAGCAATAATGATGATCACGGTTTGACGACATTCCATAGTGTCACGTTTTTTTCCAGACACCTGCAACACGATACAAACACATGCACATACCTTTTCCCTACAAAATACAATACCTTTTCCCTACAAAATACATACAAAAAAGCAAAAATCCGAAAACTTCATCTCATCCTGCTTTTACGCTTGGACTTTTACCGATTTTGATGATGCTATTTTTTGCCGTGCTTTGCACTCAGTGCTCACCACCGATCCGCCGGCTCTCAAGCTCTCTTATCATGCGCCATTTAATCGGCAACGATATGGTTTGTGTTAAAACTTACTCCACCTCGACGCGCGGCTACGTTGCCATGCATTTATGCTCAATTTGGGAAAAAATAAACCAAAAACCGATAGAGAGAAGGTGCAGATACAACATCCTCCTGCCAGCCAGCCGGCCGAAACCCTTGGCAGGGTAATTGAATTTTAAAACCCCACGAACTCTTCTCAAGCGCACATAAATATTAATTTCATCAGCTCGCTGGAAAAGCTCGTGTGCTCGTGTTTTAACAGATTTATGAATCCGTAATGAAGAACGAACAAAAGGTGCAGTCGGCGGGAGAAGAAGGTTTGGCAGGGTGAAAGTGTGATGCACACGGGCTTGTTCTCTTTTCATCGCCCAGTGCCTCAACAGATGAGTGAACCTTTTTTTTTAACGCTTCCGCCTGTTGTAGACGCCATCGTCCTTAAGCGTGTGGGCGCGGAGAAGCAGATGAAACACTTGTTCGATGACACGTTCCCTTTAGACGGGCGCTCAAACGCATCAAAGATGGGAACCGTTGCATCGGTGCACACGAACGCTGAAAAGTGCGCACCGAACGGAATCTGCATAAGAACCATGTTCAGTACAACGTGTTGTTTCGAGAGCGTTACTTTTTATCATGTTCGCTTCCGGCGCGAGTCAGACACATCGAATGGAGATTTATGCGGTGTGCTGCCAGCAGGACTTTATTGCTTCATCGAGGGCTTCACGCGAGAGAATGAATTTTTGCCCTGTTTTTTTGCTTCCCTCCTACACATTCTACTCGCAGATTAGGGATGAAGTGTGTGTGTGTGTGTGTGTGTGTGTGTGTGTGTGTGTTGGAAGGCACCAAAGGATCCAAGTGCTGGAATACATTTTATTCTTTTGAATGCAATTCAAAGCCCTCGAAATCTCTTAATAACATTCTTTTGTTGCACTGTCAATGTTACTGGCGGTTTAAAACATTTTAAGTATTCATGCCACGAAATGGAAACGGTTCAGGGATAATGCAATGCTGCTTTGCACTGTATTTCGTGATTTATCGTCCTGCTTGGCAAAGACAATATTGAATGTTGTACCATGATATTAAGAGTGCCATGGGCAAAAGATTGTCTTAAAAGTAAAGAGTAATCTTTTTCTGAAATAATGCAATTATTCCATTTCAAAATTTCACCCTTTTTTAATTTTTGAGATGCATTCCAGGGACTGTCCATCAATTACGTAAAGCTCCATGGCGTCGGGAGATTTTTGCTGAAGCGTTAAGATTTGTCACATAACGGAAAATAGAGAATTAGAATTTTGTTAAGTATCGTTAGAATATGCTACAAAACCCCTTTGGTTACGTCAGATTTTATGCTACCAAGGGTGGCGAAAGGGGTTCAAAAATAAGGTTTGTATCGTAACGTAATTGAAGGATAATCCCTTAGATTCCTTTTTGAGTTCTTAAATTATTTATATATTATAATATTTATATTTAAGTGGAAAATGCACTTACAATTTCACATATGGCTACAACGTGCTATTAAATGGAATTTAAATTTATTTGTTTATGTGTTTCATTGTTACTAATTATTTATTTTGCATTTTCTCTATTCATTGCATACCTTTAGGCGTATATAGCATGAGCTTTTTTTTTTTGTTAAAAATATCGATAATATTTGCTATTAAATTGATGCACCAAGACGATAATAAATTTGCAGTGGCTTCAATTAACTACCGCAATCGCGACCATCACCGCAACAAAGTGAAACTTCTTCCGCTTTGTCCCATTTAAAGCGATGCCATAATTGCACTGATTACTGCGAAATCTCGTCTCACATTAAACGTTGCCGTTTTTCGACACGATCATAAATCATCACTTCCCGCGTTCTGGCTAGCGTCCAGCAATCAACCCCATTTTACGACATTCAGGCCATTCACCGAAATCGATCGAATTTATGGTTTATGGCATTGTGTCTCGCGCCGTGTCTTAATTGGAGCCCGATTCACCCGATTCGGATTGCGCAATTTCCACAACAATGCGCTCGCAATCGAATCGTCGGCGGGTTTGGCGGTACTTTTGACGAACTCCGGTGGCAGCACGGAGGTGGATCACGTGATAAAATTAAACGCACCATTTCTCATGCGGAACGTTTCCGGTTTGAAGCTGGTGGAAAAAGAGCGCGGCCAAACGCCTCGCAGCAGTGCGGTCCTGTTTTCGCCCACCCCCTTGACTGTGCCCGGATGCGCTCTCCCGGGCATGCTGTCTATCTTAATTAACATCTAAATGATATGTCAAACAGCGCATCGGCCTAATTAATTAATTCGTATGAATTATGATGATTCGCACAACGTGTTCGATCGATCGCCGAACCTGAATTCGGTAAGTGTGGATTCCGCTGGACAAGGAACTGCCGTGGGAACGGTAACATAAAGTTTGCGGGAGGCAAGACTGGAAGGGAGCAAAACGATGACTTTTGGGTTTTGAGAGGATGATACGGTGCGGTTTAGTAATGCAAAATTGATTTGTAAGCCTTTCAGTTTATTTAGATTGTGGAAGCTGATGTGAGAAAAGCTATATCATGTCCGGTGACAAAAGGGAGAGATTATTACATTGAAATTATGTTTTAATTGAAGCAAATATTGAAGGTGTTACGCAAGTATTCACTGTAATGGATTAATAATGTGTACAACACACAACACAATCATTAGGCACTTGTGAATTGAGTCCACTTCGCATACACCTAATCTTTTTCTTAAAATGCAGTCGCAGATTACGCATGAGTGAAAAAAGAAATCTAAAATTTGCCTTAAATTAAAACAACATTACCCTAGTCCTTAGGATTTTTGCTTTGTGGCTACCGCGACTGATATGACCCGTAGCCGTTTTGTTAGCTAGTACGCTTGCCTATTCTCCGGGTTGTTAAAACTCTCATATAATCTATAATCTTCATGAAGGTCTTTTCTTCTGTTTAATTAATTGTTAAATTCAAAGTGTTATCTTCCATTGCGATTGATTTTCTCATGGTTTAAACTTGAACAAATTTTGGTTTTTACTTGCACGAATTTTGATTTGATCATAAAGACCATAAGAAAAAAATCAAAAACGATATTTGTTTGGCTCGCACCTTTCAATTATATTAGAAATTATAAACCTCAATCAATTATATAAAGTTCAGCCTATGTAATATATCATATTTATGTATCGTTATGTTGGGATTTGATACTTTGAAAGTTAAAAAAACGTTAATGGAGAAGGATGAATTCGCGATTCAAAATAGTTCCGCCCGGTAACATATGGTGGGCTTAATACACAAAAATACGTTCGAAGATTACGGCAGATGACCTTAACATTTGAATTCTCATAGTGATTCCTCAATTTCTATTACAATTTTAAAATCGCTACCCCTAATCACAATGTATCTCTTCTCTGATTGACTAAGCAGAAACTGTTGGTCCCTAAAGGTATGCAACTCTTCTTCTTTTACACGTTATCTATGAGATTTTCATCATTTTTCAAAAAATTAGTTTTACAGCTTCTACAATAATATATGCTTAATTGAATGATTTGGTATGCGAAAAAAGAGTTGAACTTGTTTAGTTTATTTTAAAACTATCATCAAATCCTTCGTATAAGGCTATTTTGCTATTCGATATTCACTCGGCTGAAACCAAATTCTGCTGCGAAACGGTCCTCACACCCCATCATTCCCCTAACCCGTCTTGCGGCTTAGGACATTATCTGTATAAATTAAACATCCAACAGCGTGCTCTCTGCCGCCGCCGAAAGGAAAAACTCCCGAAGGAATCACTCGCAATGATTTGCTGTTTCCATTTCAACGTTACTGCACATTGATTTCGACGCCACTCGTGCGCCATCATTTGCTCACAATTAGTTTACACTTTCATTGCGTTCCGTCCGGCACCGGATCCCAACCGAAGATTTGGTTTATCCCCTCAGGGGGTATTCCACAGTCGCATGCATCGGCCCGACACTCGGTCTATCCCTGCAAACGGGCGAGTGTCATCCAATACACGCTGACCGACCATCGACCGGAGCCCATCGAAACCGGCGCGTCCGACGCCGGACGTTCGAGTGGAATAATTTAATTATACCAACTTCATCGAAATCGCATCACACGGAGCACTCGAGAGCACTGGAGAGAGCGAGCACACCAGCATCCGGCGCGCAAAGTGACTGACTTGGTCTGCAGTGATGGCGTTGTGTGCGATACGATGGTCAAACGATCGTCATCCACACACACACACACACACACAGACACAAACCCATGCTGACCACTAGCGTCTAATTAATATTCTACAAAGTTATCGATGACGATAATTGGTAGGAAAATATATCGCATTTCATTAGGCCGATTGATCTGCGGCCGGCGGGCCACGCACACCATCGATCGTTTTGGCACTTGACCACTCGTGATTGCGTGGGTATGTGTGTGAGCAAGTGGTCAGTTTTGGTTTCGTAACCGTGGTGTCTCTCGATTGGCTGGCGATAGGGAGTGTGGGGAAAACCCCAATTTTCCCGGTACAAATTCCCCTTTTTCTCGTTTCAATATAATATGGCGCGGCAAATGAGAGCTTAATCGATATCTCGTTTGTTATTTCGGCTGTCAGTCTTACAATTCTCTTCAGCTGAAGGGGTAAAATCGATTAGCATACAAGGAATTCCGTATATAACAAAAAAATAATACATTTTGAAGCTAAAAAATAAAATTTAGGTTTTTATAATGAGCAATATTTTTTGCATAATTTAAACTACAAATAAATTCTTTAGAACAAAATACACTACTGCCTTCAATTCTAGCATACACTCTCAACTAAAAAAAAAAACCCTTTTAAACGGTCTCTTAAACGAAACCAATTGATCTAACCATATTTTATTCAGCTCGAAACGAGCCTCCTTCAAATCCTGTCAACTTAACCTTTTAGCCTTTTTTTGCACCCGTAAACTTCACTTGGCACAGACATCGGCGTTCCAGTGCCATGGGTACATCTTCGACGTCACACCGTGACGACACTCTGGCACGACCTGTCGACTATAAATTTTATTATTACTTCATAATTTCATCAACAGCCGCCGAAGCCACCGAGTGGCTGTTCAAATAAGCCAGCGAGAGAGCTTCCGGAACTCCACGCCTGTGAAAACAAACGTTCATACCACGGGGAAGGGGAGTGTGCTGTCTTGAAGGTGGCAGTATACTCTTGTTTCACACCGTAAAAACGGTAAAGATTCTACCTCTGCTGCCCTGCACCAGGTATGGTGGAAAGCGATAATAAAGATATTAAGCTCATCTTCCCACCCTCAAAAAGCGGAAGGGAAAAGTTGCTTAAATGTTTTGCAATAATTTTTGGTCCCCATGATAAAGTGTGCTCTTATCCTCCCCCATCTGCCCTTCTCAAGTCGATGATCGTTTCGACAATTTTCGGTTCGGCTTCTTTGGGGACATAAATTCTCGTAAAAGGCAAAGCCTACCCTCCGTTTAACAGGACCGACTCCTACGATGGGTTTAGCATGGGAGGTAAAAATAATAAATTTTAAACCGAAACATCAACGTAATGAAAAGCTATATCTGCTTTAACAGGCGTTCAAGGATAAGGGTTGATTCTGGATAAGCTTCCTGTTTGATGAACCCTTTGCAAGCGAGGGTTAAGGATCTCGACCCTGGTGGGCTTGTAAGGTGGGAGAAAAAGTTACAGACAAAATTGTCGCAAGGATTAAACTGCCAACACTTTGGATTTTATTGGATTGTGAGGGAGATGGATTGGCGAAGGCAGTGCTGTGTTCGATAGAACATTGTGTGAATTTGTGGAGCTTTATTACATGAAAGATCATGAAATATTAGGTTTAATTTATATTCGTTTTTTCTTTATTCTGTTATGTCTATGTTATGGATTATTCTGAACATGATTCAAATATACAAAATTCGTCTTAGTAATCTTCAGTAAACATCTTATCTCGCGCTTTGAACGCAATATTTTTATACTTATTTAAAACATTATTAAACAAATTATAGGCATTTTAAATGAACAACGTGTAAAGTAAATTAAAATTGGCATATGGTAAAGGGTTCCGAGTTTCGAGTTCATTCACTAGGATTGTTACTAACTTAAGCAGTAACAGGACATGAAAATTTGTATCATTTTTTCTTGTGAAATTCAAATGCTTCTTCATAATCGAATGATACACCATGATAATTACAACAAAAATTGAATCAGACCACAGTTCAAATAGTAAATAATTCAATCAGTCGAAACCATTGATATTATTTTCTTATCGATAATTAACCGTTCTTTATACATTTATTTGTTGAACAATCTGTTTAAAATATGTTAGCTAGGAGAATCCAATTGCAATAAAATGCATAGTTTCAAAATTTTGATACAACGAGCTTTTTAATAATCTATTGAGGAGATAGTTTTACAAAATAGCTTAAGCATGCCATCTTCAAGGTTAATACTATTTTTTTAATTGTTATTATTAATGTCATCATTTTTATTTTGACTGTCTTTCTCAAGGGTTGAAAATAATTGTTTTAATACCTTAAGAAAAATGAATATAAAGGATATTGAAGAGTTACGGGTTAGGTAGATTGCAAAACATCGAAAAAACGAAAATGGAAAATCAGGAAAATAAAAGTCAGGCAGACCACACAATCAGTTTGACAAGAAGGGACATACAAAGGCAATGCACTTAGGAGTTTAGAAGTATCATGCCCGGTGGAAAGGAGATAACAAAACAGGACTGCACATGCACGTGGCAGGCCTTGAAGGTATTTAATCTGAACTGAAGGATCTGACTTGAAGGAAGAGCAATAATAACTCGAGACAAATCAACATATTGTTACATACAGTGCGACGAGTATTACAACAGTTCAATAATTGACAAAGTGCTGCCTAAGTTTATTTAATTTTAAAAGACAGATGAACTTTTAAATTCCGTTTGAATTACTATTGCCAGGACACAGGCTACCCCTGTACATACTACCTAATTCTATTCAACCTTCACCAACACCATTTATACTCACACGTTTCGTAGTACAAACAGTTGTACATCTCCGCCCAGTGTCGAAAGATTCTGCTGTCCTGAAACTCTCGCACCTCGAACGTTTTATCGATGTTTAAGTAGGTATTGGCCGTGGCAAGACTGTTCAGTGGTTTTCCATCATATACGATATGACTGCAAATATTGAAACCACGTTAGCCTTCACTACAAATTTTGTGTTGTTACATTTCTACCTACCCATGATTGATGAATTTCTCTAACAAGAGACCCATTGAAATATGAATACGCCACTCCAACCGATACTGGTTCCAGTCGGTAATGGCCTTCTCTAAGTTGTAGGGTGAAAAAATGTACCCCAAATCATCACCATGCATCGCACCGTACGTCGATTCCGGCAGGTAGCTTCGATAGACCAAATGTTTTGCCCTGCCAAACTTTCCATCAAACTCAAACCTTGCAAAGTACACGGGAGCGCTTTGCTTCAATGAGTCAGCCAAATGTAGCGCCAGTCGTCGCATAGGATAGCGCATGTTGGCAATTATGGCTATCTGCTGCAAAACTTCCTCCCTAGACTTGGCGTCCCCTTGCTCGACCACATTACGAATAAACAGTTCCATCGAATCATTCCACTTTTGTCCCTTGAGCGCGTCCCAGCTTTGGGGAAGATTTGGAAAGAGTAGAAAGTCGCTAATGTCTTGCAATTGATTCTCAAACTCGCGAGCTGTTTCACTGAGCAGGATTGGCACCGAGGTCACCGGTGGCCCCAGCACCGACTGGTGTGGAGGATTGACAGTGAAGTTGTCGTGGTGAATCTCTTCCTGCTCCAGCACCGGTATAAAGCAGGGTGATTCCATCGAGGCGAACTGAAACGAATACTGGTGGGTAGCGTTCGGGACGAGCAGCTCGTCCAAGGGTTTGGTGCGCAGCTCACTAGCAGTGGTCAGATTGAGCTCGCTGAGGTACCGCTCCATACAGGGCTGTGGTTTGTACAGGAAGGACCAGGGAGCGAGCAGCGATCCACTTAGTACAATCATGCGATGGAAGAGATCTTTCGACTGTGGTATGTAGAGGTGATGCGTTGCAGAGCCTGCACCGGCACTTTGACCCAGCAGCGTAACCTGGTCGGGATCACCTCCGAAGCTGCGGATGTTTCGCTGCACCCACCGCAGCAGAGTGGTTTGATCTTTCAGCCCAAAGTTGCCACTGATGTTGAACTCATTGGACTTCAGAAAGCCTAATACATTGAGTCGATAGTTGAACGTCACCACAACAACTCCCTGCAAAAGAAAAGATCCTCAAGGTTAGCTACAGGCCTGACTGAAAGCATTTGCAAAGCTTACGATGTCTAGGAGAAGATCAGCACCATTGATATCGTTTTCACCGTGTCCACTGATATAACTTCCACCGTGCACGTACACTAGCACAGGACGCGGTGTCTCTTGGCCAGCAACATGCGGCTTGTAAATGTTTGCAAACAAGCAATCCTCACTGCCGATGACGTAGTCACGGGCAAATGGATTGTTGTACTGGGCACACATGCTCCCGGGCGTATCGTACGTCTCATTCCCGCTCGGTTGATATAGAACGGAATGCTGTCAGATATACCAAACTGTTATTACTTCAGCTTCCTTGTTAGTATCACATCAGAGTGCAAAGCCTTACACGAAAACGTAACTCCCCAACAGGAGGCTCAGCGTATCTTACACCATAGTACGCACAGTACGGTAAGCGGTAGAAGGTACGACGGAGTATACCAGTGCCCGTTGCCGACCGATCGTACCGCACTAGACAGCTTGCCTGCACGCTGCTGCCAATGAACAAGTGACCTATAAACACTGCTGCACAGAGCCACATCGCGACGTGATCGGTAGGACTGGTGATGAATGAGTGAGCTATCAAACGGACACTAAAGCTAGGCAATGCATCTGCGAATCAATCAGCGCGAATATTTATTGTGCAAGATAAGGAACAGTTTCACCGGCCACACTCGGAGATTAGGCGTGGAGTCAATGGATAGTGTTTATTTATTATTGCCACTGTCACGTAGTGATGAGGGTGTTTGTTGTGGAGTCATAGGGCAACGATTTCGCTGTCGTAGAAGTATTAGTACTTTTTTAATCATCTCTATCGAAGGCACATTCTTTAGAAGGTTAGCGTTATTGTGATTGCAATTTAATCGTTTCATTGAAACTCGTAGTATTCTTTGTCGGGTGTGAATGACCATCTGGTTAAGTGGTAAATGTAAAGGCTTTTCACAAGACTCAGCGCTGTTCTAATCCCATTTGGACTGTCCCACAATATGCCAGCAAGACTGACTGTTCTGACATGAACACACCAAGCTCGAGAAAACCAAATCCATCAGTGGCTCTTGCATGCCGCGACAAACAACGAGAATGAATGATTTGCGACATAACAACTAGTAGCTTTTCTTACTTACTTACTTTACAATACTAAGATTCGCCTCCAAATTACTAAGAAAACACAAAACACTAGATCTTCTCTCTTGACTTGAAGATTTCTTGTCACTACTAAGAAAACACAAAACGCTAGATCTTCTCTCTTGATTTCTTGGCAATTAATTCCTCAGATGTTAACATCGTCAGCATTGTATAAAGAACTGCATGAGTCAAAGTTTAAACTAAAGTCTGACCTTTTGAACTATGCACAAATGCTCGTTACCTTAAATTCCATCTAGTAGCCTGAAGAATGATTTTTCAACATAACAATGGGATCTCAAAAATATCAATATTGGCGTATAGTGGCATAACAATCGTACAATCGTAAAAGTACTGGCATTGCTTACAGTGTCACAATCAAGTAAACCAAATTCCTCATACAGACGCTTTTCAAATTTCTAGGAACAATTGATGCAATTTCAGCTTCTCAGAAGCTAAACACATCAGCGAGCACGTTCGCACGCCAAGGCCGTACCTAAACTGCACTGTCAACGAGGATTACAAACCAATCCTAAATGCGAATTTAATTAAGCCATGAGAAATCGTCTTCAACTGCAACACAAAGTGAGCTCCAAACGGATTGAAAAACACTGGTGAGCTTCGAACTGCGAAGCTATAAATGTTGTAAACAGTGGAAACACGTAAGAGCCTTCGTCATCATCATTATCGTCATCGGCTTTAGGTTTGTGTAAGTGAGATGATGATTCCTTTCGTACCGATGCTTCCAGGTGGGAAAGCACCAACCCAGCCGAGTAAAATGGTCCTGTAAGCGGGTAAGCTTCGTTTAAAGGCAAACGCATTGACTGCCGATAAGAGGCTTCAGGGTTGAGTCCTACAGAAGGGAACATAAGGGCATGATTTACTTCACCCAGCCCCCCAAACAGCAGGGTACAGCTTTTATTGTGTCGTCCGGTTTTGGAGCAGGTGACTCTCTCTCTCTCTCAGATCTCGAAGCTTAAGTTATTAATCTCGTATTGAAATATGTTATCATTATCATATGACGTTCATAGGTGCTTAGGAAATTGTCCTTTTGAACTATGGCTTCCTTCCCAGGGTTGTAACGCAACCGGAACCAACACACTCGCAGGAAGATATCGTTGGACAATCTGGCCCCAAAAGGGGGAAGAAATTAGACCCTCCAGTTCGGGCAGGTCCAGATTGCGGATAATCATAGGAAGCCAACTAGCACTGGTTTCTGCCTCCCGAAGTCTAAGTTTGGCCTCAAAAAGGACGACTAACCAGAACAGTTGCTTTGCTGCTGTGCCAGTGTCTGCAAACTCTGCACTGTATTGTGTGGAGGTCGTACGGACAAATAAATTAGATTGTACCTTTTCCTCCCCCAGGTTGTCGCCCGGCCCTTCCCTCCCCCCTCATCAAAACAGGAAGTTGCATAATTCAGTCAGGCAACTTGGAACTCGTCGCTTGGAGCAGGGAGTTTTGCGAGCGCTTTATCCTTGCCCGAATATGCGCGTCAAGTGCATAAAACGTCACATCCTATCTGGAAGCATCTTGCCTAGCGCAGAAGGGAAGTGTCTAGAAGTCTCAACTAGAAGCACCCGCTCTCGGCGGGCGAAAGTCGATTACGGGTGAATATTTTGTCGCTAAACTCGCTGCCGGCACCACTGCCACTGCTCTGTCGCTGGCGCCAAATTCTATTTCTGTCGGGCTTTTGGTGTCTGCCTTCTAGAGAGGCGGGGGGGGGGAGAGAGCATGGTCTGGGGCGAAAAGTTTCCCTGCCAAAGTGTGGGAAGTTACGCTAAGCTCTTCAGGCATTGTGTTTGTGGATGTGACTTTTCCCCGGTACATGCGAAGAAGCGAAGTGGATGTCTTTGCCTGCGACGACGATCCTTGCTCGATCCCGGTCAAAAGTTTGCACACACAATTCTCACGTGCTTTTGTTTTCCGGGATATTGTACTCACCGAAAGCGCAGCCGTCGTCAGCCTGGTTTTCCCGTGCCGGCAAGGTGCGGCAACTAATCCGGCCGATGTGCTCGGAGGAACGAGGGCTTCGTACGGGTGAATGAAGAAGTTTTGCATTATATTTTCGGGAATTGTATTGAGCCTGAGGTGCCTCAGTGTTCCCCCTCTGGTGGAGAACTTTTGCTCAGCGTTCGTGCGATGCATGGCGGAGGGAAGTTGGAACAGGGAATCGAATTGTTTTGTAAGTTGAAATTTATTGCTTTCGTTTAACTCAATTTAGCGTTCGGGTGGGTATGATGCGATCTCTAGATGCAGCAGGAAGGAAACACGCTGACTGGGACTGGGGGGAATTATGACGAAACAATACACTTTCTCCGAGAGCATCGACTTTAGGGGGTGAAGAAACGGGGTTGGGAAGGAAATAACGCGGAGCGTATAACTTCCTCTATAGATGTTCATTAAATGAGTAAGCTTTTGGAGGTTAAATGAGGTAAAATCGCGAGGTAAATATTTCCTTTCGCGTTGACTTAGATGTGAATCGAAAATATACTTCACAGTCTTCTAGTTAAAACGCAAACTTGCAAAGAATAGTAGTCTCTGTATTGGAATTAATTATAATACTTAAAATTATTCGGGTTTTTGAAAGAGTTTTATCTTCCTAAATATATTTACGCGACATTAAATTTGTTAAATCTTTAATTTAATATATTAACAAAATTTTGTTTTTGTTGTGAATAGATCTTGATGTGAATAGATGATAAAAAACATTGAAAAAGAACACAAGAAAAGCCTTGTTAACATTTGATTAAGTCAGAATGTTTTACGTATTTGGATCGTTGTTACCCTAGATCCTGTCAAAACTCTGTAAAATATAACCTGTTCTGTCTTGTTTTGACAAAGAAAAACAGGCCCACTTAAATAAGAATATTTCCTAACGTAGTGAATGGCTCCTAACTCCAATGTTTATAATTTATCCCTCACAGTTAATAGTTTTATATTTATACCTCCAATATTAAAATTCTAACAGACTGAGCAATTTCACAACACCTGGATCGATGTATTTAAGCGATTTTTGGTGTAACTTTCCGTTACGTATCTATCAGCAGCTTATCGTACACAGCGCAAAATTAGAAAAGGATTTATTGTAGAAATCCACTTGAACTTATAAACTAATACAACCGAGCCGAGCGCTCCAGCTTGATGAAAAAACTTTGTGTTTCGTCAAACAAGATATCGGCATCGCTTTGAAGCAAGATCTACATACACCTTTGCAGAGCCAAAATCTACATACACCTTACCAAATTTTACCTTAAATTAACTGTATCTGAACATGGAGAGTTAAAGAAACACTACGGCTTAAGCACTTTTGAACTTTTTTCATAGTACATGTCGAATATATTGTTTTCTTCAATTATGAGTAAATCTAGTTTTGCAGCTTTTAGACACTTACACCTTCTACACATTATAAATTAAGTACAATCGAAAAGATCATAATAAGTTTTTGTATTCTTTTCAAACAACCGAGAGAAAAAAAAAGAGTGTCAAACAGAATAATGCCATTGTATGTATATCTTCATTCATCATGTCTCCTCGCATACGATGTATCTGTCAAGATTTACTCATATTTTCCGACCAAATTGTTTGATTTTACAGACTTTAGATTAATTTGCTCAGACACTAGTAGGTAGGCAATGAATGTGACTGCCGAATTTTGTGCAATTTTCATAGTGTGTTACAAGTTTTAGACGTACAAGAAGACATCTAGTCAAAACAGTTGGTTTTTGCCCAACGCTAGATTGTGCTATTTCCATTCGATCACTTTAAAATAACCAAAAACACATTTGAAGGCTCAATGACGTTATACTTTAGAGTTGCAATCTTTAAACTCTTTCAATCGTATGGTCCCATCGCTCGAACCTTTCGCAGACAAATAATCCAGCCATGATTATCTCACGTTCACGCCATTCAATTGATGCGGAAAGCGAAAGGTTTTCCCTAGTTTTCCCGCATCCCGGTCGCTTCTTGAGATCCCAAACGCAACACGCTTCACCTCACTTGGGGGCTATTGAAAAATTAAACATAAAAAAACCCATCCACCAGTACGTGCCTGCTTAAAGACGCCGGGAACGAGCTGCTTGGAGCTGCCGGTTTAGTTTTTATTGCACGCGAGAGCGTGTGAAAGAAAAAAGTGAAATGGGAAAAGCTCATCCATCCTGCTGTGAAAATCCCATTTTTATGACTCGTCACTGCCACTGCCGGGTGGGTGGGCTGAAGACGGGACAGGACTTTAGATTGCTTTATTGCATTTCTTTATTTTCACCGCTCGTTTAGCGCCGTTTGGTCGGTGCCGCTGCTGCTAGCATTGTTGTACGGAAGGACCACCTAAGCTCCCTGCAACACCGGGAGGAAAGTATAAAAAAGCAGCAGCGAAACAAGAGTGTGTAAAAAGGTCAAGCGAAAGTGTAACGCACGAACGCACGTCATAAAGCATAAATCGTGCCTTTCGGTGGTGGCAGTGCAAAGAAGCTAACCTCTGGAACCTATTGCCCCTGCCAGCCCGGGTTGAATGTGTTATGAGACAGCATAAATTTGCTCATCGGCTACGGGGCGGGGCGGCAAAAGCTACAAGAAGCCGTAAAAAAGTGGACAACGCCTTGCATGAACTATGCTCC
Source organism: Anopheles epiroticus (assembly GCA_000349105.1). NCBI lineage: Eukaryota > Metazoa > Arthropoda > Insecta > Diptera > Culicidae > Anopheles > Anopheles epiroticus. The sequence goes on along the minus strand of KB671508.1, from coordinate 178,931 downwards.
TGCTACGGTGGGTGTGTGGTCATGTCGTACACGGTCGTTAAGTGAAAAATCTTACCGTATCATCGTTGACCCGCGACTTGGACGCTTGTTTGTGTGGGGAAAACCGGAGCGAACGGAGAGCATGATGGGGCTGTTTTACTGTCGATGAAGTGAGAATGAAAAGCAAATCCAGATGTCCGGCATCCCAGATGGTGGACGGTGTGGGCCGTACTAAAAAGTGGCTTTATTTTCCTTTCTGCCAGCATATCTGCGTCCTCTGAAGGAGAAGTATGTGAGTGGAATGAGTGTGTGAGTCATTTAGCAGTGGTGGAAGGAGTTTTCAGGCTTTGCTAGAAATTATTGTTTGCAATAAAAAGCAGTGTGATTCATGTGTACCCCTTGAGAGCAAAGGATAAATGTACAATGTTGATATAGTAAGGATGTTGTTTGCGGTGGAATAGTTGTACTTTATTGTGAGCTTGTTCCTTATAAACTTGGTCTTCTTTCGAAACGTGATATTTTGAAGCCTTAATTTGAACACTACATAGATCTTTAAGTTAAGATCTGCCTGATTAAGTTCATACACCTAGCCGAGACATTAACATTCCCGTGCTTCTCACTGCCAAAAGTAAGGCATCCTAAAACAGCTAGCTTCATTTATAGTGACCTCCTTTTCTACCGTTATTTTTAATATGTTTTTACATAAAAGTGAATTAAAAAAAATCGTTTAGAGATTACATTGTAATTTAAAACATGTACGGAAGTGTTAAATGCTTAATAAATAGAAAATTTTACCTTTTTAATATGACATTTGAACATGAACAAGAACAGGTTTCAGTAAATTTAAGGTGCTTTAAAAAATTGTAACAGCTTACTATTTTTGAAAATAGAACAAACCTAGAAATAAAGTAACTAAAGACAACGCCCCACAATATTCTTAATGTTATTAGGTCAAGTTATTAAAAAATGATAAAACAGAATAAGGCAGCTCGGTGGTCTCAAGGGTAGCGGCGTAGGCCTGTTTCATACGATCAGGCCCAACGTTGCATCGTATCCCATTCGGACCAGTGCCGCTCCCCATACGCAGGATTGACTAGATTGACTATCCTGCTATGGATACACTTAATCACAACACCCCACACGCAGGATTAACAGTCTTGATATGGATGAGTACACTCAGTCACAGAAAGAAGTTCTAAGCACATTGGTGCTCTGGTTAGGCCTTGACCCTACTGGGTTGTTGTGCCACCGAAGACGTAAACCAGAACTAAGATAAGTTGTATAACAGTAAACCTTCAACAGTAAATCATCATACATTGATTTTGTAAATCAGCTATTTCTAACCAAGCCGAGTCATTAATTTGATGATAAATATGCCTGTTTCTCTCACTGGGTAGTCAATCAGTTGTTAAATCAATAATAAATGGTTTAATGCAGTTCGTAATGCAATGGACATTGTATAGGATTGAGTTTTATTAAAACTATTTATTTTTTTCAGGTCCAACAATATCCCGCTGTCCTTACTGTGAAACCAAAATAAAAATAATATCTCTGAAAATATTTTTTTTGTACAGATACCACTGTGTACAGCAATTCACATTCTTCTGAGGTGTAGATATTAAATAGATTTTTTTAACAAAAATATCAAAATACCTTTTTCAGATGTGGCTTCATATAGAGCCTTCGTTCAACTTTTACCTTTAAAGACTTTTCTCTCGTACATGAATCTCCCATGTCTAGGTACCGTTCGTCATACTTCATACTTCATACTTCATACACCACAAAATGGTAGCATAATTCAACCTTTAAACATCTCCTGCTCCAAATCCATCAGACGAAATCATTTCTTTGACTGCAGGACAAGGCAGCGAACTACTCTGAACGAAATGCACGCACGTACGGCACTCCTACCGGCCCGACAGCGAAAGGGGTAATTATTATCGAATGAAGCCCGAAAATGAGAAAATAATTCGATTTTAATGCCCTCGTGACCGGCGGCCGTCTAGCACACGCTCTCAGGACGGTTCCGATTGAATGGTTAATCCGCTTGAAAGGAGTTCCTTTGCTACGAAAGCAGCATTGTTCACTCTATCCGAGCATTTGGGGCTGCTAATGGGAGCAAAAGGGACGCTTTATGATACAAACCGGAACTCTTGGTTGATTTAGTGGTCAGCGGTCAGCGAACGCGTTAGTACTGCCGGATGACCTTTCTTGTACGGCTCGCCCTAAGTACACCGATAAGAATCTCAACGATTAAGACATGTGGCTGACAGCAGTGCTATTTGCTGGTATGGGACTGATTGTTCAGGAAGGTTGCTGTTACCTGAACGTGGAAAAGACATTCGCTGTGCGTTTCAACACATCAGGCGCAAATAACTCAAACAGCTTGGAATCGGACCAGAGATGTGCCGTCGTATTGAGTAGCGAGGCAATGCAGCTCAATAAAATTCGCGAAGGAACTTGGCTACCGTGGGCCTATCTGCCTCACAGTGACAAACATCTGCACCCCTTCGTGAACCCATACGGGCAGTTGCGCTGCCTGCGAGCGCTTACCAAGTACGACGCGACAAAAAAACGGCTGATCATCAAGTACGGATGCGGTACGAACGACGTGCGTGGTTTGCGCGTGTTCTGGGATTATCGATTTGACTTTCTGCCCAACAAGCGCCTGTTCTATCCTGAGCAGTATGATTGTCGCAGATCAGGGCTAGTGCAGAAAACTGTCATTGCCAGCACGGACTTCACCAACTACATACTGCTACACGGCTGCCAGGGCGATGGGGAAGTAATCTCAAGAGCCAACGCGCTGATGGTGCTGGTACGATCAGTTAACGTCAGTCAGGAAGTTCAGAAGGCGATTTCCAGCTACATTGGGGAGTTACTGCTGCCTGAGACGGTGTCAAAAATTACCTACCTTAATCTAACGCAGGACGCGGAGAAAAACAAGTGGTGCAATTGCACCAAGTCGTTGAAATTTGTCTTCTGTGATCGAACACGGCGTGAACGGATTCGGCGTGATCCTGTCAAGGTGCTGAGCCCCGTGGATAGGAAATATTATTGGAGCATGGCCGTAGCGAGTGCTGTTGCGCTGCTGATGACAACGCTGATACTTCTAGAGCAACTGCACTTCTTTCGCTCGGAGAGCGATGTGTCGAGTTGTGTAGTGTTTGAATAGGAAAGGATAATTACTACACATAGAACAATAACCGAAGGCATTCAAGTCATACCTGAGTTTTTCTCTGACTTCACCTCTGTCATAGGTCTACGATAAATTATATAAAGTAAACTTCTAGTTGAGGACACCTAATGAAGATTTCCCTTGCGTGTTGGCATTTTAAAGTATTTGAATTCTTGAGTACTTGAATTATTGTTGGAATGTATTTTTGAGGAGTTGATCTGGATTTGGAAACCATATTTGGAAAACTTGTTATGTCGAGGATCGGTTTTGCGTTTTGGGCTTAAACGATCTTGTTTAAGATCGAGTTCATTCAATGAAGTGATCTAGATCGTCTTATCGGATCAATAATTATTAGCAAAGAAAATTAAAAAAAGCGCATACTAATGCAAACTAGCTGAGACAGGACGGAAACAATAGACTCCTGAACAAGTCAAATTGTCTACTACATTTTCCTCATAATGGCGTGTTAATTGAAACTATCCAGCTAGCACAACAAATTCACATTTTCTAGTTTATATTTTTTTATGAGAAAGAGAGAGAACTCTGTTTTGATATCTACGTAAGAAATCTTTAAGGATGTGTACACATGAGAGTCGTATCAGAGTGGAATTTCCAAAATGAAAAAAAGATATATGAAACAATAAAAAAGCATATTCCTTTTGCTTGGAGGGACAATCTCTCGCTTTCTGTCTTACTCACTTTCCATTTGATTTGAGCATTTAACACCTCTGTTTTGTTTCTCTCAGAGAAAATCGGTGAAGCGGATTACTACAAATCTGATTCATAATTCACTTGCTCATTTTACTGATTCAGATTATTTGAACAGATCTTTGATTTGATCTCTAATCTCTATATAAAACTATTTAATTGAATAAAAGAATGGTATTTAATTCAATGTAATTTAATATTTGCATTTGTTAATTTCGTTGAGTTTTTGTGATTTTTTTATGTTCCACATTATTAACAGCTTAAACACATCTTCAAACTGTTTGATTTAATATCATAAATTTCCTTCTAAAGTAGCTTTACAAACACGATGAGACAGCTTAATCTCCTGCTAAGCAATGGGAATGTACCCTCTATCACAAAAGTTGATTGTGTTGTATCATTTATTCCTCATCATCCATTGTCATCGACGATAGTCAAGGCCAATATATTGAACCCCATGTCGATATAAACTTTAACAAACTGCAAGCGGTCATAATTTGCAAGACAGAATGTTGGGTACCTTCTCTCACAAAAATACATAACTGTTGATGAAATCGTTATGCTTCTAACAACAAGCTAATAAATAGTGCTCACACCACTCAGCAGTTGAAGTGTGTTTTGGTGCATCAACACGCTTCTAAATTTTAAGAAGAATAAGAATTTCTTAAACACCTCTTCAGAGAAAATAATGGAAGCACTTTTTTGATATTAATTTTCTTAGTATAGAGTACACCACCAAATTTCGTTACAAATGGTGAGTTTCACAAAAGTATGTTGCCACTCGAATCAAACTCTTCACGGTTGCATGTCTATTCTAGAATGTTATGAGCTTGTGCTACAGCTTGGACTAAAGAACAAACTAAACATTTGCCCAACACATCACAATTAGATTACAAATAATGCATATCAAATATGTTATAAAAAGACTCTGCAAGTGAGCTTTAAAATTAAATAATGATATTAAATAATGATAACAAAGTTGAACTCAATTCAACGATCAATCAACTAAACCCATCAAACCACACAGCAAACGTTTGCGAACCAATCCGAAATCAAACAGCAAATAATGAATGAACCAACTTTTGATTCCGATTTCCGCTGCTCGCTTCAAGCCCGGCTCAATGACACTCGGCTTATGACAGCTTATAGAGCCTCATTGAAGCGTGTGAGAAAAAAAAACACGCCGATTAACTTGTAAAACCGTTCGTTAAATGCACGCAACCATTCTAAACCTCTCCAAAGCGCTTCGAGGACTTGGAACGACCACTCGAACGCGGACCCCACCAACCCGGGGCGCCATTATCAATTAATAAGCGGAATCAATTATGCTACACCACCAAACACCACCCGATCGGGTTTGGCCGCACCGTGATCTCTCGTGGGTGTGAACAAATGCTTCCGGTTTTTCACAAACATTTCCCGATTAAGTGCCTCAAATCGGTGGCTCGGTAATTGATTAAAGCCGCGGTATTGGCCGGCCGCTTTCGCCTCGGCAGGCAAGAGGGGGGTGAAAAATACACAAAACAATAAATCCTTCACATACGCACAAATGTGGCTGGCAGGGGTTTGCCGGAGGTACCTGGGGGTTGAATAAAAATCAGTCCAATTTATTAATTCCAACCATTTCCCGCTGGAGTTGTACATGGTAGAAGATTAAAACTGTGCGTGGAGGAGAGTCCGCCGGGTATGGGCCAACCCGTTGGTCGTGGTTTCGCACGGCGTGCCCATACCGGTATGAAAATGATTTCCCATTTGTTTTGCCTGTTTTATTTTTTCAGTGTAATATTTCCATGATTTTTCACACCACTGCCCGCAGTTTGCATCGTCTGCTGTTTTGCAACCGTTCGGCTCAAAAGCACCCCGTATTCAAACTCTTTCGTACCCATTTTTTGTTGTTGTTCCATTCGAAACAATCATGATCCCGGCCCGATGCTTTATGCGCTCCTTTCCAAACCATAGTTTTACGCTCGCATGATCAAATGTGTGGCTAACAATGAACCCAATTTTGACGCCACTGTTTGGGGGAGGGAAGCACTGGGAGCTGAGATTGAAAACGATCGGGCGAACATTAAAAAATGCATACAAACACCACCTCCACCCCGATAACCTTCGCATTCCGGGACGTCCATGGTATAAAACACCACAGCCAAAAACTGCACAAACAAACCACAAAAGGGGATCGCAGAGCACACAGCGCAGACAGCAGGAAGCAATAAAAAGCGTGAAAAACTATACTCATAAAACATGGAAAAGTCACCGCTTGCGTACATCACCGACAAATGATGTTGATTCCGATGGTTGAGGTTGAGAAGTTGGTGGTCGACTTACAAGGGTGGGAATATGTTGCCCTGCTGGTATGATTTAGTAAACGATGCCAATCGAATATTGATTTAACGGTTTTTTTTTTCGATGTTAATGTTGTTTTGTGTTTGCAGTTTGAAACTTGATTTGGGATTGCTGAAAAATCGGTAGAAAACATATTTACTTTTTTCGTTTCTATTTACGTACATTAATAAATGTACGTAAGATCTTTTTTTTTATATAGATCACCTTGTCGCACCTTTAATTGCTCGTTATTTTGTCTTTAGTTCCTGTTCGAAGTGGCTTGGCAAAATGACCGAAAATTACACTTATTTAAATAAATAAAATAAATAAAATGAAAATAAAAAGATAAAAAACACATAAAATTAAACAAGAGAAAAGCTTAATTGTTGTACACAAGCAGACAGCAGCAGACAGTCCTTAATCAAAAGTCAAGTCAAAATTCTACAGTGATGCTTCAGTAAAGTGATGAAAAAACCTCAGTATGATTTATCTTTCACATGAACAGATCAATCTATGTATTAAACAATTTACTACTAAAAGCTTCTTTTACCTGTTATGTTGAACAAATAGAACTAAAATTGTATTACAAATATAATATCCTTTTATATATTTTTATTCTTTAACTCATTTTATTACGCGTCTCGAAAAGTTTCAAACATTTGAAGAAAGCTCCTTTTAATTTTTCATAAAACTCTTTAGCTCTTGTGACATTTATTTAAAACCTATACTGTCAAATTCTGTGCAAAATATTTAAGCAGGGTTGCGAAAGAAGTTAAAGTAGGTGACAGTTGAAGCAAGTAACATCCACTAAGAAATATATGAAGATGGGTTGATTTAATATGTGTTATTCTCTGTACAATATTTCTCAAAACAATAATTGTATTTCCTACTAGCGGTGATATATTTAGATCCTTACCACTGTTTAATATTGTTGTGCAGAAACCTCTCCTGTTATCTTTGTATTTAAATGAAAATATAAAAAAATAAAATAATAATAAATAAGGTAGGGTAGCAATTACTCATAAAATTTAAAATATTTTTGTTCCATTATTTGCATACTTTTAGGCGTTCTAAAAATTAAAATAGTTAATTTGTCTTGCGATGATAGCATTTTCCGGAGCCAAGCGTTTTCGCATTTGCGATTGTAAGGAATTGTATATTTCAACGACGTCCTCTTATGGGATAGAGTCAGCAATCAAAAACTATTATCAGCTAAAGTCAATATTAAACCCCAGAAGCTCTTTTTTCTCATCCGTACCCACTCTATCGTGTTGCATCCGAGCTAGAAATGCATTTAGAAAACAATGTAATGCACTCTTAATCCATGGTGACAGGCAACAGACCGACCATAAAAGCTTTACGCCACTCGACCTGACGGTTGCGTAAAAATCTGACTGTCCTAAAAACCCATCCAAATGCCACACAATCATGGCTACGCAGCTTAAAGCCATGCCATTTAATCCCTTGCTGGCCGGTGGTCATGCAAAATCCCTTCTTCAAAACCGTTTCAAACGGTATTATGAAATGGATTTAACCTTCCAGAATGCTTCAGCTTATAGCGGATAGAGCGATGTCAAAATCGTACAGTTGATTCACTCTATCAAAAAACAAATGACATGAAAAAATGCTTCAGCTCTACATGTGTTAGAAAAAAGATCATACGCACAAAAAAGGTACACCGAAACAGCATTGCAGAGAAATTTCGTACGATTTATGAAGCATTCGCGCCACGGCCGCGGCAACTCAATCAGATGTCAAATGCATTTTTCATTCACATCACAAAATGCAGCAGCACGGAGCAGCAAAACAGTCTCCTCCAGCACTAGGGTCTCGGTGTTAGTTATGATATTTATACGTAGACACCGTCACAAAAAAGAGAAATAAATGCACAAAACCGTGCTGCGGCTATGATAAGTCCTGTTTTGAAGTTTTGCTTGCAAAGTCCCGCATCATAATTCATTTTGCGTACCGATTTCTAACGAACTGGAAAATTCGACCAGTCTGAATGCTAATAAAAAAGCAAACCATACCATCCGGGGATTAAAAGTTTATGGTAGGAAGGTGAGCCGGGCATGATTATATTTTTCACAGAAAAAAAAAACTGAACTTCTAACAGCGAAAACTGTTTTTTTCTTCTTCTATGCTGGCTATTCGGAGAGACAGTAAGAGACGGCCGCATTCCGACATATTGGGAAAGGAATCAAACCGGGCTAGAGAAAAAAAAATGACGTACAGTTTGAGGTAGGCACGGCGCCAAACTTTGACAGCTGCCGACGTTCAGACACCGCTTAACGATGTTAATTAATTACACTCATATTCCCGACGATCCAGTTCGTCAATTAACTGAGGCACTGAGTGGTTGATGGAGTTGTGTGTTCGAAAAAGATGAAAGTAAACTGAAACTACTGCTGCTGCTAGCATTTCAAAGGATTTGTATTGAAAGAAAGTTTGTGTTTAAATTACTTGGGTTTGATATTAATGGGTAAACGAGAAAGAATCGATTGACTTTCTTGCTCTCTCTATATATTTAGTATTAAATGCCATGTTTATAGCCAAATTTTGGCTGCGAATAATTCGACAAATTATTTACGTTTATTTATGTCTGTGCAGTGATGTGTAGATGGAGTGACAGTGAGTGAGGGGGGAATGTTTTCAAGTGAATGGTTTCAAATTAACACGAAGAGTTTGTTTGGCTCTTCTCACTCACTCACTCAGCTTTGATTATACTCACTAGTGATGAGCGTTTCGGAGCGCCTCTTAAGACTGAGTATTCTCGTTTGTAGTTTATGAACAAGTGTAAAAAAAAATAATGCATTGATTGCCCTAATTTCAAACAGTGTTTTAAATGTTCGAATAATTATGTTTCAAACTTCGATATGGATTATCCTACCTCCTAATGAGCTAGGCGAGAGTTACGAAACGGAGCCCTATAATAATAATCAAATCTCTTGAAGAAAAACCGATATCCAAGCTTATCTTAAAATGTAATGTCCAATTAAATTTAGAACATTTAGAGTTTATGATTACGTAGCGACTGTAAGGATACAAGCGACACACTTTCATGTATTATACTTAAAATAAAAAAGATACAATATTTATTGTTAGAAACTTAGTCGAAATGGTTCAACATTAGCGTTCATTTATTTCACGCATCAATTAAAAGCAGGCTGAAGTATTTATAGCTGCAATGTTTATGGCACACCAGATAGTAGACAGCTTCATCCAATTACCTTTCGCTTCCATGGCAACCATTTCGCTCCCTTTATTTGCCCACCCGTATGTATTGCGCTCTTGTATTGCCTTTTTCCCCTTTAACGGCAATAGTTTATCGAATTCCAATCAAAATAAAACCATTCCGTTCCGTTTCCATGGTCACGTGGAAGAGAGGAGGAGAAAAAAAATGGCTGCACAAAACTACAATCACCGGAGATAATAATAGATCGAAGTTATAATTTTCAAAATAGCAATCGCTACTCCTTCCCTCGCACCGGCACACCGGGAATCGTTTCGCGTATCGATCACCGGAAGTGCAATTCCAGCCAGTACGTACCACCATAAAAGTACCAGCATCAAACGGCAGTGTGCACTTCATCGCTTTATACGCTCGATTCTGTTAGTTTTTTTTCTGTTGCCTATCGCTTCTACAACTGTCTGGTAGTGGGAAATGGTTGAGAAATTTTTCAAACAGCAATAACACCACAATAAAACGGCAAACCAACCACCGGCAACAGTCCGCGAGGCCCCGTTCCCGATGAGGTGGTAACGTTGTTTACCCTCTCGGTAATTCCACCTCCCCATACACCACCGAAAGAGCAGGCGCGCGGAAAGTAATATTATTTTATGTTCTAGCAACGCGACCAAGAGAAGACGAGACGAGAGATGAGGAAAGCTGAGAAAAAGCAGCCGCAACCGAAATGCAATCGAGCATAACGGACTCCTCGGGTTGGGTTGTGGGTCGAATGCGCGCCTGCACTACTTGCTGCAAACCGCCCGAAATCGTGTGCTGTGAGGTGCGCCATAGGCCAGATATATGGGCGGGAGGTTGAGGTGAGCATAAAATAAACATAAATATGCGAAGGTTCCACGTTTGCCTTCCTTGCCGGACGACCGGTGGCGTTGGCTTTTGTTGTGCTGCTTCCATGCCTTCCGCTTGCGGTGCAGAATGGCGGGGGACGACTTCACACAACGACGTCGTACCCTTGCCAACATCAATCCCCCACGGTGGGATGGGAAAGGGGAGCGTTGAAATACTACGACGACTGGCAGGAACAATGCAGGAACCGACGGCAACAACAAAAGCTCCTGGGCCGATCGATGGTGCACAGAGTGTGTGCTGTTTGTTGGCCAGATGTCCTGGCTGTGACCGTGGCTGGTTGCGAAAAGGCGCAAGATAAGGTGCGGGATGACCGGGAACGGGTCAAGCGGGATGACCGAGGAGTCGATCAGATAAGATGCAGGCTGGGCGGTGCTGGTTATGTATGGACTGTTTCGATAATCACATCCCTGCCCGAACCTGCAGGTTAGTGGTCGATGTTTGGGGTGTGCTTAGGTGACGCGATAACGCCGACCGTACTGTAAAGAAAGGCATTATGTGTTTTGAACATCTTGGGATAGGGCCGATTGATGGTGGTAGTGTAGTTTGTAGAGGTTGAAACTATTTACATAATATATTTTCTAAATTTTACGTTGTTGAACCACAAAAACTGGATTTATTCGTTATTTATCCTAGTCACGGCACCAAAACGCTTAACTTTCTTAACTTTATTAGAAACTTTGTAATCATGAGAATGTTATTAAAAATAAAAAAATAAGGATATGAATTTCTCAATAAGGATATGAAAAAATAAAAAAATAAGGATATGAAACTGAGTCTTAATTAAAATAACTATTTTAAGACAGATATCTTAAATTAAAAAAGAAAAATATAATATTCATAACGGCAATACATATTACCCATTATTGAACAGTGTAATTTAAGTGTACAGTAGCGCCTCATGGTAATGTCTGGTGGAACCATTTAGCGTAATGAGTTAAACCCTCAGCGTTAAAAGGATTATTTTTCCAGGTTGTCTGCAATTGCCCAGAACAAGATTTTAAATGCTTGAAGTTCAAGCATTTTATTTATTTTTTCAAAAATGCGCACTAATGTTTCACTTTAAAATTCAAATGAGTTTTTCTTAAGCACTTAAAAAGCAATTAATAATAACCAATAACATCAAAACAAGTATAAAAATGTATCAGTAATTTTCGCACCCACCGTTACAGAACTTCTGATAACAATAGTTATAATTTAAAAAATATATCTAAGCAAATCTGGTTGGAAACTCTATTTAATATTGTTCGTTTTTGTTTTATAAAAGCCACTAACAGTCTCCAGCCCAGGAATGTCGTAAACTATCCGATCAATTGAAAAATCAAGTTGTATGGAATTTCTTTAGTCATTTTTCTTAGTAGAGACGGCCAGGCCTTATTGCTATTAATCATTTTCACTTAAAAACTAAATAACTGAAACACAATGAAAAAGGTAAAAGGTAAAAGGAATAAATGTATGCGGAAACAAGCTGTTTGACCTAATTACTTTCCTCTGTTTTAAGAAAATTCCTGTTCATGGCACCAAATTTCAATACAATTACAAGTTTCTACTGATTTTAGTTTGTCTCTAAGTAATTTCAATGATTAAACGATGCAACCGCTTTACGAGTTGAACGGCAGTATCAAACTACCCCTCCAGAAGCTTTCTAGCATTCCATTTCCTTACCTTTAACCCTCATGTCTCTCCTCTTCACACTACCCAACTACATCTGAGAAACCGTTTGAGCGTGAGCGTCGTTCTCATGCTAAACAAACGACATAACGAGAGGTGATATTTACGAACAACATAATCGTCACACATCTGCATCACCGGCATCCGCCCCCCCCAATCGGCCCGCACATTTGGGGAATGTTAGCCCTCTCGGTACCCGGCGCTGTACGTCGTCGTCCTAATCGTCCTATCCTTACCGGTTACGCAGCTGCAGAAGCAATGCAGTCAACATTCGTTAGCAATCTTAAGTTGGCCATGCAAAAGGACACAGCCCGATCGTCATCATCATCATCATGAGCATTCAGCAAAACGCATTCGGCATTCGGCCACGTCTTCCAGGCGGTCAGAATCGCCTCAAGGACCGGTTAGTTGAATTCAGGCGTAACGACGACAACAAGCAACCGTACATCGGTACCAACTACTGGTGACGTACGCTTGTTGTACGTCTGTGCTGCAGAAACGTACCCGTTCCTTTCAACGGCACACACATACACACAGAACGTACTGGAACTGTTCTCGCTTCTCAAAAAGCTCAATGGAGCATTCATATCGATGACAATTGGCTCGGGGACTGGCACCGGAATGAGATTACTCATTAAATTCGATTAATCGGTAATCACTGAAAGCAAACATTCTGCATCGAAGGCACTGCAGCAGCCTCGTTTGGCAGATCGTGTGTGAGGAAATTTAATTACTATATTCCAAATGATGCGTAGTAATTAAAAATGGAAAAGGTAGAGGTCTACTGACGATGGCTGAAAATTGGAAGTTAATTTAATATTTCCTCCAGGCTACTCTAAGAGAAAATGGAAGTGCATATTGTACCTTTTGACTTAGCTGGTAAAGGAATACGGAAACATTTAAAATATTTAAATACTATAATTTATTAATCGTTTGAGTCGCTTGGAGAGCTCCAACTTCAGTCTCCTAATACACCTATAACATCTCCAACTCATCTAAGCTTGTTTATTTAAAAAAAAATCTTTAATTTCTGAAAACGGTAAGCTTTACCAAACAATACCAACCATGTAAACTGACGCGTCAACACATCGCTCGGGACCGTAGAAGAATCTTCCAGAAAACCCCGGAAACCGGTGGCTCTATATTCCTCATGGAAATCATACTTTGTCCACGGTTGAGATGTTGATCCAGGAAAATTCCGCTACGGTTTTCCCTTTTTACATGAGCAATTCCCCACACGAGCTGGACCCGGCGTCACTGTTTTTGACGTCCAAAAGGGTTTCACCGGCCCAGACGGACTGGAGAGATCTTCAGCGTCATCACAAAACGTTGAGAAATAAAAGGTAAACTGGCCAAAAAAACACAAACAGCACAACAGCGTCAGGCATATAGGAATATTTTCCCAAATAGGATTCACAATCGAATGTCTACGTGGGAGATGGAAATTGGAAATGGGAAGCAAATTTCGCCCCATCGCTGCCGCCCGGTCCGTCCCGGTCACGGTAAATCCAATTCCTGAAGGAAATGGGGTTAGAAACGATGCCCCTTGCCCCAAACCCGTTGGGTGGTCCTGTGCTTCCTTTCAAGCATTTATCCTTCTGTTTTTTGTGCAGAAGCCTTTTCGATGTGATGCTCCCCGTTTTGATGGGGTTTGATGGAAAAGTGAACATGTCATATGGAAGGAATGTGAGCTTGCTGCTACCAGCACGCGATTTACCAGGTTTGCCTTTCTTTGGCATAGCTCATGTACAATGACCCAAAACAATATATCGATAGGATGGATTCTAAACCAACTGGACGGCTGCCGGACCTTCAGGAAGCTTCAAGTGTCCGTTTGTAAAGTGTCCAGCCCGGTGGTACAACATTCTACGCCGTATCCTTTCCTTCCGAAAAACGAGACGAAAGAAGAAAGCTTGCAGCAAAAAAGGTGAAGATGAGCTCAAGCTCTTTCCGGTGACTTCACAGGAAGATATGATCATGAAACGTACGTAGAATTTGGAGCAAACAGAGACAGAGAGAGAGAAAAAATACACCGACGGAAAACTGAACCAGTCTAACACAATAAAAATCATCATCATCATTTTCCGGTCCATATAACGAACGAACGATCGGAATGTGTTTGTCGATGGGGTTTGCCGCCCGCGTACCGGCATCACCGTTTCTTGGCTTCCGAGAGAAGACAAGATGACGATGAACGGCAAAGCTAACCCTTGGAAGTTGATGTCGTTTTTTCGTACGTCTGACGTACGGGAAGTCAAATGTTTACCTTCATCTACATGCTCTCGTACCATTCGTGTTTGCCTCTCTATCATCATCATTATCATGATCAACATCATCCTGCTCGTTATCTCGTGTGGAGAGGTTTTATTTTCTCCATTTCATTTTCCTTTTTTTTCTACGTTTCATCCATACCATGCATGTCCTTTGCATTGGAAGTGTGTATCGTTATCGTTTCAGAGGGGGCATGTGAACGATGCAATAATGATAACGCTTTCGCTTACATACGCTGCCGGCTCAGCAGAATCTGCCGGTAGTAGCTTTTGTGACAAACTAATACAAATTTGATAGCGGATGTGATACATCATTTTCGGTGTGTAAAAGACACACTATCATTACCATTTGCTGTTTGCGGTGTCGATGCAGGAAACGGGTGGTTATGAGGGGGAAGGATAGCTGTAATTGAAATGATAGCATGAACATGTGCTGTTAACGTGCAAGCGGTTTTGATTGGTATCATGTCAAAGCATGTGGAGTTAGGATAGGACAGGCAGTTCAACATATTGTGCCTAGTTCTACGGAAGTTAATTTAATAGCTTTCAAATAGAAAATTCAGCTTTTTGCTATAATTGTTGATTCTTTTAAGTAACTTTTAAAGGATAGTAAAGAATATTGATGTATTACATTTTAACATAATCGTGTTAATACGAAAAACATACTAAAAGTTTAGAATTATAAATCATAGAAGTGTAAAATTGAACCCTCGAGCTTTTCATATTTTCTTTTTAGTTTTAACGTTTCTTTTCATTCTGTTAGATTACAAATCATGGATATGATTTTAGTCATAAATCAGTAAAGTTAGTGAAATTCACAATAAATTTCAATTGGTTTAACAATAAAGTTACGTTACAGCTAAAAGAAATTACCTCAACACTTGTTGCTTTGGCAATATCGAAAATGATAAAATTGTCACAGAAGTTTATGCAGAAATATTCTATTCATATTTTTAGTTTTTTTTTATTTATTAAATAGCATCAAATTTTAAACAATATCTCCATTATACAATCATCGGATAAAGAGGAAACAAGTTTAACTTTGTTTATTTGTATATTTTTGTCGTAAAATCTAAAGAGCAGATATTTTCTTTTAGAAAAAAGCTAAATATTGTACAATTCAAAACGCAAAAAGTTATCGTCTAATGTAACTGTATCATGAAAGTGCATGATGCACTTTTTTTGTTTATGTTACTATAATTTCATTAGTTTTTTAAAATAATCCTTGTTTTACAGAAATTTAGTTTGCTAATGAGTAATAAAATCGGCAATAATTCAAAAACCATGCAAAAAATAATGATTTTTAGGAGCAAAAGCGAACATAAAAATGCAATCCTCGTAATAACGCATGGCTACTTGGATTTTTAATGCATAATTGCATAGATTTCAAACTTAACTATTGTGTTTTAGTTTTTAGAAATATAATCCTATTTTTATTTCTCCTTCCTTCCGTTTCGATTGCGCCTTCTGGAGATGTCTTCTATTTGAGGATCGGACGATACTATACTTTTCGAAGTTCAATCGAATACTAACTCTTCGAGGCCTGGCCGGTTACTAACTCTTCGACTACACTGCGAGGCTCGAACGATTACTAACTAACTCTGGTTCGGATACGGCACCGTTTTAATACTTTGGATAATACCCGTACCCAGAACCTTCTACTGTTTTCTTCCCGCCTACTTGTGGTTTCAAGATGCTAGTAGATTAGTGGCGTTTTTGTCCGACGCTCTGTCGCCACAAGTTTACTAGGTAGGGCGCATTACTGCGTGTCTAAACACGCTCAACTGAGCTACGATCCCCTTCGAACTTCTGCTTCAACCAATCTAGGTTAAAAACCTATCTAGTGAGGTGAAAATGTTTCCTAGAAAGAATCAATGTCGTTTTGGTATGAATTTGTTGAGTAAACAATTCTTTTATTCAATCGCAGAACGATTGTGATGGTTCATCGTTACATTGTGCATTGCAAATCGTTACCATTTAAAATATTACACATATTTATTCGGTAGTAATGGTCAGGCCATATTGTTAAAATATATTATTTACATTAAATTTAATCTTTTTTATCCCCTATCAATGGGTATCCAATCAATGGCGTATGCTGGTCTTCAAGTACTACTTGGTTACATCGATTTAAAGATTTTTTTCCACTCAACACAAGTTCGTTTTAGGAGGGTGCCGTTTGCAGTAAAAATATTTTTTAAATTTTCAATCTATTGCTTTTTTAACTCCCAAGCTAAAAACTTGCAAGGAAATTTTTTTTTAAAAATTACAAATCCATAAAATAATAATATCCAATGAAAAAGACATTTACACGAATTCAAATTAAACGCAACCACAAAGCCTTCAGAAGAAAATTTATCCTCTTTCCCATTTTCTTACCGTAGCATTCGTGCCGCGTTGCTGTAATATTTTCTTAATCCTCTTCGTCTTACAAAAAAATTGAACAAACACCTTCTAGTGCCTTTCTACCCTTACCTACAGGCCAACACGGGTGATTTGCAACATCCGGTTCGTCTCGTCTAAAAGCCTTTAACGACCCGCCATCACATTGCCACCTTAAAGAATTGGACAGCAAAGGTTCGCCTAACCTCGCGTCACACGCCCGGGCATATCATATTCCAGCAGGATGCTTATGCAAATATTTACCTCGTGCTGATGGCGTTGGTGGTGCAAATTTTTGGCTTGCTTTTGGCTCGTTTCCTCTCCACTTGTGTGTGTGTGTGTTGGCTAGGTTTTCCATTTTCAATATTTATTCATCCAGTTGGGAGGCGTTTTTTCTCGTGGTACATCTTAGAAGGATTTTCTGACAATTTTTTTGCCTACCCTCTCTGTGAGGTTGAAGGCCTTTACTTTACGGTTCTTCACATCAACAACCTTACGCGCGTTGGTTTCTCTCCTTGGAAAATCTCCTCGCCGTGAAAGTCAAGATACTTGCGGGCCACTCGGTGGTAACGCTTCTTAGCGCCTCTTCCATCTTCGGGTCAGACAGTTGAAGTGTGAGGTCGCTGTCGCTGTTTAAATACCTTCAAATTTACATTCAAATTTCGGAACGGCAACACCCGCGCAGCAATCCATCTAACCGCCCGGAAAAGCTGATGGCGACACGGTTCTGCATTTAAGAATATTTCCGCACCGGCATCCCGCTTCTTGGCGGGAAGTTTCATCGGAGAGCCGGAAAGAAAGTCAAATCCTTCTCTCATCGCCGTTACCCAAACAGCAACAATATGGAGCCAAGGGTTTTTTTTTACTCGTTTTCTACCATTTTCCAGTGGCGTCTCCCGCGACCGGAAATAACAAACAGGAGACGACATTGCGAGTGTGAATAACAACGGCGCGAAGAATGTGACAGGAGTAAAAAAAAATCAGCCTGTACGAATAACATGTATCTTCTGTTCGGGAGAATGAAATGAAGGTGATTCGTTTCAATCTCGATGAAATCGATCAGTGTCGGATGCGCTTCGGCGAAACGCGACATTGCAACCGTACTTTTCAATACATCGCCCGCCTCTGTCAGATTTTGCACGCCCGTTTGGGCGATTGATTCTTTTTTCTTCGGGAGTCGATTTGTTGCCTTTCGAAATTCGTCGCTTCCGTGTAAGGAATCAATTAAGCGGAAAATGGTGTAAGAAGGTTGCTTTTTGCAGGGCTGTCTGTGCTGAAGATAAACGGGAAATGTCAAATCGAGATAACTTTTCCAAGGTGACTAATGCTTTTTCCTCTCTTTTCGTTACAGGTAAGCTTCTGAACGTCTTACTGTAGATAAGATGATGTTTTGCAATGGGGAAGTTGCAGTGGTAAGCCTATTTTAACGTGTCTACAGATAACTTTAATATCATTAACGCTTACTGATCTCGATTAGAAACATTCTTGATTTTGAGCTGTACAGTAAGAGTACACATGCTGTGTCACACAGTGCTACACATGTTAAAGTCCTATGTTTTGATATATTCTCAAGTCCTGAAATTTGATACATTCTCAAGCTCTTTTTGATAAGATTTACTTGCGTACAGTTTTGTTGAGATTTTGAGAATGGGCAGACATAAAGGTGCATTGGAGGATCTAAAAAAACCGTCACACTAACATTCTTTCTTTCAATGCTTTTCACAGCCATCAATTGTTGATTGCCAGTGTGGCTTTTAAGATTTTTCAAAAGTATAAGATTCATTTGAAATTTTACTCTCTTTAGTTTTAAGAGCAGTTTGTAATTCACGGAAACAAAAGCATGAATTTACAACCACTTCCAATCAGCTAAGTTTATACTTTTTTGACAAAAGCAACAATCTTTATCACATCTGAATTGTGTAAAAAATATTGATAGCAAAACTTCATTAATTGAGTGGTTTTTAGTTGGGTTACACGACAGTTGGTACCTAAAAAGTTGGGTTGTATGTCAACCAACGAGGATGTCGAACGTAACTGCATCAGGAAAGTACTTGGAGGACATTGTTTATATCTGCTACAATCGACATATTATTCCAAAACCGAAACCTAGTTCGATGGAAATTTAGTCCCATGATGAAAAGTTTAATCAACAATTATTACAAAAAACAAGTATGTAAAAAATCATGACTACTAACTACTAAAGCGAACGTAAAAATACAATTCCCGTATAAACGCATGGCTACCTGGATTGTTAAAGCATACATGCAAATTTGTCAAAGAACTGTCAAACCACTGAGCAAGGTCTATACAGGATAACAGATCGATGCATATAGCTCATATGTAGCATGCCATTTTCTCTTTGGGTTTGACAGCTTCCTGAAAAAGTGTTTATACACAAAAGAGCACCGTAAGGGCATGAGTTTACGGCTTTTGTTAATATTTAACTCGATCTTCGTCACATCACCCAAATTTTGTTAAAGCCTAGGGATAAAAAACATACCCGAAAACGGGCTTTTAAAAACCATCTATTTCAATACCCAAATGGTAAACCTAGTGATTTCACTCACGGCGTCAAACGTGTTAGCTCACTCGATTGGTTTTTTACAGTTAATCTAATTTGTTAATCTATGATTTGCTTTTTCATAAAAATATCATTTTTCTTTCCCACGGTCTTCTGTTATTTTGCATTATATGCATCGACCTCTAATTATTTATGGTCCTTGCTACTGAGTATGAATTTAGTAGTTGGGGCGCAGTTTGAACTTTTGTTAATCTGATATATATTGACTCGTATGAAAAGGAAGACGGAGCGTAAACCCATAACATTGTAGAGCATTAATTTTCCTCAAAATTTTGGTTAGATACAATGTATGAACATTAAGAAGATAAAGTGTTTATCAGTTTGTTTATTTGAAATCTTTTTTATGTCATTAATATGTAACGGTTTATTTTTTGATAATATTATAATATTAATTTTGAATAATTTTTTAATGCACTTACACTTCACACACATACACTTTTGAAAATCATTAATGAAAATAATCACAATAAGTTTTAAAATGTTTTCCCAATTGCCCAGCAGTTAAAAGATAATTTCGAAAATACGATAAAATCAAGCGATTAAAATATGATGAAAAAATGTTTAATATTCAAAATCAAAACCCGTTCTTTTCCGAAAGAGACTTAGACCTTTAGCATTATACAAGTACCGTGTTTAGATATGTATCGTAGCAGTATTTTCAGAAAAAAGCACAATATTTATACCATAAAAGAAAAATAAGCTCTAGCATGACAAAACTAAAAAGAAGTACAGCAAATAGTTAAAGCATGACTTTTTCAAACAAACCATTAATTCATTCCAAATCCGAAGCTCCACTAGTCTGTTGGTCAATCTCGCTCCCCTCGGTCAAGTACCTTATCATCAACTGACCATCATTCATTACACACCCATTAGCTGTGTTCGAGTCGATTACCGTGGTGTCAAACAAAACGCAAAGACAATTCAATCAATCAATCCACATCAATCGCATCAAATGGTCATCTGCACCGAAGCGTTTCAGAAGCAAGACAGCAAGAGAAAAAAAACTCCCAAAAACTCCTGCAATATCTTTCTTGACCGTCCGTTCCTTAAACGTTGATGCGTCTTTGGACAAATCTATTCTTCCCCCGTCAGACAAATTTCCCTCGGTGTACCGTGCACATCGTTAGCAAACGTCCAAAACGGAACCTCCTTCTCATCAAACAAATCTGTTGCAGCATGCAGTTAATCTTTCCCGCACCGAGCGGTCACCGGTCCTCCCGCCTTCAGAACTGGCGACCAGTGGCGACCATGGGGTGGTCGTTAGGTTCGTTTGATTGGAGGATATTTTCCCTCCCTGCTGGCGGGAGTTTTTCCTTCCGAATCCGCACCAAATGAGCTACGGTAAGGAATCGGATTTCTTTGTGGCCATTGACTTTCGGTCTGCAGCATTTCGGAGCTTAACAAGATAAAGACTGCTGCCGCTACAGTTCAATGATCTCTGTTGGGGTAGCAATCCTCCCTGCTGATACTGTTACTGTGCCATTAAGGTTGATAATTTGGGCTACAAGGAGCTGCAGTTCACAAAAGGCGATTATAAAAGATCCCCTTCCGCATTGGGAAGGGAAGAATGTGAACGTATGCTGCAGGCTGAAACGTGTGTGGTATTAGTTTATTGGTTCGGCAACGGTTCAGAGCGTTCGAGATAGAAATCATTAGGGGGTGGAAGCAGGCACCAGGTTCGTACGCTTAAGAACTGGGAAACAAATATTCATACGCTGCGACACCTCTCTTTAATGCGATTGCTCCGGCACCGGATAAGGAATCGTTTGATGTGCGTGCAGATGCTCAAGTGCTGGGGCGAAAAAAAGAAGTTCTCATTATTGAGACGAAAATAGGGATAATACATCTTTTCCCATGCGTGTCGGTTGCACAAGCTGCAGAACACAATTTTTGCTGACTACGAACAATATCTAAAGAGCAAATGAAGTCATATCGATTGAAATGGGAAACGTTCTTGAAACGCCACGATGAGCAGATTCATGCATCATAATCCCTGCGAAAGTATCGCTTAGCTTTAAAGCCAGCTGTGTTTGTCACCGGTAAGCTGGTTCCTAAATTGCATCCTTTAGCACATTCGTATGCTTGTTGGGTTTTTGTTTCTACACCGAGCGATAAATTCCATCCAAACTTAAGTCGTTCGGGGCAGCTGCTTTCATGATCTATATGACTTTATCCGATCATTATCGTATTTGTCATAAGAGAGCACTGGGCCAGTAGTTTTCACTCGGCAGAAACGCTCCTGCAGCATCATAAAGTACGTGGAAAAGCTATTTGCCCGTTAATCCGTTTCACTGTCAGATTATTGTGCAATGAAGTTATACAAGCAGACGGGAGCATCGTTAGTGGAAGCAGTAGTTTATTTGCCTTAAGAGAAAAAGGAAAACAATCAGATGTCAGCTTGGTGCAACATATAGAAATATGACAACAATTTCAACGTTTTTAAAGGTCACAATAACATCTCAGAAGTCCGGAGAAAGTAAGTCAGTTTTGTTATACAATAAATCTCACACTAAACCATATTAAAAAAATCATCAGAGCCAATATTCCAATCTCAGCGTTGATTTTTCCAATACTCAGGAAATATTTATAAATTAACATTTTTGTACCAGCTCGTTGAACATGAAACAAAATATAGTAAATACCCAAAATAAGTAACCATTTTACTAATGCACCTTTAACTTCTATGATATTGATGAATTTTCTGAAATTAAATCTGAATTATTGGCCTAATAACAGTCACAAAAATAGAAAATGGGAATAATTATAGCTTCTGTTTACTGTTCTTTACTGTTCTACATTTCAGCTTCCCGTTTTTTTACTTCCTTAATAAAACAAAAATATGTTATTAATCATCCAAATCAGTACATTCTCCTTTCAATACCATTGAATTCTTTGAATATTTTTTAAATTTGGTCAAAGCTATATACATCACATGTTTTAAATTTCCTTATACATTTTTTCTCTGATGTTTTGCAATAATAATCTTTTTTTTTTAGAATAGAGTGGATCAACAATCATAAAATAAAATTCTCCTATGATTCCTGAATAGCTGATAAAGTGGCTTTTTACCATTATTTACGCTATTTTCTGTTTTCAGAGTAATTTAAAAAATAATCCGTTATTTTATGCTTTTCAATTTTGGTGCTCAGAGTTCGTAGTAGGATGAAAGAAATTGTCATGTAGGCCACATTAGGCTAGATAACGTTACACGATAAATAATATGGAAAATAATAATAAAAAATTATAATGTATGAAAAAAGGAAGGAATTTTTATTACACTTTAAAACAATGTTTAAACATATGTTTGTAACTACAATGGTGCAATTAGACAAAATGATTCTTAAATGACGTACTTAAATCATGCTATTAGACATGTCAGTCAATAAAAGAATTGTTTATAATTATTCAGCGTCTCGACGTGAACCCAATTCATGACAAGAAAAAGTTAATATTGCATTTTATTGCCCACAAATGAAGTAAAACGATTACGAAAGACAATCATTGTTTGGAAACTGCAGTTGTTATGATTTAAACATGCTCAAACACTAAAAACGAGATTATTGTAATGTTCGAACTTAAGTAAGGTCCCTTTAATGTACATTCTAGGTTCAGGTATTGAAGACACTATAAATTATTGAATGCAAGGCTGAAATATTGCTTGTCATTACAATCGTATTTTAAGTAGTAAGTACTAGTAGAGTTTATATAGATAAATAGTGAATAATAAGACGTAGTATGAAGGACAGCTGATATGAATTAAACAAATTGTCAAAAAATATCCCAGCTTAAAAAAAACCTTAAACAAAACACCCCCATCAGTGAAGACCCCATTGACCCTAATCCCTGCTTCTCTGCTCTAAGCCGTACCTCGTTAACTCACCTTCCCTTTAACCCACTACACTCATTTGTACAGCTCATTTGTGGTGCACCGGTGCTCAGCTGCGCACAGTCGTTACTGAAGAATCCACCAGCTAGTCCAAATAATTCTACGCTAATGTTCTCGCCGCTCGATAAACAACACAAATAAAGTGGTCCCCCCAAAAAACCTCCGGCAGCGGGTAATTGCAGTTACTCATGCCAAACTCGTGCCTTCGTGTGGTGTACAGTGTTTGGTGTTTGTGTATCATTCCAACTCGAGCTGTGTTAAATTTCACGCTGTAGTTGTTCGGTTGAGTATGTATTTTATCCTTTTGAGCGATCACACAAACACACCAACTACTCCCATTTGGATGCGATTCTCATCGCGTTGAACGGGGTGAGTGGCATGGAAGGAGAACAGAAAAAGTTTTTCTCATTTTTATCTTTAAATTCGTGACATTTCAAATTGTGTGGTGGGAAAAGGAGTCCTGTTGGGCGAGAGATGCCTTTTCGGTGTATAATTCCTGACCATCCTGACGTGGTGAATCGGCGTTGCCCTGTCCTTTAAGTCTCCGGTGCCGTCCGCCAACGATTGCACTCGTTTCAATTTATGACTGAGAAATTCCTAGTTTACGACCACGGGAAGAGCCATAAAACATGACACGTACGTACAATATGTTTTCACATGTAATTTTCCGTTTTGGGCCGCTGTTTTATTTTCCCAGTTGCCACCCAGCCGTTGAGGTACCCATCGTTCTCGACGCTCTGCATTCGACGGAATGGGAAAAGCGTTTCGATTTTGCTTCTTTTCCCCTTTTCCGTTGCTCGAAGCACCCGGGAGCGCCGACGACGTGGGCGAAATGTTTTCGGTGGTCTCGTTTGTGGTCTGTCACTTTGCGGCCAAACATCGTCCAGCCCGCTGGAGAAGGCTTTTCCCCATGGCAGGAGGGACAGACACACAAACAGCAAAAAAAGCACAGAGAGGGAAGAACAGGCAGATAGAGGCTGCGACATTATTATCCTGACCAGAAGCATCACACTGACAACGTAGCGAAGCGTTCCCCCATTCCAGAAGGGCGAACCCACTGTTTTGGGAGCCATTCAGCCTGTCCATTGCCCAGCTGCCTTCCCGTTTGTCAGATGATGATGGGTGAGCTGCGCCGCAGCGCATTTTCGTGCGCACGAAGCCTCTCCATCTTACGGTTGCCCGTTCATCATCATCGGATGACTTTTGGAGTAGCGCTGTGATAAGGAAACGACCGGGACAGGCACGGGTCGGGCAATCGAATTCGTGGACGGGCATGCTTATTGAACTGAACACAACGGTTGGTGAAAATGGAACCCTGAGAGTTGGTGTGCAATGGCGCTGCATTTATGGTCAACCGAGCGTACCGCTATGAATTTTCCATTACCCCGTGTATGCGATGATTCTGTCGTGAAGGTTAGAAAATGGACTTGGGTGTTTGGTCTGGTTCATGAGGTTGGGATGACTTTTGGAGCAGTATTTTGATGAAAGCTGAATTTTAAGTCCGAGTAGAATGGAAAATCTGAAATGTGTTTCGCAGTTATAATATCATCTTTTGCTCATAAAATGTTACATTTAGACAATAATTGACCAAACAATTGTTATCATAAAAAAGTTTGGAATAGTTTTGGATTTTAATTTATCATTATCATTATCTTCCTTAAATATTTAATACCTAGCTGAAATTATTTCTAATAAAGTATTCGCACTTTAAATCTATTATTTATTTTATGGTCAGTTTATGTTTTATATATCTATTTGTTTTATTCAAATCTCTCATTAATTTTTCAGCTATTTACGTACTATTTACCAATTTTGTGATTTCTCTAACTTGTGTTTCTTGCGGCGTTCGCAAGAACGTTTCTGGTTGTTTCTTGAATTTTTAAAGTTTGCATTAGTTCCATATTGGTGACTTTCACTGTCGATACGCATACTGTTTGGAAGGAAGAGTTTTTCAAATCAATAGATTCAAACGTCTTAGTATTCAGCGTTAAGATTCGATTCATGTTTGGAATGATGGACTCTTTATGGGAGATTGTTAGGTGGTTTTTTATTTTAAAAATAATAAACCACAACAGTTTGATTTAAAACCCTTTCTTACTGAGTTAAGCTTGTGCATGCTGCATATTAAAACATAAAAACAATGAGAAATAAAAAAAGGAAAAAAATGCATGAGACATAAAATGAGAAATATAGAAATTACTTATAAGGAAACCGTTGAAAAGAAGCTGAAAGAACCAGCATTTAATACAGTAGATTCAACACACAAAGAAGAAAATGAATCAATCAAAAGAGTGTACAAATGTACATTGTAGGTACATTTGAAATTTATGTATCGTTTAATATCAGATGTTGAGTGTTCTTAAAATGCAAACAATAACTGCCTAAAAATGAAAATAAATAAAAGAAGCGGAAAAATCATTCAGAAGGGATGTATGTTAAAGTAAAGTGAAACAAAACTCGAGTTTATTTGTAACGCGTTTCTAGACAACAACTTCGCTTTAATAACACAATCCTGAGCTATACCATATTCTCCACAACACTGAATGCTTTCATGTGAGCTGTATCCGGTGCCAACAGTCCTTTGAACTGAAGGTCCAAACAGACTCTCCCAAAACATCCTTCCCATTTCGGCATTGTACAAGTCGCACCAGTTTGAGGTTACGTAAAGAGCATCATTACAGCACGAAAAGCGGGAAATTGCTTTATAATATGCTGACCTTAGCCCCTTGTGGTCCAGCCCACAAGTCGGCAGCCTCCGCCTCTGTCTCATCATCCGGTTCGAAGGACCAGATGAATTTCTGCACAAATAGCGAAACCGTACAAACGCTTCCGCCGTTGTGTGCATGATCGTGACCAAGGCGCACAGGAAAGGGCAAAACGGGAAAACATAATAATAATACCGACAATGATGCCGATGACGATGACGATGCCGATGATAATAAGAATAAAAGAAGAAAGGAAAGGGATGCACCTTCCGGTGCAAGAAACACACAGACAGGGAGAGATATATTCCAGGCAACGGAGCCGCCACGACCACGTACGTGAGATGACATATTTATGATCGTTGGAATGGTAGCTCCTAGAGGGCGCTGAAGTGAAATGGGGGTTAGCTATCTCAGGCTCCATTCCGGAAGCGGACCCAACCCACCGGCCAAGCGCAGGAGGACTCTCGACGTCGTCCCATCGGCACGGGAAATGATTTACTCCCTCCGCCCCGTTTGGATGTGTAATTCACCACCCCGGACAGCCGGGCGAATGGTGGTAAAATGGACTTTTCTCGCTTGACCATCTCCGATCGCAGCCGAGCCGGGCGGGCGAAGTAATTGTAGCTGCCAGCTTCACTTCTTTGCACTATTTCATGCTCTCGCGCTGCAAACGCACTCACAGCACTGGGCACTGGACCTGATGGTCGTGGTGCGGTCAGCGCTGCAGATAAACTCACAAATTGAATGCACACACCGATGTGTAACATCGATGCAGTGCAAGCAATATTTATGGCTCGGTGCTCCTGAGCTGAGCCAGCCATCGGAACCGTCCGGTGTCGGTGTAGCTTTGCGTTTTGTGCGAGATAGTGAGGTTAAGGATGTTTTATTCATTGCGAGCAAATGGGGAAGGGCCTTGGGAGAACCGGGGAACCAAATCCACAGCAAATTGAGCATTAATTTGGTTCGAATGTAATTTAAATTAAGCACTAACATAAGCCGTCAATGGCACACGAATCTAACCTTGGTAAAATATTAATACGACCGTGTGTCTCTTTAAATACATGCCATTTCTAAAATCAAACGTCATGTCTTGTTCGTTACATCAAATCACATTACACACCTCGGTTCTCGGTTGCCACTTTTCAAACAGGATCGATTCTTCTGCCCTCAACACCTTCCCCCCCCCTTCCCCTGCGGCCAGCTGCTGCAACGGGTTGCAATATCCGGTCCCGCTTAATTCAATATCCCACTCTCGCCGGCGACAAACTTGCGCTCCGGTCGCCGGTGATTGACAGCTTTAATTTCCCCAGAACCTGGCCGGAATCCGCCGTGACGATTCCTGCCTGTCCGCGTGACAGTGAATTAAAATGATAATCGAAGCACGGGAGGTAAAGGGGAGAGCTGTCAGCGCGAAGAATGCAGCGTGCGCCTTAAAGTATGCAATGCTCAAGAATTTGTCACGCTTTTAAGAGATTCGTCGTCGCGCGTTGAAAATCGTGGAAAATTTAGAGGATTTAAAGGGGGTGTGTGTGTTTTTTTTTTCAGGAGAAGGTGTCTATGCAAAATGTGGAAGCAGTTTGTGATGAAAAAAAAAAAGAAAACATGAACACATCACAGGAACAGTTTCCTTTGCCATCCCTATCTAGTCCGTATTTCTTCCTCAAACGTTTTTTTTTTGTTAGACTGATTGTAAGGGTTTAGATTGAATTTTAAATTTTCAAACGGCACCACACGGTTTTCCCAAACTGATAGGGGGAAAATTCGCAGTGGAAAGCAGAAGCAACACTCCCTCCCTAGTCGGGGAAAGAGCTTCACCAGGTACACCGTCGCACATTTTGTGCTTGAGGCAGTGATAAAGAAGGCAGGTCGATAAAAAAAGCCACCCGATTGCAAAACGAAATGAAAATATTATTAAATGCATATCAAAACAGGATGAAATGAAATTCTAGCTCCCCGCGCTTGCGGAAGGTATGTTGAGCTGAGCAAAAGGCAGACGTGAAGATGTCTTTGAATGACTCTTTTATCATGTGTCTTTTTTCCTTTAGAATCTTGTCTTTTTTTTTTGGGGGGCTTATACTATCTTTACAAGAGGAGTTGACTTTAAAAAACGCGGCACACAAACTCTATTGAAAATCAATTTTCTACCACCTTGAAACAGCGTGTCGATGGTTTGCAGAGTTTCCGTTTTTATTAAGTCTTCATCCACCGCACACGTAGCCGAGTGCAGACGGTCGGAAAGAAGTCATAAACTCAACAAGATAACGTTGAGGAGGGTTCGGTGCGAGTAATCGAAATGAATCTTGTTGTGTGCCGGCTGGAAAAGATGCCAGCTGCTACCGCTCGTTTGTCACGCAGGTGTTTATTGTGCGAGGGAAACGCGTCTTTCCCTGCATCTTGGGCGGTTTCTTCAACCCCTAACAAACCAGATCACAGAGGCTTTGATTCCGACTTGGCTGGCTACCCCATCTTAAGATGACATTCGATGCCGGGCATCGATAAGGACATGCGGTATGCGGTAATGCGTTCGAGCACAACCCTCACCGATTCACAGCAATCCACTCTCGGGGTGGTTGGTTCAATTCTGTTCTCTGTAGGCGTCATCGAAGTGGCAAATTTATGCGCACATTTCGTACACAAACGCCCCGAAGCGGAACCGCAAAAAGACGCATGCCGGATAAGGATTTAAGGGCGGAAGGGGATGGTCTGGCTAGCGTCACCCAAAAAGCCAAACCCGGGCAGAGTGTTGAACCTAATTAGCAAACTGTTGATGAGACGGCGCCGCGTGTTACTTTGCACCCTTACACAATGTGTGTGGGTGGGCGGGAGAAAGGAGAAATATTCGGAAAAAGCACCGTCCGGCTTAACGGCTAGTTCACAAATCTTGCGAGGGCGGCTAACAATGAAACTCATAATAGTATTGTCACGATGGTAGAAGAAATAGAGTGAATGGCAGCCCAGGGATTGAACTGTTGTCCACTGAATTTAATTAGCTCGGTGCGAAGGAAGGATGTGCTTTCACGGTAATGTATGCTGGAAGTCGAGCGAATCTTCTCGTAATTACTTTCTCCAAATGGCGTCATATTGTAGTGGGGAATTGATTTCAATTGCTTTTTAATAACGTTCAACGTATGTGTTGGGGCAAGATTTGTCCTACACACATATGTCGGTAAGAAATAATATCAAAATCAATCAAACCAAGAATTTCAAAATATTTATTTGTGTTTTCTAGGACATCAGAATGAAAAACTTTAATGTAAAACTATACATTTTTAAGGAACACCCGGTTTTGAATATGTTGTTTTCTGACAAGAATCAACCGAATACCGTTAAGTTTTGTAATCTGTGTCCAAAACCAAACTTTTTTTTTCAAACATACGGCAAGCCTAACTTTTGACAATTTTTTCAATATATAATGAAGTGCCATTTATCCAAGTACCTTTCATCCTGTAGTTCGTTTGCCCGTGGTGTCCGTGCTTTGCGTGAAGAAAATACAGTTTAGAAGGCTTTTAAAAGATTGACTTAAGCCAAATTTTGAATTCATCTTTAATAAACAAATTTTCCAGAGTTCTGTAATGTTTTATCGTATTTACTTTTTCTTTGAAAAATAATACTTTAGAAGAATTAAAATGATCTCAATTTTTGTTTTTTTGGTTTGTTATAGTTAAATAACTCTTTAAAAACCTGCAATAAGGGACTGTCCATAAGTAACGTATCGCTGATACGTAGATAGGGGTTTCACTTAAGTATCACAATGTTACAATGTTACATAGAGAAATTGGGATGAGACAAAAATTGGGGAGTCATTTAATTCTACATTACTTTATCATCAGGGGAAGAGGAGGGGGGGAGGTCACTCCAAGAATCAAAATTTTAGCGTTACGTAATTCATGGACGGTGCCTAAGACCAAATTTATCTTTTAATCGTGTTGCTCGAATCTCCGGCCATGATAAGTTCCTAAAGTGGCTTAAATTTAAGCACGTTTGGATATTAGATAGATTAATCAAAAATATAATTTATACGAACACCTGAAGAGATATTTAATTTTGTTCTATCCACCTGTAGTACAGATTATGCATTATCATTTGTAAAAATTAATTTCCTACAACTTCTAAAGCTTTAAAGAACTTCAATATGAACTTATTACCTTTCCTATTCCATATTTAGCTCTAGAAGATCTACAATAATTGTAAAATTCCTTAATGTTGATGATAAGTAGTAAAACATTCTCATTATCTTTTATTACAAGTTTTTGAAGCTTTTCTCACTTAATCATTAAATTGTCCTTTAAAAAATGCAGTGTTCATGTTGCCTTCATGAAACCACTTCAAAACACAAGCATCAACTATTTCGATTTCGATCTCCACCTTCATTTTAATCACCTTAGTTAGCTGCAACGCGTCCACCCCTTCCCGACGCTAAACAAATTCAACCGATTAAGACCCCGTCTATTAGTGTAATCGTTCCAAGCGCACCGTTAGAAATCGTATCACTTTCCACCGAAACTGTGCTTAAGCATCACCAGCAGCAGCAGCCAAATCCGATGGTTGAATCAATTAAATAAATAACGCTCAATCAAACGGAAATACGAAACGCGGCACTAATCCTCCGGTTGCTTTCCCGCCAGCAGCGAACTGACTTCCCCGGGACGCCATTTTGGGTGAAGAAGATGGGACGCATACGTTCGATAGTGTGCTCTCGGGGACTCTCGCGCGTTCGTCGAGTCAGCAGCAGCAGCAGCAGCAGCAGGTGGATCATTAGTTTTTCCTGCTTGGGAGAAGGAGCAGAAACTCCTGTGCACCGTTTTGGATGGCGTCTGGCAGCATGGTTCGATCTCGGGCTTATCCTTGACTGTGGTTTTCCCCTCAGCGGGTCGTCTATTGGCGGACGATTGGCGTGAAGTCATCCTTCTTGTAAGGTTTCTTCCGAAGCGATAAACCAAACCCCGCTGTGCCAACCAAAGGAAGCACACGTCCACCCAGCACTGGTCAATGGTGGGGCAGGAAAAGCAACCCCTTCGAGTGTGTGAGTGTGGTGCGCCACGGGGAAAACGATGATTTATACGCGCGGGAACTCCTTCCCGCGGGGAGGACTTAAGAAGCACATTCGTCTGGACTGGAGCACTTTGTGCCATCTAATACGGCTAAGTGGCTCGATAAACTTTACAGCACGGACAACGCGCACACACACGACAAGTTGAGTTCAAGATGCTTCCTGCAAGAACTGGAGTACATCTAGCGTTATGGGAAAGTAGGAGATCATCCGTTTCCTTTTTTCTAAGAGTTATTCCTCCAGGAGTATAGTGTTTTGATTTAGTCCATATCTTGCGGTTGATTTATAAACCGCTACGAGGGCACGGCATAGTTTCAGAATCATTACCTTCTTTGGGGGCTCTGGAAGGGTTATCCTCGCCAAAGCCCATCAGGAGAGTAACTTTTAAACTGCCGCCTAAGACACTAGAAAGCCTTTCATCATAACCGTGCTGATACGTACGAGTCGCATGAAAACCCTTCATTTTCCGGCAAACCTGGCGTAAACCGCAGGGAAACTCTCCTGTACGTTCACACAGTGGAATTACTTGTGAAATGGAAATGCTGATTAAGGTTAACTCGCCTAATGGATCCTTTTTGGTTGGTCGCATTACTTCCATTCCAAGAGTCACACAAACCAGACCTCACTCACATACTTTAGTTAAAATGGTGAAAGCATTCCACAAGAATTCTATTGCTCCAACACAAGACAGGGACAGGGTCGTTCGTTTGCATCGTTAGTGTGTAAAATGACCTTTATCTAAATATGTTATTACCAAGAAATAACCGATTCCATCACTATCCGGGTTATTGGAGCATATGGATGGATTGAATACGTACGTTCTTCCGTCCTTGTGAAATGGGGTCATCGCTGACAGCTTCCCGATGGTTTCCAGCAAAAAGAAAAAAGGAAAAAGGAACCACATTAAAGCGGAACAGGAACGCTCTAAACACGAGCAAGATCAAACGGTCCACTCGATGGCCACCGTCCCCGGGGAAGCAACAGCAGTATCGTTCTTTTTACCTTCCCATTTTCGAAATGGCAAACAGAAACACAAACCCCCCCCCCTCCCCTCGAAAGGGGTGGGGAGAGTCAGGAAATCTTCAACTCAAGTCACGTTCCTTAAACACAGCGCTGCTTCTGTGGGTCAGTCGCCACATTTTGGAGCGAAATTCGTTTCGGTTCCAGCTTAATCCCGCGGCAGGATGAAGACATCTCGTCTTGCAAATACGGGCGTTCGTGCTCGGGGGAAGCCGGCATTCTCAATCGCTACAAAAGACACCCATTCGGACATCGAGAGGCTCACTGCAAAGAGGTAAATAAATTATCGACCGATCACCGGACTGGACGGATTCGAGGAGGATTCGGATGCGTGGAGCCGTATCAATTATAGTTATTGCCGGTTTTAGATTGACATTAGGTTCGGGATGGCGGGTGCAGATCTACGTGGCAGATTATCTCAATTGGTTGAGCGGGACCTTGTGGGAATTGTGGATGAAATCTGTCCTCCAAACAGTGCTCTCCAGAGACTTTCCTTTGGAGTACGAATCTTTCCTTTAAAATGGAGTCACCAGAAGAGAATCTTGCTTGGAGTAGCTCAACTTTGGAGCATCGTTTCCCTCGGAATCTATCATTTACAGAGAGTAAAATGCTCTTTGTATTTCATTTTCCACAAAACTACATTCAATAGGCATCGTTTAAAAGCTCTTTTAAGTGTGCAGCTTAGCTGCGACCGTTAAATAACCTCATTTGCATCCACACCTCATAACAAAATCGATTTAATCGAAATCCTATTTATGTCTCGCTGCACGAGGGCACAAACACGCTCCAAAATTGGTCCACCGATGCCCGGAGGGTTCCCCAGTAAAGTGATAATTATTCGATGCAGAGCTTTCGCAATGTCCAACCGCCAGGCAACGTCAGGCCTTTCCCCCCGAATCTTCTCTTTCCTTCTTTTTGATCCTGTTCGCGTGTACCAGAAACGGTGTTATTAGGTCTCCACCGGATTGCCCCAATGAATCCCGCTAAAGGATACAAACGCAGACACACGGTGAAAGCTGCTAAAGTTATCGCAATAATTGGATAGAATTATTTTCCACAGCGTTGTGCCGGTGATGATAAATCGATGCCGAACGAGAGGGACACACTGGAACTACACTGCAGCGAGATGCTGCCATCTGCAAATGGATCATAATTAGCGCTAGCTCGGTCGGTAATTGCACGTTGAGAGGGATTTAATCGGGGGAAAGGTCCTCCCAAAACCCGGTTGGCAATGCGACTGTATCGATATCCTTTCCCGAAAAGCGGTGCAAAGTGTGTGTTTACGATCAAACTGTTTAATAATTTCACATCAAAGCGATGTGTTGCAGGCGCTCTTGCCACTAGAAGGCACAAGGCAAGGTGAACTGATAAATTCGTTCACGGTAGCACAATCAATCAAAATGGTCCCCAAATCAGATGTATTAATATTTTACGCCGTTGGACAAGGTTCCTTTCTGACGCCTCTTTTAGATTCTAACAGTCTGCCTCTCTCGACATGTGTTATCTTGTTTATCAAATTATATCGTTACCTGAGCATATTGTTGTCGTGTGATATAAATATCAATTTCATCATTGTACGTTAACACCGCTGTCCTTCTTTTGAGGGCTTGCGGCCCCAACGCATAACTCATCGCAAGTACCCCTTCTCGGGCCTGTCTGTAGTTGAGCAATAGAGTGGACCACTTTTTACACCTTTTCACCTTTCTTGCGCACCCGCCAGCCGCTCAAGAATTCTTGAAAGTGTCTGAAAAATAGATGATGCTGAAGAGAACCCAACAAAAAGTCTTAAACTCTCTCGGGAAAAACTTTTCGCACACAAACAAACAAAGCACCATGATTTATCTGTGGATCCGTGGATTCACCAATCCTTAAATTTATCCCTCGAAAACAGAGCCACAAAAAATGGTCCACACTAAGGGAAGAAAGGGTCGCTTGCTGTCAAAAAGTTTACCTATTTGTTCCACGGCGAATAACTGCCATATTGGGTCCATTCATTTTTGCCTTCTCCAGTCAAGAGGTGTCCTGCTCCACGACGCAGCGAAAGGGAGGGAAGTGTGCCGGAGAATTCATGTGCCGTACAAAACTGATGATATACGTCGGCACCATCCCTGTCTTCGGCAACCTGTCCCATTTTTTGCACCTCATCGACGAAGAACTGCCCGAAAAAGGAACGAAGCACATTACTGCACAATTATGGCTGTAGAAGTTGTTCCATTTCTGAAAATAGTGATAAGTTTAGTAAGCTTGCTTTAGTCCGTACTCTTCACTGCTGTCACCTGCCTTATACCCTTAGGTTTAATGGGGAGTTTTCGTTTTTAAAAACAATCGACTTAAGAAGGAACAAAGAAGTCCGAATGCTTGGGAGAAAACAACTTTATCCGTTAATGTCCCTAAAGTAAGTTGTTATGATGGCTAGACAAACTGTCCAGACAGAAGTGTTTCCTTTTAGTATGATGTTTCTCATCAGCCTCAGCCTAAAGTTAATCTTATTTTGGATCTCCTCAATAGATTCCAATTCGATGTTTTATGCCAACTCCTTTTCGGGAAGGAAATTTTATTATTTTGAAATCTATCAAACATAAAATAAAGCTAGCTTTACATCCTTTTCTCATTTCAATTCAAGGTTCTCTCCCTGCCAATTGCTGCAGAAATATCGATTGATTTTTTCGCCTAACTTTAACCGGACCTAATCCTTCCACCGATTACACTCCCGTTTGGGTAGTAGCTCTTGCATACAAAATAAAGGCAAAGGAACAAGTTAGCCGTCCTACTCTCTGCTACTCGTTTGTCTTGCTACACCGATCAATCCCGTTGTGCCTGCAATTTCTTTTACTACTTGCCTAGGTTGAGTGCATGCAGAGCGTGCTAGGGAAGCTCGTTTTATTCCACATTCCACTTGATTTGATTGCGTGTTCTGGCCGGCGGCACGGAATCGGGGTGTGTACAGCAAGAGGCTGTTAAACGATCTCGAACAGAACAGAACGATGGTTCATGCTCGGCCTTTCTGGGGGTTTGTTTTTTTGCGGGAGGTGGTGCGCTATGAAAAGAATGAACACAACACTCGTATCTCGTATTTGTCCAGCCGTCCAGTAGCAAGAGGCGGTAAATGTACATTGCCCAGCCTCATCGAACCAGAGCGCGCGCGCGGTGCTGTGGTAATGCTTCATCATACTGCCGACACCTCCCGGCTTTTCTCGTGCATCGGATTGATTAAATGGGTGGATATTGGGTAATAAATTTAGCTGATTTCTTTCTCCCATCCATGCTGGATGTTGCGTGCATGCCGGGCTGGACATGAGATATATGTACACGTACCGGTACTGGTCCATCCGTCCATTTGTACACACACGTGTGTGGCATGACTCACGTAGGCGGACCACGCACTGGCCAGATTTCCATTTACCTTATGGTTTCGTTTTTCTGGACGCACACAGTAAGCTGGTAGGATGGAATGTTGTTTAACTTTTTTCAGGGGCTGGGGAAACGGTTGCGAACGGAACGCCTCTATGTTATTCGAGTTTGAATGAGTTTAATTTACACGCTAAACCTAATCGGCTGATTACCTAGTGCTTTAGAAAACGATAGTCTTGTTCTTTTAACTTTAGGAATAAATTTTAATTCGTTACCGTTATTAAAAGATTGAAGTTATCGGGAAACTTTTAAGGTTGAAATATTTTGTTTTATTACTCTTTTCCATTGCATTATTTGTTTGGAAAAAATAAACTAATAAGATTCATTATTACTGTCTGACATTGTCAATTCCAACTAAAAGTCTGTGTTGCAAACGTCATTTTACCATCTTTACAAGAAACTAAAGCAAAATCTACATTAATATACGCTAAACAACTCTCCATTCCCGCTTTGCCTAAAGTGTGTCTAACACTTGCAACTCCTTACCGCACCGCCTAAACAAATCACTCTTCCGCCTTTCGTATGCTAAAGTCTTTCAGGTCTTCCTGCCGCCCAAGCAGCAGCGACTTTTCGTTCGCTAGATGCAGCACTGCGTAGAAGGCGAGCGATTTCGAGATGTTCTCGCTCATCGTTTTGCTAAGCAGCTGGGGCACCTTGCGGTACAGGGCGGTGAAGGTGATTTTCGGCTCGTCCGGCTGGGTTGCGGGCGGTACCGGGACGTCCGGTTGCGAGGCGGTTTGGGTTGGCGCAGGGCCCACCTCGTCCCGCACATGGGCGCTTATCACGCGCCAGCAATTGTATTTGAGCTGCTTCATGTCGATCACCTTGGCCGTCTTGGCGTACGCTATATTGATCTTGTGCACCTGTAAAAGCAGTAACAGAAGGCTGTTATAATACGGTGTTTTATCGATTAAAGAGCGTTGCTTTTACCCTATCAGGTGCACCCAGGAATTCGGTAGATATTGCGTCGGGAAAGGTGGTCATATTGAGCGTCTTGTCCTTGTCATGCTGCTCGGCGGGTCGGTTCTCTTGGTCCATCGACATGTAACCACCGTCGTCGTGGTTCATTATCATGTCATTATCTCCTCCATCGTTCTGTGAAAAGTAAAAGAATAATACATTTCCGAATAAACTATACACAACACGTTTTGGGTGTGAAAATCCGGCGCTCATCTTACCGTATCATTGCTGCAGGACACCTGATCATCCCCAACATCACAGTTGTACTCCTCGGATGGTGCGTGGTTCACCGTGCCCAAGCCACCGTGATCCAGCACACTGAGCCCCCGGGCGTACTTGTACTCGTCGAACCGGTTCGGATCGATCTTGTAGTCTGTCGGCAGCTTAAGCTTCTTCGATTCCCACTTTTTGCACACTGAGCTCTTCTGGTGCGTGATGCCCTTGATTGGACGGATCGGGTTGTACTCCTGGAAGAGGTTTTCGCTCACGCTTAGCACATCGTCCAGCGTGTCCAGTTCGAACCGTTTCTTGCGCCGACCAACGGTGCGACTCTTTGAGGCTGTCGACGCCAGCGAAACCGTATCGCTTGGCGCCGGTGCCAGCGTCGAGCGCGGCCGCATCGAACGCTTAATCTTCCAGTGTGCCGGACCAGCCCAAAACTGGGAAATGTTGTCCAGCGGGCGGTAGGAGTACTCCAACGGGGTGCCGGTCGTATCGAGCGGACGCATGTCTTCGATCACCACCGTTTTGCGCATCAGCCCTTTGCATTGCTCCAGCGCAAGCTCGTCATCCTCCGCAAAGTCATCGTTGCCGTCGATGTCCTTCGCGTCGTAGTCGAGGATGAATGCGTCGCCTGTTGGTACCGGTTCCACCTCAGCGTTGATGTCAAAGTGCACGTCCAGGGCAGACCGGTTCAGCAGTGCGGCACTATGGTCACGGGCCTCCACATCGTCCAGGTGCCTATCGAGCGAGGATCGGTTCGTGCGCTGTTCCTCCTCGTCCTCGTCATCTTCGGCCGGTGCGTCCGTGATGAGGTAGCCGGAACGCAGCGTGCGCAACAGATTACCCGGCCCGAGCGGGACAATGTTCAGCGCGCTACACTCCAGCCCGTCGTACGTTTCCGGCGCCCCGTCCAGGTCGAGCTCGAGCGAGGGCGAAGGGTCCCAGAACGGGTAGTCCATAGCGAGCCGCAACTCGGACTGCTTCGTTGGCACAATGTTTTGCATCAGGCGGCTCGAGCTGTTCACGTCACCGACGACCGAGTTGAGCTTGGCGAAGAACGGATCCATGAACGGGTTTGTGTCCAGCGGGCCATTGATCGACTCTTTCGACTTGGTGATCGTGCTGACCACCTTGCGCGTGCGCTTCTTCTTTGCCTTTGGCTGCTGGGTGGTGTTAGGTTCGTTTTCCTTGTTGCCACCGTCACCCTCTTCGGCAAGCGTTTGATTTCCCTCATCGCCCTCCTCGTCGTCCTGGTCGGCTGGGTTGTTGTTCATGGCCCGTGCCGTTTGGCGTGTAAGCTCCGAACACATGCGCATTACGTCCGTGTGCACCGAGTCGACACGCAGCCCGTACACCTTGGTCGACGCTTCCAGCGTTGAACCCGCCACCTGGAAGTTCTGAAGGGTGCGCGAATGCCGCGACATGAGCGTCGCAAAGCTGTCGATAATTGTGAGCGACCAGGCATTCTCTTTGCTCATTTTCTGTTAATGAAAAGCCAAAACAATCAACATGACTGCTGTTCGTTTAAAGGTGTGCGCAATCGCGCGTTGCCACTCACATTGTCCGAGTACAGCTTCAAACACATTTTAATGTTTTCATTTTCCTCCACGGCACTGGTAGAATCGTTGAAGGAAACCTCCGAACGTCTGCTTCTCCGCTCTGCCTCATCATCGTTTGCCGCCTACAAAACGAAACAAAATGTATCAAAACATCCGCTACCATTCACGCCGCATATAAACAGACGCCGTCCCCACGCTTTACCTCCCGGACGATGGACTGTGGTGTGCGAAACAGACGCGATGCGTCCGATTTTCGTAACGGTGTGCTGGCGTAGGTCGCCATGTGGAATAATCACTTTGATTAACACTAACGCTAAAAACTAGGGTAGCAAATAATATTGCAACGAACAAAACACAACGGCTTGGGGGAAAAACAGGATGTAAACCAACGCGACGCTTGTTGTTCGTTTGATAAGAATGGCGGATCAAAAATCAAAAGTCAAACTGTCAACGCGCAGCGCAAACGGTTGGTCAGTGCGCCACCTGGCGGGGAAAAAAGGTTGAACTGTCAGTTTTGTGTTTACCTTGCCACACGCGACCGGTCGTAAAAAATAAAATCGGTGAAATAGTGTGTACAATTGTGTTAAATTAGTAAAATAATATGTTTAAAAGTTAGTTAGTGGTGCGTGCTTCTTGTGAAACATGTAAAAATCTGTGGATTGTTGTGGGAAATTGGTGAAAAATCGTTTTTTTCTGTGACCCATTGCGGAACAATACGCAGAGTTGTCAAACCCCATTTGATCCACCATGAACCAGTTAAAAATTAAGTTCAATAGGCATCGGCGTTGTGCTTATCAGGTATTTCACGCTTGTTTTTGTTCATTTTACTATTTTTATTGTTCTTCGACTTTTAATATTATATTTATTTCAGGCAGGAGTATTTTGACTAAAAGAATGAGTCTTTGTGGAATATTTTGTTATTTTTAACCAGGAAAGCTTACTTACAACGACTTCCTTCTTGAATTATGTTGCGAATAAGTTTTCTCCCTGCGAATAAGTTTTCTTTCAAAATGCAGTTTGTGTAGACCAAATCTAGAATTATGCCGTCTTTGTATGACTGTAATACAACAAGCATTGAACAAATCGACTCTTTAGGGTCTTTAAAATATACTATTTTGTCCTCAGTTCGTGTGATTTTGGCTCAACTATTATTAACTATTAACTATTAGTAGTAAAAAAGGATTAGGAAAATATTAGAACAATTTGGTGCCGTCGAGTTGCTATGCAGTTAAAAGATTCCGTGAAGTTTTAATTCGTAAACCGAAGAATAAATTCCGTCATGAATTGCTACGATCTCGATGGATTCATCTCCGCAAAGAGTTGATAAGGAATAGAAAAAATCAGTCTTCGCTACAAGACCAGCAGAGAGGGACAGATTTAAGTAACAGCACCATTCACAATTGCTATCTAATAGACAAAACAGTATCATAATTCGTATTTGTTTCTCAAATAATATTATAGTTAAACATTCTCAATACTCTCTTATATTGAGCAAGGAGGTAATTAAAGGTTCCATAACTAGAATATTAAACTTCTTTACTTTACCATAATATCGCCTTTCTGTTAATGAAATTGTATGTAAAAACGTTCCAAAACCTTGAGCTTGCAAAAAAACTCTGGAAGAGTTGGTTCCCTTTACTTTGAAAGCCTACTGTGTTACTAACAATTTGACTAACTCTTCGATTTTTCTTTCTTTACAGGTATGTCTACTTCCAAACGGTTCTTTTCATCTAACGAAACCTGTTACCGGTAACCACATGTGCTTTAATCACACATTCACACTCCACATACCGTAGCAAATGTAATCTCTTCACCAACTTGTTCGTAACCGAGAAGGTAACATTTTTCACATATTTCATAGTGTTTCAAACGCTCCTTGAGAAAGGGAAGGGAATCCCCGAAACTGTGCAGCGCACAACACAACTGCTAATTACAATGTCGAAATGTTGTAACAAACATCCACACGCCGCACTTGGTTGGTGGTGGTGCTGTACAAAATTTGTCAGTACGCTCTGTTGTGTCCCCACAACAGTGAACGGAACTTCGACAAAGGAAGATAGTTTCGGTGAGAATTTAGCACCATTTCCGGCGTGTGGTGCCCGTCTGCTGGCAGTACAACCCACCTGTACGCTGCATTTCTCCGGTTGATTGTTGAGGTAAAAGTTTGCCGCATTAAAAATTCATTATTTTTTACATCTTCTCAAGCAAACGGAAGGGGTGGTTTTTTTTGGCCTTCCCAAAAGGATGCAGCACTCGGGCACTGTCTGGTACCAACAGGTACGCCATACACCACCTGCCTGCCAGTGTGAATATGTATGCAGAGTGGTAAAGAATTTGTGTCTGAAACTTTTATGCTGTAAAGAATGGCACTTGTTCGTCGTCTCGTGCACCAAAAAGGTGTGCTGCAGGAACACGAAACGGAGAAACTTTTCCCTTTGCGCTGTAGAAGAAAAAGGGTGTGTTTGTATGTAAGGATTCATTTTTCTTCTCTCCATTGCAGCTATGTAACAAACAGATTTCCTTCCGCTGCTTTTGCTGCTGCTGGAAATGCATTTGAGCAAAGCGGAGATTGTTTTCCCGAACTGTGAAATGCGATTTTCACTCCAGATTACTGTTGGAACAATTTAAATTTGCACCAAGAAATGAACTACGGGCAAACGAACACTCCTGCCAACACTTCAAGTTTGTGTGGTAAAAGGCGATGGAAATTTCTTGCTCAATGCTATGAATAATAGAAAATAAAATCGTTTCTCGACGGAGAGATGTTCCTGGAAAGCGGGAAGCAAGATACTTCCAAACAAACCGCTTCGGACAATTGTGCCCGAACGTCACGGTTTTGGGCGGAATGAAGTCAAGCCCTCTTCACAAAAGGATGACTGGCCGAAAAAATCGTAAGAGATGGTCACTGCACCACCAAAAAAAAGGCCACTGCGTCCTTGCGTGTGAGAATGGCACCGTCCGGAAAGCGAAGAATGGAACAAATGCCGAAAGCAGCCGCAAGTCCAATGTCACTATCGGGTCCACTAGCGTTGCGGACCCGTTTGGTAAAGCCTGACAGGCTTGACAATGGGTGAGTACCATTCTGCTGCTGTCCACAGGACGTTACGTTTCACACGCTACCGTGTCCGGGTGGGACGGGTGCGTAAATTCAATTGTGTTAAGAAGATTAAAACTTCCCATTCAGTCGAACGGAATAATCGGGGATGCTTTTCTTTACGACTCAATATTCGCACAGGCACACGCGATTGCCACTCGCTGTGCGAATAGGAGAAAACGGTTTGCAGAAAACTATCTTCCGTGGGAGTGTCTTTTAAAAACGCGACTCGTGGACCGTCGCCCGCTGGGTGCGGTGACACATTGCTCGGGGAAAAAGGGGCGGCAGCCTGATGTGGCTGGTTTGACCTGGTATGATTTAGTGCCAGTCCTATTCCTGCTGCTAATATCCATCGTAAAAAACGATGGTTGAAGATGATTGCTCACAGGTTTTTTTCCCGGTACTGACTAGAGGTGTGCCAAATGAACTTGAACGACTGGCCGGACGGTTCATGCAGTTGTCAAGGAAAAATGAATAAATCGGTTCAGAATACAAGAACGATTGGGTTTATTCTAGTTGTATTTCTTTTCTTAAAAATACAAACATGTCATACCATGGTTTAAATTATGCAACCTTTAGTTTTTCAACTCATTGCACTGGCTTTCCGTGTTCAAACAGTTCTATTTGAAGACTGCCATTTTCTTCGTATTTGGTAGAGCACCTTGGACGGGTCAATATTTCTGTTTGTTACCTTTTACAAAATACGTTCCAGGTAACACTTTACCATGTGAAAGTTTGTTCTCTTCAGGGAGGGCACATTTTTAATGACAAACGATCACGACTCACCAAGAATACCTTCAATAGGTGCTATTTTTGAAGTTATATTTAAGTTCAACTTCTTTTCGATATATTATTGAATCTTAAGAATAAATTTAATTTTTAAATGTTGAATTCTACCTAAATGCAATACAATGTGAAACATTATGTAAATTACAGTGTTAGCTTAATAATATAATAAATAATGTGTAATTATGTAAATTTTATATAAACTGTAATTATTTATTATTATGTAAATAATAAATAATTACAGTGTTACCTTAATATCAATATGAATGGTTCATTGCAATCAATCATTGAATTTGTATCTCTACTATATTAAGATTCATTATTCTCCATGACGGGAAGTTAGGTTTTGATGTTTTTTGCTATTTATAAATTTATGCATCCTTCGAATATCTTTACCATGCGATGGGTGGAATGCTTGAGGTAAAATAATAAATGAATTCTAACAGTTTTCTGCAGTAAATGCCACTGTGAAGGATGTCAAAAGTGATTCAGATATTCATTCACCTTAAAAGATTCAGAGATTCGATCATCTCCAAACAATCCAGAAATTCGATAGATATCAAGATTCACGAATCTTCTGATTCACATTTTATAGACATTCGATTCGTGATTGAATAATTCTTCATTGTAGACACATATGAATGATTTTTTGCAAAAGAGTCATGAATCACAATGCTTGTAAATACTCCAAAGGTTTTTCTTAAAAGTTCTTAACTGAAAAGAACTGATTTGCCCTCCTCCAATTCAGACGCACCGGAAAATTTACCACTGCTGCTGCTCTGCTTGCTCCGTCACCATCCCGATTTCATGTTCAATTCAATTAAGATATCAAAATATAACCAGCGAACGCAAACGCGTACCTCCCGCAGCGAACACGACTCATCTCATCGCTGCGGACATTGCGGAAAACTTGATGGAAATCGCGCGCACGATCCGGGCCGGGGGACGCAAAAATCTGACCGTGAGAAAGTGGCTACTTGCAGTTTTTGATTTGTGACGGTGCGCTACCGGAGACAGCCGAGTGGGGGGTGTATTGTTAGGGGTGAATTTATGGCGGATTAGTGCTTCGGGTTGGAGCTGAGCACCGGGGAAGATCTTGATTCCTGAAGATGCGAGTGCATGATAATGGTGAGCGCCCGGTAGGAGATGATTTTACGTTGCGCTAAACGGGAGGAAAGCGCTCCATAAAAGAGCACTTTATAACTAGTTTTCTTTTGCAGCTTTCGCGCGTCCGTTGTCTGCAAAATGAGGAAAATGCATCAGTTCCTGCTTTAAATGGAACGCGTGTTTAAAGGGCTGCAAATGCAGTTCATTTTCCTGATCACTTTACAGAGCGTTTAATACCCCGGGAAATGTTTTTAATGGTCTGAACATTTGCTCTGGCCGTGTCCGGCTACACCGGCACCCTTTTGACTCCTTTTCCCATTTTATAATACCTTCGATAATCCTTGAACTAATGCAATCAGCTTTAAAGCAATAAGCCATAAAGTATCCTCATGGGATTTTCGACACCTGGGCACAATGACGCGCAATTGAGATGTGTCTGTGTGTGTACCTCTTCAGAATTGTGACTTGTTTTTTTTTGGTGCGGGGAATCTCTGCACCTCCGGCACAAACAAAACACGGACAGCAAAAAAGTGCTTTTTAAAGAGCATTATGTCGGCATTTATCCAGCTTTCCAGTCACAAGTAGTCAACTAAAACGAACGACCACAACCATCGTTACCTTTCAACAGGATCGCAACCGGGATCTCGGGGTACTGTGTGTTCCGTGTGTATTACTTTTAATCCATTTCCGACCCTTACTTTGCGATAACTTAATCCCATCTCCCATCTCCCATGAAGGGATTCTTTGGAGCTCGCCCCGCTCGCTCTATCTCTAGACCGTGTAGCGATATTAAAGAGCAACAAACGTGTTCACCATTATCGTCACCGGGATTTTGCGATTCGCCCGGAAATTGCTGGCCGACCCCTTGCTTTTGCTCAGGCCGACGTACCTGAGTCGTAGCGCCTTCCCTACCGTCGCAATCGAAGGGAGCATGATTCGATTAATTTTCACCCGCAGTAAACTTGGAACCCCGGGGTTTGCTGCTCATA
Source organism: Anopheles epiroticus (assembly GCA_000349105.1). NCBI lineage: Eukaryota > Metazoa > Arthropoda > Insecta > Diptera > Culicidae > Anopheles > Anopheles epiroticus. The sequence goes on along the minus strand of KB671508.1, from coordinate 134,955 downwards.
AGTATTCGCTGGTATTTGCCCGTGACAGTGTCTACTAGCTTCCCTTCCCGGCCGAGAAACGCGCAAACCCTTTTCTGTCCTTGTTGAGGCCAGAAGTTTTCGCGTAAATTCTGAGCTGCTGTGAGGAGGATCCGCTTGAGAGGGAGAACACTGGCACGTTCCAAATAAATGGCTCACAGTCGAGCGCGCGAAGGTCAGGGCCCGGAAGCAGAAGGGTCGATTTGTTTGGTTTTTGGTGCATATAAATTTAGAATTATTTCTGGTATATCCCGCACAATGGGCATTAGGGGAACAAAATCAATTTAAAATTTGAAACTCAAAGAAATTTTATACTTGTGTCATTAAAAAAACAACAATTAGTGTCAATTAGTAACAGTTTTTGAATCTCTCAATAAATTTGCAACTATGTGTATCCAGCATGATTTTTCGTCAAATATTTTTGGCGGCTTTTGTGGAATGAGGTATCAATAAAGGGAAAATTGCTTCGGAAGTCTAGCGAAACCAGCTTTTTATTCGTTTTATTCTTAAAGTTTCGATTTTTGCGTTAATTAATCAGCAAGCAAATCATGTCGATTTTGAGTTTTTGAATTTTCCTATATTACATTTCTCGAACTATAAATATTGCCACTATGTTGTAATGTACGATAGATGTTCCAAGTATCTTAATTTTTTTAAAGTAAAATAAAAAAAATAAGAACATTCAACATGCAACATAATGTAAGATAAAAAAAAAATTTGTCAAGTTACGGCTTTTTTCTTTAAAATTTGTTAAGTTATATTTAATAGAAACATAGATGATATAAATTTGTTAATGTTACTTATTTATGTTCCATAGCAAGCCATAGCCTTGCCTTGTGGAATAAAATTAATGAGGCGTGTTTAAAGCAACAATAGTTCTAAAACAGCTTTATGTTTGAAAGTTTGATTAATAAAACAAAAAAAAACAACATTAAATAAAGAAATAAGTGCATCATTATGGTTAAGTTTGGACTTTAAACACCCTAAACTCCCTTGCATTATCGAGTTGTTGTCTAATATTTTTGAGATCTTCTTAGTTTCATATCGTAGAAAAGGGTTTGCTACATGGTTTAAGGATAGAATAGGAGTTTTTTTTTGTTCATTTATCCCAGCAAGTGCCCATAGTGCGCTGGTCCTTTCGTTACCACCCTGTTAGGGGTGAAGTTCACATTTGTATACCTTAATCCTGGAGAGGCGTAGGACAAGGTAACAGTTGTGCTTTTGCATCGGTGAACGGTAAGTAGAATCGGAGTAAAGTTTGTAAATAATATACACAAAACTGGGACTGGTTATAAAAACCGCAAAAACCCGCTCAACCGAGAGATGTGGAAACCGGATAAAAAGGGGAACGAATTAAATCCTTCCATCGAAACTTCACCGTGTTCTAACTCCTCCCACTCTGGTGCCGCGTTCATTTCCTCTCTTGTTCTGCGTTACAAAATCAAACGGCTTTAATATTGGACATTAATTTTTGTCATCGTCCATCGGATGAAAGGGCACGGTATGGTATCAGTTCCGGCAGCGAAAGTCGATGGTATGCCGATTACGGAAAATCACACAAATTGACTAGCTTGAAAGCGGAGCAAAAAGGCACGCACGGCACAGACTCCTCTCGGGCGGCGTACAATTTAACCGAAACACCCGTCCGTTTCGGGGTGGACATTATCATGATAATCATGTTTTGGAATTTCTAAATTAAAACTTGCTCGTTGTACGCCGTCAGGCGACACCCCGCCACTGTCTGTTTGCCGGGTGGATGCGTAGAGCGGGTAGATAATTTCACAATATGCTTCGCTTCGACCGTGTTTTGAACAACGACCACTGGCAATGGTTGCAAAAAAAGGTAGAGTGGCACTCTCGAACATATTGAACCACCAGGCGACATTTTTGCTGCATGCGTTAATTGGATTGGGTGCGTGGTAGAGAACGGATGGAAAAACAGACACATTGCTACAATTTATATGGTTCCTGTTTTTACACTTTTCGAGGGAACGGGAATGTGGGAGGTGGAAGGATGTGAGCAGAATACACATTGGGCGTAAAATAAATGGCCTAATTTGCATTGGCTAACGAAAGGAAGCGGCGGCTGTGCGTGAAAGAGCGGGCGGATAATTACTTTTAATTAGTAAGTTTAAAAAGTGTGACGTGTTAGGAATGTTAGGTGTAATGATTAGCCAATGGCAAGGGGAAATCGTAAATGTAAAGAAAAGATAAGAAAACACATAATATATGAGAGAAAACACGTTAAGAATTTGTTTACTCATTTTAGAAAATCTTGGATGAAAAAAAAAATAAAAGAAAGGTTCAATCGGCAACAAAGTCATACAATTTTAATATTTAAAAGTTAATATATACAACGAAACCTTTCAATGTGACTCATATTACATGACTAAAAAAAAAGAAAATGTATTTTGTATTTTCAATCTTTTGTAGATCGATCATATTTCATTTCCCAATTCCTACGTTAATTTAATTTTAATACACAGAAATACGACCTATTATTCCATCAACGGTTTCACTGTTTATTTTCTGCAATTATATTTTTTCATATTTATATTTTTACCACTTCATTCATCTGATAGTTCTGATTTATTTGTTTATTCTGTTTTTTGTTTTATTTTTTCATGTTATTTGCTGTTTGTCTTTGTTATACACTTCATATTTTCTCTTTGTTTTATGTTTGTTTATCTATTTATTGATTTTACTATTAGTCTTAAATGATTTACTATAAGATTAATGATATATTTTTGCATTTGATAACCAGACGGTGCATTTATGTGTGTATTTTGGGCGTATTTTTTATTTATTTTGAGAATAACAAGTATTTTTTCTGTTGTTATAACGCTTATTTCACCTTCGTTCATTTTGTTTAGTGTTGTTCATTTAGTGTACTACGCATTCCGTTTATTTAATTTTGATCTCTGCTTTGAAAGTTTTAATTTTTTTAAATATCTTTAATAATCATAAAATTAATGACCAATACTTTCATCAGAATAAAATAATATAGAAAATTTAATTATCAATATCAGAATGCCTATTTTAATGGTTAGAGTCATCATAATATCGATCACAACCTATGATATTACACCATCTTCTAAATTTTATCCTCCACTTGTGGAATGTGTTTTCCCTTTTCTTCTCAATATGGAGAATTGTTGTTTTCCCATTCAGTAATGATAGAAAATTTTAATCTTTCACCAGCCCAAAATCCCCTTCTCTCTGTTTTCTCGGTAGCTCCCTCTCGTCATCAATGTATTCCCCATGAATCATAACGCATCGAGCACGGCTCGAAAATACTCATTTACGGCTGTTTACATTTCATTAGGGATGTTCCGGCAGTGTGTATCCGTGGAGCGAACCAGACGTACCTCCATCTCCAGAGCGGTGTCGCTGGTCTTTGCATTTAATTTGCGCTTCAACTAATTTCAAAAGCCTGGCCCTTTCCCGAGTTCCAGTATGAGCCGATAGCGTGGCAAAAGGGAATGCATCGAAGCGTTAGCGCGGGGAAGAAGAGTAGCATACAAAACCGTACACCTTCAAAGTCAAGGACTCGCGTGGCAACCGCTCGTTGCCCATTTTTGTTTTACGTGCTCGTCGGACGGGAAAATCGTGTTAATGAAGCTTGTTCGCTTTTTATCCATCGGCTTTCGGGGCGGCCGTACCGTAGATGCACGACAATCCGGCAGTGTCTGCGCTGATGTGACAATTTATGGGGGCAGTGTCGTGCTAAAGCGAGTGAGAGTGTGAAAGTGAGACTCATCAAAGTTTTTTTTTTTTGTTCATTGAAACCAAATCCACTCTTGGGGAATAAAAAGATCTGAAGCTCGATTTCAGCTCAGATGGAATGACATTCAAGTGAAACCGGCTAAAGCTGACCCCTCCGAGCTTTAGGTTAGGTCGATTTGTTCCACTTTGAAACTGGCACCTAAAATGGCCTGGACGAGCCTTTTTTTTTTAGAGGTTGTGGCCGACGATGGCACACGGAATGCCCACCGGAACCATGATCATCAACCTTGAAATTAATAAAAAGCTTTAATTATTCCACTCCATAAAGCAGTCAACTAGCAGCCACTCGAGCTGTCATCGTGTGCCAGCGTGTTTGGTCAGCGTGAGCTCTGCTGAATTTTTCCTCCCTCTAGGGAGCTTTTACCTCCATACCCGGGACGGGCTGCAGAGTGCAGCGAGCTGTGTAGTAGGGGAAAATTAAATTGCACTCATCGTTCGGTGTGATGCACTTGGCGCACTTTGGCAGTGTAGAAAAGTGGAAGGAATGTCAGAAAAAAGCCAGTGGTCGCCCTCGTTAGACGACCGCGTTTACATGTCCAGCGTAATGGAGTTTTCAAACTCACGCCCGGGCCGGTGTGTGTGAGAAGTGCGCTAATGGCGTACTGCTGGGTTTGTCTGCGGCATAGCGTGGGGATTTTTAAAAGCGTCGATGAAAAAGATGGAACCGCCATCCAATACGGTTCGTTTAACGGTCGGCAAGTTAATATGGCAGAAGGCAAAATAGATTGCGACAGGCGGATGAGAATGGTGGTGGTGTGTGTTTGAGATATCATAAAGCTCAGTAGGCCAGCTGTTGGTGTTTTGCTGGCTTGTTGGCTTTAAATTTAGCGGCATCCTGGGAGCATTTTATCCAGATACTTGAGAGATACATGTTTAGAGACTGTTGGGTTATTTTTTACATTGGCGAGTCATTGGAAGGCTGCCAAAAGGGCTTCGTGGAGTGGACTTAATGCACCGATACATATAAGGGTGATGAGTTGATGCATTGTGAAGGTCGTTTCTATGCGATTAAGAAAAAAAATCATTGAAATGCTCTGTATGGTCATGTATGAACAATTAAATTTTCTCTATTTGCTAGTAGTCATTTGACGGCATTTTGTTCAATAATTTTAAATTTACTTAACGTTTTTGAACCTATTTTGCAGTCATTTTATTTTATTTAGCGTTTGTGGTAGAGCAAAGCAATTTTGGATTAAACGCCCAAAGTTCTGCATTTTACACGTCGATATTGCATTAAGAACCTATTCGATAAAAGTTAAAAATTTCCTCTCGCCCGTTTTGTAATCGCCTGAAAGTATGCAATATGCATACCTATTCAAATATTTATTCTGTGCTGAAATTACACCCTTAAGCTGTTAATGCTTGATTTTATTCGTTTGTATGAACAATATTAATGTATTAGCTTTAAGCAATACGGTCAGGCCGTTACTACTGAATAAAAAAAAAACAATAGTATTGTTCGATGAGATACGTTTTAGCTTTGGGAATAAATAAATTAATTCATGATGTCTCCGTGTAGGTGCTGCACTCTAAAGCTTTTGAACAGCAGTATAGCTTTTGAAAGCAGTGTCATAAATTTGAGAATTCATTTGTTTTCCTTTCTTTGCTTCAGAAACGATTTTAACACAATGACTAACTGTCTGTTTGAGCGTGCGTTGAATCGAAATAATAAAACACATAACAGGATTAATTATTGTGTGATGCTATGAAAACTCATATTGCAGGTTTTCAGATGTTTCGAACGTTGAACGAATAACAATCGTTTAGCATTAATTTATTTTCAATTTACTCCCATTACATTGCCACATTACTAAACAACTCAGAATGTTGCAAAAAATCAACATCTTGTTGAATGCCTAAATTTATGCAATTTGCTGGTCAAAAGTGCCTCAAGGACAAACATTTTGCATTCTTTTCAAACTGTGCGTACAATTATTTTAAGTGTTTTTTTTTTCAATCTTCTGAACCAGTTTCATGAAGTCTTATTTATGGCATTATTTATGTGTGCTTAATTAGCAAATAAATTGTGTGTAACAGCCTTAAATAAAATTAACATTAATACAACGATCAATCAGACGCCTTCCCCCGCCTCAGGCATCGCACAATCATTTCTGTGCCATCAATCAGTCAATTCAATTTCAATAAATCATTACCATTTGCGCGGGAGGAAAGGTTTTCCTTGGGCCCGTTTCCACCCCGCCTTAACCGGAATCGATATCGTTGGCCCAATCCGAAAATAAACTTTGCCCAGCTCTCGTACCCATTCTTCGATAACGAACCGCATCGAAACCACACAAATTATCCCACTGGATATCCACCAGTAATAGGCCAAAGCAAGGAAGAAAATCTTCGTAATTTCCCTATCGGAAAAGCATGCCCTTGGTCCCCTTTTTTCCCGCCGCGGAATGCATTCGGGGCGTTGTTGCCGTTGCGGTTGAAAAATAAAAGCTTATCACAATCAATAAATTAATTCAAAGGTCTCCACACGAGCCCCTGCCCGCCTGGCTCCCTTCCCGCTACACTGCCTGTTCCACAATTCTTATCGATGGCTTCTTGTTATTGTTACTGTTGAAGCGGTAAATGAAAATAAAAACGAAGCCGTGAGACCAAACAAAAGAAGCGAGAAAAACAGCGAACGATCCTCCGATGCGGAAGAGGAATCGCGATTTCGCGAATTGGAAATCGTTAATTTTCCACTTCCCGTTGGGTGCCCGAATCGACCCTTCGGGCTTGGGCTCGTTTCACGCGCTGTCTGTCTATCCCAGTTCCGAACCCGGCCCATGTTCGCTTTTCGACGTACCGCGACGGAAAAACAATTTAAATTCTTTCTACCCTAACGTGGAGTCGGAGGCGGTACTCTGAAGCGAGGAAGTTAAATTGCGTGCGATGGGCGACGGAGATTCGGTGTGTGTGGGAAAAATGGGCCACGATAAAATTACAAACAATTCACCATTTATCATCGGCACCCAGTTTTTCCGATTGGGCGCTGGAGGATGTCGCTTTTTGGTGTGAGTTTGTTCTGATTGCTGTTAACAATTTTTCCTGTATCGTAAAATATTAAAATTGAACCTAACAACTGATAAGAAATGTTGTAAAATCAAATTAGATAGCACTCAGGAAGCATTCTATTCCAAGCCAAATTACTATTTTTATTTAAAATGAACCAATCGCTTTGCATCTCCAGGATGCGTCTCACATAAACTTTTGTTTCTCCATTTTAACCATAAAATAATAGAAGACACGGCTGAACCAACCACAACACTAGCCGCCACGGGTAGTGGCGAAAGTTTTGATATCGAACATGACGTTATTATTAAATTAAAAACTTTTAATGAGTTTGAATATTAATTCCTCCTGTTCGTCGTTTCCTTCGCGACTCTTCACTAGCAGTGGATATTAAATTTTGAAAGACACATTGCCAAATGTCTTCCCCTTTGCCGGGGTATTCCATTGACGGGAGCATTGTATCTTCCACTACAGCGCTAAATGATGTTTCCGCGCGTCCATTCGAGCTACTTCAGGCCGGGCGCAGACACAATAGCGCACACAAAAGACGGAGAATCTCACTTCACTGTGCAAAAGGCAAAATTGTCTTTCCGCTTCGCCGATAATGTACGATGCTTTTTTGATTAACATCGCGCCGGTCGTTGCCATTTGGAGAGGAGAAAAAAAATGGAGAAACGAAAAGAAATGGCGTCGACGAGCCGTCGTCTGTCCGGAGGTCTCTTTTGCCTGTTCGGTTCATCTTTATGCTGAATGGTTGATACGTTTTAGCTTGTTTCCGTTTTCGGAACCGGATTTACCGTCTGTAAGGAGTTTCTTCACGGGTTTCCTCCCTGGTGACGTTGTATTGAATTGTCCTTCAGGTTGAAGTCCTTGTCTTATCTCCTCTGCCAACTATTTTCTTCGAGACACTGACTGCTTAATTAGATTATGCTTGCCCGGGACTCATAATCGAATCAAAAATAGCGTCTGCCCCTTTTTGCTAGGTGTGTTCCTGCTTAAGACAAGATTTCCTTAACGTGGGAGAAGTCATGTTGTGTCTAAATAAAGCCATACACAAAACACATGTTGTTACTGATTTCCGAGTTAGGGTCGTAACTATATAGCCGTTACCCTTCTTTACATTGTTCAACTGCATCTGCAGCAGTGGAAACATTTCTTCATAAACGATGAGCAAATTCAATAAAAAATAAATAACTGCTTGCCAGTAGCGTAACTCGACTCCAAAACGGGAGCATTAACATTGTGCGAGTTTCCTTCCGTTCGACATTGTACAAAGCACGCCCCAAGAGCTGACTTCGCTGACTTTCGTTTTTTGTTTCATTTCCTTTCAAACACCGCTTCCTGGGTTAAGTGATGCAGCCAAATGGTGCGCCTTTTGCGTATGCAGCGCTCCGCAACAGCGATTAATATTAATGATATGATGCGCGCATCTATCGTGAAGCCGGCAGCAGCAGCTACCAGGCCATTGGACACTACGCTCCCCGGTACGGTGTGCTGGCATTACGGCATTTCCCCTTCTTTTTATTCCTATTGGCTAACCGTTGGCTGAAAGCGGTGGAAATTTATCCTCCATCCATGTCTGAGATAATTATGGTACGCGCAAGATCGCAAATCGCTCTTATCTGCTGTTGGTGCAGCAGTGGTGGCTACCTTCGCCAGCAGCTTCCTTCGACGGAAGTTATCGCGTTTCCTCCTTTGCGTCCTGGCAGAAGAAGCGCAGTTTTAAATTGTTCTTTTGATGAGTTTCATGGCAGTAGCCATTAAGAGGAGCTAAGCTGCTAAGTGCAGCTAGATAGGTAAAAATGAAATTGTTACACTATTTAAAGTGTTTTTGACTAGTAACTTTACGCCGATTACTTACGTCTTCGTACCTCAAATATAAGAACAGTATGGCTCATTAAGAAATTTGAAATGAGTAAGCTCATAGGTACAATATTTTCACTCATATTGGATATGTGTGTTATAGGCAACAAATCTCGTTTGAAAGGCGTTGAACTACTAAGGGAATAACATAAAAATACCCGACTAGTTCTAGGCACATGTTTGTTCGAAGATTTCACGTTTCTTTGAGTCTTATATCTTATGTCTATGTTAACGCTCAGATCTATTGCAACAAAATGCTACGAATATCTCTGGAACTCCAATGTCAAACATATCTTAAATTTTAAATTTTTAGTCGTTTTTTTTTGCAGTGATGATGCAGTAATGTTGGATCTTCTAAACATTTTGAGCCTGCATACAGCACGTCGTTGTATCGGCTCTTCCATTGTCCCTCCTCACGTATGGGGCCAACAAACCTTCTGAGGATCTTCCTCTCAAACGCGGCTTAGAGGGTTTCGTTAGATTTGGACAGAGTCCATGTCTCATAGGCATACGTGACTATAGAATGCCTCTGGTTTCTTTTACACTTGATTTTAAGGTGATCAACAATGTTCATTTGGACATTTCGAATGAGGAAAAGATGAAGGGCCGTACCTTGCTTCTCAGAGATTTTTAATGAGCATAAGCAAATTATTTTTGAAAAAGATGGAGCTCTATTGTATACCTCAGAAAGGCCTACATAGTGACTACTGAAATGACTTCTGATACGATGATTTTTTAAGCTTAAACATTTTGTATCTTAGTATCCCAAATATCCTCTCGATTACTCCGTAAGGATAAATGTTCTGGAAAAACTTGTAAAAGTTTTTTAACCCTGTGTTGACGCTTTGAAAGTCTCCTTCACGGGGACATGTACCTCGATGTCTGCTACATACATTGCGCAACAAAAAGTGTTCAAAACAACATAATTAAGAAAACGTGTAAACGTGTGTCTTTAAACAATCTTTCTGTTAATCTTCATTTCAATGGATCCTACAAAGTAGTGTTTTATTATTCGCTCTTTGTGATGGACTGCAATGGTTCGATTCATCAAACTCAACCAAACGATTAATCTGCTTCAAATTTGATACCGATTGCCCCCACAATAAGGAAGAGATAAGATGCAAACCGTTCGACACGTCACGCACGTTGTGCGATATGGCAGAAGAAAAATGGGACACTGCCATGAAGATTAACGCATGGGGAAAGCCTTTCCCTCAGCCTTCGGAAAACTCCCCTTTGGATGCACAGTGTGCAAGGGTCTTCATAATTCAAACTCTGCACTCACTCTGTCACTGTCAGATACAATGCCCTGGCACCCCAAACCGCCGCCCATCCTGCCTCGTTGGAATTGGCATCATTTACGATTAGCCGAACGACGATGCGTCCCGGTTGGGCTGACCGAAAAAAGGAAAATACTGTACAGCAACATTGCCCCGACCAGTTGCCGGATGTGCCGTGTATCCGCTACATGGAGGACGCTGCATCCGATGCGTGCGTCACACATGTCACCTGCAAGCGATACGCGGCCGCCTATCAGCAGGACGCGTGTTGTGACGATTTATGTAATTGAAATGATTATCTGTTCATTTTACGATAGGAAGGGGGGCATGGTCGTTCGCCCACACGCGCCGCAGGGAGTGCATCTGTGTTGTGTTGGGATGTAAAATTTTGGAACCAGTCACAGCCTCTAAATCATCTCACAATTTATGTCCTCTGTTATCTCGTAACCTTTTGCAAGGTTGGACACTGGTTCTGTGGTGTCGATTTCGATTTTAAAACCGGCACTCCAAGCCCGTCCGTTTGAGTCGGTTTAATGTCCTGGAAGTTCCGTTTCAGTAAGGACGATTCTGAATTACCATTACGTACGAAACAATTCCTCACTGTCGATTATTGCTGACGCAATCCGCTAGCACTGCCATGGGGGAAACGGAGCTCACACACTGTGCAAACTGGAATCTGAACTCCGGTTTGTCGTTTCCGTACGATGTGGAAACCTTTCCAATGGGAACGAACCAGCTACGTACGTGAAGCTTCAGTTAAAATCAAATCGCCTGGGACTTAATTAATGCTGCCCGTGACTTGACGCCCAGTAGAGGACGACCGCCCCGTGTGCTTCTCCCGGCAGGGTGGTGCGTGCGTGCGCTTGTATGTTTTTGTAGCTTTTGTTTGCATTATGCACGGTACGATACAGCCGCTCCTTCTCACCGACGCTCTCTCGAAACGTGCCTGTTGCAGGATGTTCAAAGACGTCAGACGGTGCTGTGGGTATGACTTCCTCGCCAAATGTGCGAGAACCATTGTTCGGTGGTATTTTCCCATACAGCCATTTAAATATTGCCGCTGGTGTCGGTTTACCTTTACCTTCCCGTCGCTGCAGAGCCCGTAACGATGGGCCTATTATTTATACGCTTATTTTGCCACATCATAATCATTATCGTGCGCCGTTGTCGTGGCGTGAACGAGCTGTCGATTTGTTGTTTCGCGGCGGCGGCGGCGGCTGAAGCCAACGCAGGAAGCCAGCTGCTGCCTGGTGGAGGTTTTGTTTGATTGCGGGTTTTATGATGATTGTGATGATTAGAAAATCCTTTCCATCTCTCCCAGCCCGTTTAGGCACCACACAATTCGGTGTTAACATGCTTTGAAGCGGCCAGGGTTTGGGCGAGCAGTTTTAATGAGAGGTTACGCGTAATTTTCGTTTTGTATGGGAAAGGGCTGTGCTGATTGAAGTGCGATGTGGGATTGTGGGACGGTAAAGTGTACTTAAGAACAATGGGTGAAATTTTGAGTGGCTCTTTCATCGATAATGGTGCGAATGAGCGTAAAAAAATGTCAATATATTGAGGTAGTTTTTAAAGTTTTATTCAATTGCAATGAGTACGAAAAACTGTGAATATTAAATTATTTTGGAACAACATACATCCTTAAAACATACGCATTGTGCAGCTATCGAAGAAGCAACATATACGTTGCTACCCATTTTTTTCTAAGTCATCTACTTTTTTATGAAGCTCAGCAATTTTCATCTCAATTGTGTTCAATTCTCATTTGATTTTGACTCTCAGGCACCTATTTTGAGCACAGTGCATCAATTGCCTCGTGAATACCATTATTGGAAAGTTAGTTATGAATTTATGGTATTTTTTAAATTTAAGCTAGGATCATGAATATTTCTATCAAATAAAATTCACTCAAACAAATCATGCAAAGAGCAGAACAAATAACTTGTTTATAATAAGCTACAACGATTGTGCATACTGCTCCTGAGTTACGTGAGGCTTGACTTAATTCTAACTTGATGATACAAGTTTACACTTCAACTTTAAAACTTTAAAATTTGAAAAACACATTGCAAATATTTACTAACTTTACTACGAAAGAAATGAACAAGAAATTAGACAAAACATACAATTTTCATCAACAACACATCCTGTGCAATAACTTGTTTTTTATTTGGTAGTAACGGCCTGGCCGTATTGCTTAAATAAAACTAATTGTTTACATCATTGAGGGTACACATAGCAGACGCTACAATCCATTTGGGCTGAGGAACATTTCCTTCTCCCAGTCGTGAAAGGGCACCTTATCCCGGCTGTTCTCGGACGTTTCGTTACAATCCAGTCCATATACTGAGGTCCAATAATCGTAGCGAGGCTCTGTGTCGTTCCATTACAAGTTCCAGCTCGGTTATGGTAGAAGGCATCGGGTCATAGCGAGGCTCTGAATCATTCCAATTCCAGTGGATTAAGGGTTTGCGATGATCTGGCACAGTTGCTGCTGTAGGTAGGGTGGTCTATGGATTTTTTGATATTTCCTTCTTCGATGTTCTCGATGTTACGGTCTCTTGTCGACAGCCTCCATAGCTTGTTGGCTGTTACTGTGATGCGTCATGACGCATGAGCCCTAAGTTCGAGGGTCTCATTTTCAAAAGGATCTTCTATTTAGACTTCATCGTCTTGCTTGAAAACAATGTGGATATAAAAAAATATATTAAATAGAGTAAAAACCATGATCTATATGTATTTAAAACTAACATGCATTGTAAAAAATTGATGTTGTAGAGACAACAATTGATAAGCTATGTCAAACATGTTATTTTGGATCAATATTTCGTGATAGTGACTAACGCACCATATTCCTGCCAAAATGCGCCTAGAAGTATGCAATGTTAAATGTGCTCTAGTCTGATGGAAATAACGCACGAGCGTCGGAAAAATTTGGAATTAAATTAACCCATGACGGTGGAGTTTACAACAAAGTAGAACTGTGGGACAACGGTTTGGATGGGATATTTAACATTTATTTATGATTTCTAAAAACTGCGCCTAAAAGTAGGCTTCTAGTAGGCATATGAAGAACCATCGATTGTTGTTACTTCTTTCACGTTAGTTATGCTCATAAACTGGTAAATATAAAATATGAACAATTCAGCTGGAAACTGTATATTCCTTTATGCGTTTTATAATTCAAAACATAATATAAAGACTCTTTTGACTTCCCTTCCAACCCAATTAACGATTCAAAAATGCTTATTCTGCTTTATGTGAGCATATATTCAAGGATTAAATCCTTCTTCACTCCGTCGATATGGGAGCGGAGCTGGGTAACTTCGCCAAAAACCCTTTCGTTTCAACCTTTTCTGACACCACCAGAAAGCGCTAGATGGCAAAGGTGATAGCGGGATAGCGTCAGCATCAAACGAGCATGCGTGTAACGATTTTAAAGCACCGCGCGGAAAGTGGCAACGCCAAACGCTGTACAACCATAAATTCATTTGTTTCGTCAAGTGGTTGGGTTGGGGTTGGAAGAGCGTCGAAACTTTGCCGCTTTGTGTGCCGGTGTATGATTTTGCTGCCATTATTTATGAAACATAATACCTGCCCTGTCTTCAACGTATGGTTTCGGGTTGAAAATTACTGGAAGGGGGGAGTAGGATGGGGATACATCACCCGAACGCTCGGTACTGCCGCGTGCGGTTGCTGTAATTGAGCAGGCTTATAAAACCGGGAAGGATGGGTCAGTTAAATCCTTCGACTGCCCGACCACTCGACCAAAGGTGTCGACCGACTTGTTGTGCATACCAATGCGGTGTGCGGTACCGCACCCTGCCACGAGCTCGACCCCGCTCGCGCTGATCCACGCTAAGACCCGTTGATACTGGCCGATAAATTACCGTACTTGTGAAGTACCGGGCCTTCCCGAAACCCTTTTTCCCCCTGCACCCGGACCACCACTTACAGCGGACGGTTGTACGGTGGCTGCTGAAGAATGGAACAATTATCTTACGAAACGTGCCCAGGAAATGAAGTCTGCCGAGAGAAGGTCGGCATCCAGAAGCGTCCCGGAGAAGAGTTTTGTGAACGCTTCCAACCAATTTTGCCCGTTAATGTTCATTTAAAAAGGGCCACCCCTTTTTTGTGGGGGAGGTGCGAGTCTATTGCGCTCCATTGCGTTTAACAAAAGCGTTCCACCGGTTCCTTCAGCAGCAGCGGGAACAGTACCGGCAGCACCTTTAGCAGGAAACGCATGCCGGAAGTAAAGTTGTTAACGTTTTCCCTTGCCTGTCCCTTCAAAACTCTGAAAAGACCGCCTCCTCTTTTATGTGCTAACTCCCCTCCCCCCTCCCCCCATTACTCCCCCATTTCCCCAACGGCAAAAGTTTTCCCGGCTAAAGTTTTTGAGCAAATTTCATCTTTTCTTACGTTGTGTCAACTCGTTTTCGCCAAAATTGCTCTTTTTTATTAGTCTGTGTCTATTGTTTCGTTTGCTTTTCCGCTCTCGGCTCTCTACTTCTTTCACTGTCTATTGCTTTTGTTCCCACCTTACCAACCGTTTTGTGGTACCAATTCTTCTTTCTTCAACGGCTGATAGGTTGGCAATTTGGTAGATTCAAGCTTGTTTCCTTCCGGAAAGGGAGGTTGACAAAGGGGGTAGAGGAGAGTAAGAGAGGGCAGAAGGAAAATTTTAACTTCCACCGTGAAATGGCACGGAGATTTTTCTTTTTCTGAGGAGGGGGGACGCAAATCGGTTGGCAGATTCTTCTTCCAACTGACGGGCGCTCCAATGCTTTGCGCTGTGTCTGTAAAGTTTGAAAGAATGAAAGCGTTCCAATGGCATTTGTGACACTGCGAGCTGAACGTTTAGTTGACGGTTTGTTTTGCGTTTGTTTTTGATGTGCGTTTTTTGCTCGTTTTTACATTTGATTTTACAAATTACTCACGGTATCCGCTCTTTGGTAAAAATTTCCTTTTGTCTAACAATTTTGTGTTCTGAAAGCTGTTTTTATAGTTCGTTTTTTTGTATTTAGATAGAGTTAATGATACATTTTTTCATCTGATTTGAAATGTCCACAGGATTAGGAAAGGGTTTTTAAACGTTACATGTTCACTGACTGTTTTTTGCATTAGTTTTGTAGAAAATTTTGTTTAAAATTTCTTCTAAATGTCTTATTGTTTTTTTAAAGGAATTTATGGCTTTAATTGAAATGTGTTTTTGACTATTTGAGTATGTCTGTTTTTGCTTTTGAGAATAAAATATTTTTAATATGTTATGCTTGACTTTTGTATTTTGTTTTCAAGTTTATGTCTTCCTTTTTTTAACTTTTTTTGTGAATATTTTTTTTCTTTTCTTAACAGTCAATATGACCAGGGTTTTTTTTTAAATAATTTTTCCCTGCAGATGATTTTAGAAGCACAACTACCGTTTACACATGAATTATTTTTTTCATGACATGTTTTTCGTAAACTTCATTATATTGTGTAAAGGACATATTAAGTCCGAAATCAATCAGATTTCCAAATTGTATAAAACATACTCATTATGAATAAAAGCGATAACTAAATAACTATTCTAAAAAATATGTTGGTCCGTGCGATACGAAACGTCTGCGAGTTAATGAAAATAGTTAATTTTTTTTATTTTGTAGTGATTTAATAGTTAATTTAAAATTTACAAAACAGCATTAACAAATTCGTAGCAAGTAGTCATACTAGTCGACTTTTTTGCATTAAAAATGTCCCCGGAACTGTTGTTGACATTGTGACGGAATAACAAATTCTTTTCTTCATTCTTCAAGACATCATTAGGCCATCACTTTGTAGAGGGAAAACATTGAAAGAATATAAAACCAGAAACTTCTGTGTTTTTTTTTTGTTTCATTCTTTTCCATTTCTTTACACAAAAACTGTAAGAAACACAGCACAAAACTGTCACCGACCCAGTCGGACTGCTGACAGTTGTTTCATTCGACAGGAAATGAAACGTTTCGTCCATTGACATCGTTGTCCAATTGGATTGTTGGAGGTAACGGTGAGGAGTTTTTCACTTTTGTCTTATTCTTCCCTTTTCTGTCGTCTGTCTACAGGCGCCAATGCAATGGATCTTAACCAATAAGACCAACCGAGCACAAGGAGGTGAATCATCATCGTTTCGAAACGGCCGAAAGGGCGTTTGTCTGTAAGTTTCATCCTAGACGGTAGTTTTTCATTTTCGTACACCATCGTCTTCATCCCAAAGTACAGTACACCGGCCAGTTTGGAGGCCAGGCTGTCGTAAAAGACGTCCACTCGGCAGAAACTTCATCGTACTGAAGATAGTCTTAAAATCCTGCTAGGAACAGTGTCTCAAAACAGGGGGAAGGGCTTATTATTATCCCTTTTTGAATATCCTACCACTTTTGTAAGTACCGGAAAGCGAAGCAGGGATGCCCCTGCCTACTTAAATCCATCCGGTAAAGGCCGTGAATCCTTGTTGGAAAATCTTCACGTCCGGCAACCGGTAGAGTCCCCGCGCGTTTATCGAGTGTTGGAAAATGAAGTGTAGTTAATATTTAATTCTGCTCAAGTGCTACTTCAACGGCTGAACTGCTCGATTGTACCGAACCGTCTTCCTGCGCCCAGTGTGCGTCCCTAAGGTCAGTCCCCAAACTGCGCTTCCACGGGGATGTTTGCTCCGTTTCGAGTGGGCAATAACCTTCAGGCGACGACCGTAGGCGGGCCTTTGCGCCTTTCCGTCATTTAACGTGACTTAAATTATGCCGATTGGAAGTCAAGGTTAAGAGCAACAACACCCGCACGCTTGGAATTGCTAGGAATGTGACACCAGCTCCTCCTCCCCCCCACCCTCTCCATTCTAGCTCCAGAAAATCTAAGAGACCCAGCCCCAGCCCCAATTGCACTTGACACTAATCGCCCGCCAGGCACTTTGGCATGGCAAATTTGTTGCCGCTCTTGAGATAATCACGTTTGCAAAAATCTCACCAGCAAGCGCAAATAGTTTGCCGTCCTCGTGCGCTGGGAGGTTCGGTTGAATGTGTGTGTGTGTACTGAATTTTTGGTAGCAGGAAGCTTGCGTACCGAGAGCACGTAAAATCAATTGGAATGACTTCCGAAATGGTTGGTATCCTAAGACTTGGGAGTTGGAGGGAATGATGTGTTTATAACTTGACAGGGAAGTACTTTTGGGGGCACGTTAAAAAGGCGAGCAGTGTTTTTACAGCGGGACTGGGTTTGGTCGGTACCATCGTTTAGTTAAAGATTAAGTACGCTCTTGACGATCGAAATGGGTTTGCATTGGAATGAGCTGCACGTAAGTGTTGGTTTTCATTGTTGTGCTTTCTAAAGGTTTTCCCCGGGAGGATAGAATGAAGGTGTGTCACCAGCACTACGGCAATTAATTGTATGTTTTGCTTGAGTCACCTACAGGTAGGAACTAATATTTGATTAATTCAAATTATTCTTTTAACGAGTCCAAAATCAAAATGGATGACTGAACATTCATATTGGATCCAGCACTACATCGTATGGCAATTGAAATACACTTTGAAATGAGTTCATTGGGATTTTGTTTGTTAAATTCTGTTTGCTTATTAGTTTTTTTGATGGGAAATAGTTTAATATCTTTATTTTATTTATTTGGCTTTTTTTCTATTACTGCATTTTTTTTCTTTTTTCCGTGATAATGTGTTTACTTGATTTGAAGCAAGAGGAAAAACTGTATATATTTAATTTTTAAATGAACCATGAAGATCCATCAGGTTCCTTGAACCAGCAGTCATATACGAAACAGTAAAACTTGTAAATAATTGTAATATAACAAAACGACTCTTAAGTAGTGACAAACAAACAAAAGTTAACTTGAATCTCTCACGAAAGCATGGATTAAAAGCAATAGAAAATCCTCTTTATACGTCACAATTCTATCTGTGTACGGTTTTCCTATGTTTTTGCCTCCTTACACGCTTCTCCTTACGACTGCATCAATTAGCTTCCATTTGGATCCACTTCACAAAAGCTTACGGGTGGGATAGCATAAATCATACCGCAGCTTGTCGGCAGAGGACAGACGAATGCTGGCGCTCGCACATCTCCCACATCCCTAGCCGGTTGTACAGGTTGTGAAAACGATAAACAATAGCACAGCGAAGCCACCGACACTTGCACAAACCTCAGCCGCACAAGCGCTGCCCAGAATGTCACCCGCTTCCTGGATGGGGTGTGCGAGCTCTCGTTTGCTCAAGTGGTTCTGCTACGTTTGCCGTTCGGAGTAGCAATAACAAAAGCGCTCACTCACTCGTGGTAGCGGAAGAAAGAAACAATCTCGAGTGTCGGTAGCACACGTCGCCACCGTCTCACGGCCACCGTGTGCCGCCAACGGGTACAGGGAGACAGACAAGAACACACGCGCAGAAACACAAATGAGTCAAACAATGAACAAATTGTGTCGCGCGGGAGATTTTCCCGGGCGGGTGCAACTGCCGTTCTAAACGCAAGGGTGGAAATTTATTACGGAAAATCAACGCTTTTGGTTGAGGTGTTGTGGCGCAAAACGTGACTCCAAATGAATGGACACGCGGTGAATGCAGACTGAAGAAGGAAAGCTTGAAGTAGCAGGAGGAAAAACTTGTTGTTTTGTCGTAGCAGTGCGGTAGTGTGTCTGTGTTTTTTCACTTTCAATACTGTATCATGAAAGTGAGGCAATTAGCAGCAATGAGAGGAGAGGAAGAAAAAAATGCAATGGAAAACAAGTTTGGTTCCGCTTATTTTGATCAACGTGCATGTAAATAGCTTTAAGCAACATTTAGTTTGTGTTAAAAATTTTAAATACTGTGAAGTTTCTCTAAGATGCACACCGACGGGACTGCCATCTGGAGGATTCCAGCTGAGAGAATTTGCCAGCAAATGATCGACTTAGCTCCGCAGTGATTTTTACGTTTTCACTTTCTTTGAGCAGTTTAATTCGTTCGGATGATGTTCGAAATTTATTCATTCAGAGTATTCATTTTCAACCACATTTCGTTAAATTTGTCTCTCCAATAGTGTTCTAGCAGCACACCGAGCGAACGTTTCAATGTAAACAAATCATAACCTTACGTCAACTCTAGTCCTCAATCAACACATCTAAACTAACATTGCCAACTTAGAGAATATTTGTGTGCAAATTTCATATGCTGGAGAAATCCATCTTAGGGAGGATTTACATCTTAAAAAAAAAGGATTGTATGGATAATTAAGGGACTGTCAAAAGTGTGCATCTTAGAGAAACTTTCCATCCTAGGAAGGTAACAGCTTTAAGAGGTTTCACTGTAATTGAAACATTTTCTAAGCCAAGGAGTTGTAATGTTGCCACGAAACCTATTCTCATAAATTTGTTTGTCTACCTTTTTCCATGTCATTGAGCCGTCAGACATATTTTTGAGATTGATACTAATGCAATGATCCTCAAAGAATTGCTCCTTTAAAGGTTTTGTAATTGTTTGTTATTCAGGTTTTGTCATGAATCTTTGACCTGACGAACCACAAATCCCTTTCGTTGAGTTTGTACTTTCTGCTCTGCGTTGTCATTTTATTAGTGTATGGGAATTATGTGTTTTTTTTTTCGTGTTTTCTGGTTCAGTTGGCCGGTTTATGGTATTTTGTTTTTATTTAAATAAAGTTGATATCAACCTAAGACCTAAAATAAATGGAAGTGAACGAGTATAAAACCGTAGAATCCTGGTCAAGGCACCAAATTTCAACCTCATATACTTATACACAGTATATCGACATTTTCGGAGTAATTTTATCTGGATCACAATAAATGTCAGCAGTTGTTTTTCATCGTATCGCAAAATAATAAGCAAGTTCACTTTATAATCGTTATAAATTATAACAATATTATAACTTATAATATTTTTAATCTGTCGAAAGAACCAAATACTCCAGCTTAACGAAACATGGTTCTAGGTTTACTTTCGATACAAAATTCGATCTAATTCAGTACTTGTCTAGATAACCTTATAATGTTGCTTTAAAAATAATTGTAAATTTTATTTTGGGTCGTGGAGGCTATGAGATTAAATGTTCTGTTTAAATCTTTTAAGAGTTGATACTGTTAAAGTTACAAAGTAAGTTACACTGTAAGTTAAATAATTAGTAAGTTTATTACTGAGCTGATTACTTGGTCTTTTTGTGCTTATAAGACTTATTCTTCAAATATTTGGCATAATTCGATAGTCCAAAAACTAACTTGCTTTCATCACTACCAAGGGGTAAAGGCGTTGTTGTTAACCTTAATGGTTTTAGTAAACAAAACATTTCAAAAAGTAAGTTTGTTTTATTATGTGTAAGGAGTTCATGGTGAAGTCAAAATAACATAAGATCCCTAGTAGCAATTTTTGTGTTAAGAAACCATTTAAAGTATTACTAAAAGTATTCTTTTTAGCATTCCACTAAGCAGTAAAATTTGAGCTTAAGAAACTTCGTAACGCTTTCCTGTCGTCGTTACACTGACAAGGATGGCATCATATATCTGTCTCGCTTTGTAAACCATAAGAAAGGAAACAATTCCATTTAAAAACAAAAAAAATATATTTTTATTGTAAAATTAGAGGTATCACACACATAATGGCACAATCCATTCACCATTCACCATTCGCAATCCATTCATACGGCTTCAGCGATCGATGAAATCCCAACCATTCCGATGTCCGCTGCTTCTTGCTGCTTGGGTGATTAGCTGAAAATGTTATCAGTTACTTTATTAAATGAGCAAAAATTATATTCAATTGACACTCACCTTTACTTCGCAGACTATTTTCAACAAATGAATCTATCATTACACTCGCAAAATGCTACGGCTTGTTTGCATTTATTCCGCGTCTTCATCCGATCAGGCACAAGTTGACGCCATGTTGTCACACATTGTTGTCCTTATGCTGTAACGTAAGCAACTGTCATTTTCTTAATAAACCATAAATGATTTTTAAAGGCCTTAAGAAACCATTGAGGAACCAAAGAGTTTATTAATGCCGGCTGGGATCTTAGCCTCAAGCATAAGAAATATTGAATAAATCTTTTTTAAAAGTTAACCGTTAGCAGTCAAAATGACTAGGTCTAGTAGAAGTAGTAGTGTTTAGTCAATTGTGCTTTCTGTACCATTATATTCTGCCAATGCTTGAAGATACATAAAATCGTCTTGAAATAAAATAATAACTGAAATAATTGCCCTTGTTAATCGTTTTCTCTTGTCCGCCGTTTTACATCTACTGCTCTTCGTCTCAGTGGTTTCGTAGTTTAATTTCAACTGACCTACTTTAACTTCTCCAAAAGCATACCATAAAACTCGCCTCTTATCGTTTGCCTCTTCTGCCCGTAGAACAACATTCCGATTATAGAAAAGCACATTCGCCGCAAACCCTTAAAGACAGCTGTAGCTATTTATACTCACGTGCCTTTCATGTGCACCGCAGTTCTGTCTACCGCATTGGTCGCATGGTACAAAACCGCCGCCCTGTCCCACCAGCATGCTTTCGCCTGTGCTGTGTCCGCTCGTGGAAGATGAAAGGAAAATCAATAATTTTAAATTTATAACAACCAATCGGGCGTGCCACTGTTCACTGTCTCTCGCTTGCCGTTCGGTGCTTCTGATGCTGTGTATTTTTTTTATTTCCGTACCCCGAACGCAGCGCTTCTCCTAATCGGATCGATATCCTGCCGGGCAAATGTCTTTCGCCTGTGATGCAGTTTTCCACCCACTCTCTCTCTCTGTACGTGTTTGCGCGTGTATGTAGGCGGGTTGTGAAACGGAACCGAACCGACCGTGCAGAATGTGCATTCACGTCGAAGTAAAATCGGTACAAAATAAATGGGTTATCTGTTCAGGCACGACGACGACTGACTGTGTTTATTATCTCGCTCAGCACCATTACAGCAGCTGCAGCAAACGGGCGCTCGTTCGATGTCATCGAACCGTGCCTCGGGAAAACATAGACTCCCTTTCGCCCCTCCCCCACCCCCGCCCTCTCTACCAAGGGGAGGGAGGGTTGTCGTGTGAACAGGAAACGACGGCAACGATTGAATTGACAGCGCCCTGTCACTTTCACACCCGGCTCACATCGTAACGACTGTGCCGGTGCAACGCCGGTGCATACCGTATGTGTAATGTCTTGCTTTTTGCCTGAATGCCAGCAGCAGTAGCCCAGCCCCATTCACATTCAAATGTGGCTAACTTCATGCCCTCTCCTTTCTTTTGCCTTGTCTGGTGCATCCATCCCCAGGAAAAGCTTTAGTAGGTGTTTCGGCATTGTAAATCGAATTCAATCCACGGATGCTGTTTGCAGAATACGGAGCTTAAGACGTGGTAGGGCAAACGAGGAAGAGACAGAGATAGCGTCAAAGTGCATGTTTTATTCATTCTCGAACAAAGCAATTTCACCAAGTGAGTACGGCAAAGTTCGGTGGAGACGCATGGTGCTTGTTGTTTGGTGTAAAGAATCGATCGAAGGATCTTTTAATCAACTGTGCCAGGCGATGGACACGGCGCTGTGAAGGAAGTAGTGTAGAGCGCATTGCAGTGGTGGAATGTTTATGAGAAAATCATCTTGTTCCAATCGTTGATGCGGTGCGAAGCAAATGAAACGATTGTGCAAGCGCCTTAATTGATATCTTTCGTAGAAATGAAGTCGTTCTAGCAGCTTCGACTGGAAAACAGTGTTTGTGTGTAAAGAAAGTGATGGAAAAAATGTGATAGAATGTTTTGCAGAGTAGCAGATCTTTTGCTTTCGTTTCACTTAGTTTTATTGCGTTGAAGGATGTTTCCGGTCAGCAGTTAGTTAATTTACTAAGCAGCAAAAGAGTACGAACGTAAAACAATTTTTGTTTTATTTAACTCTTCATTTTTCTAGTTTTGATTTTTTGTTTCATATTCGATGTTGTACATAGCATCGTTAAAGTGCAATTTGCATCATTTTATCAAATCGTCAAAAGGGCTTTGTAAGTAAGTGCTTTAAATGGACATAATACAATCAATATCAGCATTAGGCTGCTAAATAATGTAATTTAGTATGAATAATAATGTTTTTTTAAATAATAGTTCAAATATTACTGTTGAGGTAAATACGAAACTTCAAACTTTTTAATTTAGTGTTAGTAAAGGAATGTCATCCAAAGGTTTTACACATTATTTAAACACGAAAAATTAGCTTTACCCTTAACTAATTCATTGATTCAGTATGTTTTTAAATATTGCCTTAGTTGAAGCTAAAACAATATGCGGAAATGTTTTTGTTGTTTTTTTTTGTAAAAAAATTTAAAAGTTTTTTACCTTTTCCGTACATGATTGATCGTTTTGTGAACACTTTACCTCTTTGGTTGGTTCATATTTTATTGTTTGTTTCGCTTCTTTGTGACGATTTTGACCATTTTTATGAGAAAAAGCGGTGGAAGTTGATATATTGTTTTTCCTTAAATTTACTTTTAGTAATCATTTGTCATAAAGAAACAAGGAGAAATGACCGCTGTCGTGCATTGTCTTTATATATTCAATTATATATATCTTTAATTGTTTACTTATTTTTTATAGATTTATTTGTTGTTTATTAATTTGTTTTATATTTTATTTATTTATTTATTTATTTATTTGTTTTTTTTTAATAATTTAATAATTATTATTTTATTGTTTTATTTATTTTTTTATTTATTTCAATAAATATTTTTTTATTTACTTATTTTTCTCCTCACATTTACCCCTGAAATGGCGTCGATTAATTGTTTTATGGATTTACATAATCGATATGCGTATCTCTATCAGGAACTGGCTCTAGAGTCTAGAGGATTAAAAGCGCTTGTATATTGAGTTATGTTAATAATAATATGAATAGTTCGAATCGCCTGCATCTTCTAATGTTCCTTCGGATTTTAATGCTGAATCATACATTTGTCCCTCACAATTTTTTTACTACAAAGTATCTACAAGTCATTCGTAATATTATAATGCCTTTGTTTCTTTTTCGATATTAATATTACAAAAAAACTGTGTGATTCAACAAAGAAACAAATCTTGTTAGACCATTAAATGCCGCACTTCTTTCCCTTTGCCAACATAAAGGCAACAAAACGCTTTACTAAACTTTCACTGCAGAGTACAGTATCCCTTTCCCCCTTGGTTTCTGTACAGCGCGTGCATATTTAATTACATCGCACCTTTTCGTACGCCTCAGTACAGTGGCAGCCTCCCGATGCCAAAACAAAAGCGCGATGCAGCAGCAACATTACCATCCGTGGTTGGCTGCACGACGCTGCACAATTCCTATTTTAATTAGCGCTCAAAGGCTGGGGAAGGAAAAAAAGCACAACTAACGAACGGGAGTGCACTGTGTACAGCAAATTGAAACCGGCTGCCAGGCACTTTCAACTCCTCTTTCGCCTCCTTGAGCCAGTACCGGGAAAGACAGAGTACCGGATCGGTGGCGCGATGTTTCCGTGAAAGAGGATCGCTTCCACCACCAGCAGCGTGCAGCCGTGTTTAGCATATTTGTATGAATATTTAAAGCAATTGTGTTTGCCGCAAAGGGATCGCCAGGCCAGCACAGGGAGCTGCGAGATTTTGCAAACCTGAAAAGGAAAAGTGCAACCACAAACTCCCTCCTGGTTCCTGGGCTATTGTACACCCCTCGAATCGAAGGGTGGTTGAGGTTTTGCGCTTTGCATTCGAGCTTCACTTTTGACACTCGGGGCACTCTCCTCGACAGTTCGACTTTTGGCCTTTTGTTATTTTAACTTTTCCGCGCGATGCTTTCTCTACCCTTTTCTTCGTCCTTTTCGACCAGGGCAGATTGTTTAGTCATAGGCGTCGTGTTGCGTTTTCTTTCTGCTCTCAGGGAAAGTGCCGATGGGAAAACTGCAGCCTAAGACACAACTGCAGCGAAATAGTTTTGAGTTTCAGAAAGTTTTGCTGTGCTGCTGCTTCAAACGCTATCTTCAAATTGCTTAAATCCGGTTGCGTTGAGGTTAAGAAACCGAATTAGCCAAACGCTCCTGTTGTGTTCGGGCTGGCAAGCTGTGGTGTATTAGCATGTCCATCAGAGGAGTTGGGGGGGCAACAATAGGGCAACAACTTTGGCGTCCCGGTTTCGATTGGAATCTGAGCGAAAATGGCTTCAACTTTCCCGGAAAAACCACTTGTTCCCGAAAAGCTGCTTTCTTCCGCGCCAGGACTTTTCGGAAACCATACCGAGACCCTCACCGATCGTAATTTACCAACAAATAAATTAATTGCATGAGTTCACGCCACACCACCACACAAAAACAAGTGTTGGGCGCGCGCGAATGCACACAATTGGAAGCAACCAGACCGAAAAACAAACTGCTGCTGCTGCTGTTGGACCACATCCCTTTCCTAGTCCCTTCCACCGCACTGGGTGCAATGTCCTGGCGGGTGGAAATCGAACCATTTATCGGTAAAATCATGAACAGCGCACCTGACCGGATAATAATCGAACAGTGCGTACCTTTTCGCGTGCTGGCCATTTTCTAAACTAACAAACCTCAAACCTGTTACGATACACACGGTTTTAAAAGGACGCCAAATACGCGGGCGCCGCTCCCATGAATGGCTTCCCTAATTTCCCGTTTTTCCACCTATTTTGATAGCGAGAACGATTGAACGCGGTGCGTGGATGCGGGTTTTGTTCGAATCGATTTGACCGCAATCAGGAAAGAATGGTTTAAATTAAACTGATTTCGACTGCCCGGGATGGAATGTTATTGGTTGCTGAAAGTACTTTGCACAAATCCCTACCGGTATGTGTTGTTTGTGGAGAAAGTATGAAAAATAATGTTAAATGTAAACAGCCCGAAACAACACTAGCAGAAGGTTATCATATTTCACGCATGGCCCTGGTTTTTCCTCCGAACGGGTTTTTCGCACGAGCGTCCCTTAAAATAAACGTGTTTACTCGGCAGCACTCAAACCGTGTGTGTGTGTGTGTGTGTGTTTGTTTAGGGCGACATTAGCATATTGGATGTGTGCGGCTGGGCGAATGTGTGTAATCGATCCCGCTGGCACCGCCACGAGCTGGCTGGCCCTGTGGCCCATGGAGCAACTTCTAATGAGATGTTAATTATGAGAAGCAATCGATTACATTCTCATTAGAAATGGGGATTCGTTTTTGTTTTGGAGGCCAATGGAAGGGTTGGAAAGGTGCGCGCTTCGGGTGTGTGAGGGGGGGGGGGGGGGGGGGGCGGTAGGATGTTTGAAGAAATAACAGTTCCGAAGCATATTTTCCAGGTCATTTGGCATGCGTTTCAGTCAGCGTTAAGAGAGGGTTTTATAATTTTTCGGAGAAAAACGGTGGTAAATGTTTTGGTAATTTTTATTTTCCTGCATGTTTTAAACTGTGTAATGAAGCAAAAGGCACCATTTCATTTAATTTAATTTTGTTAGAAAAATTAAAACAAAAAATGATTTCATTAACCTGCTCAACATGTTTGTGACACAATATTTCCATGAAAAACACACTGCTTTAAAGCTGAACAATTGAAAAATTTATTGTTACGTGATAATTTACTCAAACCAAACCAATCAATTAACATTAAAACGACACTTTTGAGTGCTTTTTATTTTGGTTTACAAAAGAATTTAAAAAAAAAGTTGGAATTATTGATATTTTACTCTTTTATTTGCGATTGAATGGTTAAAATCGATTGATAAGGTTTTTCCTTTCCAAAGTGTTTAGATGGATCGTTTAGAACGGCTATAGTTGTGAAACTATTCGTAGAATGACACTTTTTTATTTGTTTTGAATGCAAAATGATTTCTTTAATAAATTACAATATATTTAAAATATTAATATATTGTATATATTAAATCGTAAAATTTAGGTATTACGGCCTGAATGTTACTTTGGAATTAAACAGTGCAGTAAATAAATTAATCATTGTAACTTGGTTGTAAAGATTTTTTTATCTTTAAAAATTATATAAAATTCTTATATCTCTTGAACTGCATGCTAAGTACATTTCATGTTATTTTGCCTTGGGTTTCCCGTAAAATAAAATTCTTTTGGTAAACAATCCTCCATAGTTGTAAGAATAACTTTCTTAACATTTGTGACTGTCGAATTTTTCCACTTAGTTTCTAACTTTTGACACCTCTCATCTCTTTTTGTCGTTGGCAGTGAGTTAACTATCTTTTTTCATTTATTGGTAACTAACATCAATTGTTGACTTGAAATAAACGAATTTGAAATATGGGTTTTAATTACGGCTTGTTAGTCGTTTAGTTTTCATTTTTTTGCTTCTATTTTTTCTTCCTTTATTCACAAGTATTATTGCAAACTTAAGTAATATGGCCTGGTCGTTTCTACTGATTAAAAAAAAATATTGCAAACGTTCATCATCTGTATTTTTTACATAGAAACAAATCTACATCGTTTTGGTAAACGAAAAGCATTTTCGCAATTTCCTGTTATGTTATACAAACTTGAGTAAAATTGATGTGTAACTAGCAAAAGCATGTTGCTTTCTAACAAATGGTAAACTGAACTGACAATACAAACTTGAGTAAAATTGATGTGTAACTAGCAAAAGCATGTTGCTTTCTAACAAATGGTGAACTGAACTGACGAACAGGTTTTACCATATTAATTACATTGTCAAAATCAGTAAGGTGGAGTCAAAAAGCATTTTGCATTGGAACCAATTGGAGCATCCGAGACAAAAACTCGTAACTGAGGGTCAAAATTAAATGTCAGCGAGCGCTAAATACTACAAATCAGAATTTTTATTAACTGTTTCGAAACATATAATTCGATAAGGATATGCCATAACAGAAATAAATGTTAACGTCTGAATCGCTAAATCGTACAAATCTGATTTAAAGATACGAAGCATGAAAGAAAAAACAAACCTTCCTCTCATTCCGCCTGCTTCGACCTCCATGATCTATAGTCACCCAATAAAACCAAACACGCGTGACGTATTGAATTCCGGCACTGACTTCTGCTTGTTACGTCTCGCGAGAGAGAAAAAAAATGCAAGAAAAATCAATCGACACAATAACCAATTAGGAGCATTATGTTGAATGTATTTCTTCGCTTCTTCCCTCACCCGACTCGTTTCACGCCGCCAACCATTAGAGCTGCCTTGATTGCCTTACGCCGTCCTCTTCTGCTCGTCCGCTACTAAACGATGCAATTTAGCTTTTCCACACCCCGTACGCCTTTTTCTTCGCGCTTGGAACGCAACACCATCTTGTTTGGTGGCATCTCCTCACGAAAAGTCCTTATTTTGGGCCACCCTTCCCCCGGTGGCTGTGAGGGGACCATGTGACACTGTAAAGACAGACGACGGTGCAGGAAAATAGATTGCTACCCACATCCTGCTGTTCTGCTGTGAGGCGACATTTTTTTTGCCATCCCTGTACTGCTAGCGGGGTTTGTTCTATACATCTATGCAGAGGGAGTGTTTTCCCTTCTACCTCCGTATCATGGGCGGAAAGTGCAATTTCTCACTTTCGTTACGCTTTCGTTGGAGATAAGTCGCTCTCTGTCCGCTTCCGACGCTCTTGCAGTGCTCTTGCCGGGCTAGAAGCAAAGCGAAGGAAGGGAATAAAATGAATATGTTTTCAATATTGATACCGAAATTTATTGCACATTGATGGGCCCCTCCGATAGTGTGCGGTGTGCGAAAGGCAAAAGAAAGCTTATGGAAGAAGCCATCCTTCGTGTGCGTTCGCACCCCTCATCCTTCCGACAGCCTGCTGACGGTGGTGGTTGAGCGATCGGAAACATGCTTCCGCTTGCCAGCTTGTACTTTGGCGTCTTCGTTATCCTTAAGCATTGTCTTCCGTGCACATCATCAAGGCGGGCAGCAAAACGCTCATGTGTGTTGCCTTTGTGGTGGTGGTTTTTTTTTGTTCTTCCGTTGCCACCTAACACACTGGCTGCCGACACGCTGGTGTCATTCGCTTCCTGTCACAACCAGATCCAGGACTCCTGGAAGCGTCTTTGTGAAGCGGAACAGGAAAAGAAATCCTTACCAATCACCACCATCACCAACGTGGCACAGTAAATCGATATGCGTCACATTGTTTCTCGGCCCCTGCCGAGAATCTACATCCTTCTGGTCTCCGCTTCTCCGGAACATGGCGGGATTTGCAGCAGCCGATGATGCAGATTTTCGGCATTAGCGTGTGTCGATGGGCGGACAGGGTGCTGCGAGACGGTTGGAAAGGGTCCAGATGAAGGCAACAAGCCGTTGACGTCGTTCGTTAGAACTAACGAGCCATAAGCAGCGGGAAGGGAGTAGACACGGAGGGTGCTATCATGTGTGTGTGCTTTAACGCAGCTTTAAAAAGCTTTAACGAACAATTTCACCGCTCGCAGCTCGTTTTGGAAAAAGTGGCTACTTCCGGTACAATTAGGGTGTTGCAAATCAGGAGACGTTGTAGAAAGAGAAAATGTTTCTGGTACATGATTGGGACAACAATTCTCACCTTCAACATTCTCAGCAATCAATCAAAATGAGAGATAGAGAGGATATAATTTCCCTGACGGTTTAAAATATTTTGTTAATCATCTTAGAAAACATAGTTTTGTGTCAAATATTTAATAAGATAGAGCAAAGGTATGAGGCGTTTTTATGACTTTGGGTACTTACTAAAAGAAGCTAGTGACAGCTGATGATGCCCAAAGATTGGAATCGATCTACGTCTACACCCAGCAAAAGTCTATGATTAAACCATCAAACCGCCAAGACCAACTTTAAAGATTAAAATTACAACCTGTACAAAAGTATCTTAAGATATTAAAATGTACAATGAAGTTGAACTATATCAAATTCTTAAAATGTCTCGTAACCGTTTTTAAACATATATCAAACGATATCTAATATATTTTCTAAAATATGTAAAATATTTTGCAATTATTCAAACTAATTTCAAAAACATCATAACGACGGGATTAAACATTGGATGTTAAATAATTAAATAATGTTTTTAAAGACATCAATAGTAATGCAAACATTTAACTTTATTATAGCAGCTAGTCAGAATGTAAAGAATTATGCTAAGTTTCTTTGCTAAAAACAAAATTGACATAGATTTCTAACTATACACAAGAAATTTCATTATATTTATTTCACTCAATAAGCCTTCCTACATGGGTTTAAAATAATATTCTCTAACTACAGCAATCGATATTTTTGACATTGCCCATTAAAACGTTGTACTTAAATAATGGTTTTAATAAATGATTTAAAAAACGATTATTAGGCCTAACACTTTAATATTGTATTTTTAGAAGAGTTTATAAGTTCGAGAAGCCTTTAAATATTTAATCGGTTAACAGTAATATATTTTTTAAAGATGTAAGCAGACATAAAATATTAAAAAATAACACGTGTTTTATTACTATGATAAGCCAATATCTAATGCTATACTTATGTAGATTTTTAAATACTAGGAAAATACATACAAAATTAGGCTCTAAACACACGTTTCAGCCGGAGCCGCTCTTATCTTACCGGAACATAAATTGTTTCGATGCGAATATGGATAAGAAAACCGACATAACCTCAAAATGTCACCTCCAAAACCTCGACAAATGGGCCTGGCACGATAAGTTGGACAATGCAAATTCGTTCTAATTGCTGACCATTTGGCGCACCCGAACGCTTATGCCCCCACCGTGCGGGGGAACGAATTTGTGTCATACGCAACTGTCCGCAGACATGAAAAACCTAACCCGACAGCGAGCGGAGGGTCCTAAAGGAACCCCACTGGAACGATTAACACCGCCGTACGTTGAATAGGTTTCTGGTTCCGGGTTGGCAAATGTACGGTTTGTTTAGATTTAATGCCCTTAATTTGGTGGCAAGCTTTGGGAAAGGTACGCCGTACACATATAGGGGGCCAGGTGCGAGAAAGTATGCTTATCGTCTCATTATCCACCACTTGAAGCAATTAAACGAATCTAATTTACGACTATAATTGAATCATATTTAATCCACTTACGGAGACAGCATGAAAAGAGCAGGTATGGTGTACCTGGTTCCTGCCATTCAAGTCGGCACAAAACCATCCTTTTCATCCCTAGACAGGACATAAACATTGCAATGGTCGGTACGCTAATGGTTCTAGCTAGCGAAATGGAGACCGCATAGCACAACATTTGCCCAAAAATTGAGTAAAAAATCTAAAGCGATTTCGACGAAAAAGCATAACTGAGGCCTTAGAAAGGATGTTTGGGATTGGAGTTCATCCACCGTACCATCAGCGGGAGATAGCTAAAAGAAGGTGAGTACTACCTTACAGCGGCCCGTAAGCTAGACGTTGCACCTTTTCAAAGCATTGTCCGTGTTATCCTGTATCGTACCGTGTGTCTGTGCTCCAAAAGGGTAGTCCATTTGTTAGTACTCGTTCCAGCTGCCAACTGCCCACTGCACTGTAAATCGTAACGTGAACTTCGCTGGAAATGGACCTCCGTACAGGCGTGCACACAGCATATGTGAACGGCAGCAGACTTATGCCCTCTCTCTCTCTCTCTTTCTCTCTGTGCGTTGTTTTCATTCATAAACAAAATCTACCCCAAAAATGGAAAATCTCTCGGTTGGATGGCCTGCATCGCGCTCTACCGTACGGGGAATCATCACCATCATATTTTCGGTGGCAGTACAAGGTAGAGGTAGAATGGTAGTAGCAGGCGGCACACGCTTTACAGGTATCATGAATCAGGATCAAGCGTGTGTACAGCAGAACGCACCGATGCACTATGGTGCGCCTCGGTACGATGGGTGGACAATTGGGGCTTCAGTCAATTCTTGAGCAATCGCCCCTTTAAGAGGTTTGTTAAGCTAAAAATGTTATTAAGAAAAGTAATACTTGCTTTTGGAATTACTTATCTTGTCCTGATACTCGCTAAGGCACTTTAATCGATACCAGTGAAGTATAAATTGAAGAGACGTGAATACTATAGTTAATGGTTTGAAATTGAACGTTTTTAATTCTTAAAGCTGGGATCGATGACGCGTATTAGGGTGTGTAATCTATGCTTACGCTTGGGCCATCTATTGGCAGTTTGCAGCATCCCGGCCGCCAGTAAATTCGGATCGTTATCTATTGCCAGGTTAAAATCAGAAGAAGAGTCCAGCAGTGTCGGTATATTCTTTCTTTGATGTGATGAGTGTGATGGTCCATGAAGCTTTTAATTTGGTATTTAATTTTTACCAACGACTAATTTTAAGATTACATCCTGGTACATATGATTCCGGCTATTAAAAAAAAATATAATAAATCTAAATAAATCTAAAATAAAAAACTTCTTCATTTTTCTTAAAATTTAAACATCAAGCATTCAAGAGAGCAACCATCCTTCGGAATGCGCTGAACAATGTGTATTTGCAAATAAAAATATATTTTCAACTTTTTTTGGGATTTATGTGGTATAAAAGCAATCCAAGTTTTGAAATAGTTGTAGTTGTAAGTACCAATAAAGTTGTTCAAATAGTTGTAGCTTTCAAATGCATATAAAGTCGTATACGTGTATTGTTTATTTTTAAACAAAATATTTAAATTTATTACGTTAGCTGAAAACTAGTTACATATGTTATGACAGTAACTCGTCAGCAAGGAATTTTACAACATTTCTAGATAAGTAATCTTTTAAAAAAACTTAATATAGTATATGCGCAATTTGCATTATTTTTATTTTCTTTAAAGTTCCACCTTTGGACCATAGTGCGATGGATCCAAAACAACCAAATGCTTGAATCCTTGGAGGCTTTCAGACCACACGTAAACGTAAAACTTTACATGAAAACACTGGAGCGACTAACGGGTGTTCGTAAATATCCAAATGGCACCCGTTCGGACATTCAAACAGCACACACACACAAACCAACGCATACCGGACATCATATCTTTCTGGACGGATTGAATCACTCCATGTACGCAGCGCTGGCTGGTACGGTGTGGTTACGGCTTACAATTATGTGATTCGTTACGGATATCTAAAATGCGAGATAAATCGGAACAGGGACGTGTTTCGCACACATCGCGTTATAGCTTTTCAATGCAGAGTTCCCCTCCATTTTTTGTGCTTACCTTTTTGCCTGTGGTGCTGCTTACAATTTACCCTTTTGTAAAGAGCGCCCTTGCGCCTAAAGGTAGGCAATGCAACCCAGGTTCCGTAACACCCTAGGCGGGGAACTGGTAAAATCATTTGCATTTTAGCTGAATACATGAATTTTAATGTCGGTCGAGGCAATGACGCTGACAATATGGGAGAATGGGGTTTTTTTTTGGGTGTCCATTTTCCATGAGCTTAATTTCGTGGCAAAAATGAAATGCAAACCCGTAATTAACACGACGAATCGGGTTGTCCAGGAGATTTTTGAAGCAGAAGAACATTAAATCGTTCATCGCCCGGATGCGTTTCTTTGAGCTTTCTCGTGTGTCTTCTGCTTTCGATCGGTATCAGTTTTAATTAAATTGCATATGACAACATCATCCAATCTTTCTAGCCTCTTGCGTTGGAAACGCTACTCTTCTGGAGACATTCCAGTCCATACGGATACGATAAGACGAAGTTTCTACAACACTCTCCTTCTCTCTCGTCCTAACTGCTTCAACAAATACCTCCTGCAGGACAGTTTTACTCTCGATGTATGCCCGTCGGGACAGCTGCGACTACACGCACCCTAGACACTAGACACCGAAGCTCTCCTTGTGAAATAGGAAGGGAGCTTCTTAAAGCAATATTTGCCCCAAAACGGCAAACTTTCACGTCCGAGCAAAGGGACGACTAGGTTAAAGCACACCCGAAGGTGTTTTCATACCGTTTAGTGGGGTGCAGTGAGGGCAGGGAACAAACCACTGCCCACGCTTTAGTTTGGCAATGGTTACACGAACCCGCACGATGTCGGGGTTTCTGGGGGGAAGTCTTTCGTTACAAGTTTTCCAAAAGCAAACCTAGAGTGAGTGAGTATGTGTGCCTTAGGGCAGAAGGCAGTACACGTTCAGCCGATGTTTGCAGGAGGGCATGATATTGGAAACGCTTTGAATTTTTAAAGTGCATGTCCAGTGGCAGTTTCTCCTTACTAGAGTTTCTCTAAAACTTTTTTGTCGAGACGAGAATGAACTAAAGAGTTTGAGGTCATCCACATAACACCTTTCGTAAAGAGAGAGACACCTCAAACGTCAAGTATCGTGTAGTTGTGATATAAGGACGATGTTCGATCTCGATGTCACCTGAGGCACTCTTCCGGTGTACCTTAATTAATAAACTTTCCGATGGTGGTCACTTTGGAAGTTGGGGTTTTTTGTCCCCCGCCAAGAAGCTTTACCCCTTCAGTAGTCTCGCTGCAGTGCTCTGGTGAGAAGGTCGCCCTACGGGTGTTTGATAAACAACTTCACACCCGGTAAATGCGGTTTAGCCTAACCTTACGGGAAGATTCTAACCTTACTTGTAAAGATGGGAAAACGGAATCAGTGTTATGAGGGCACTGGTTTCATTAATAGCCCTGGAATGTTTTTAATGTGTTGCGGTTGCGAGAAAGGGGCCAAGTAGAAGTTAACTATTCATCAAACAAAACCGGAAGATGTTTCATAACTCATCCTTCTGTGACAGCGCCCGTATCTGGGACGTTTAAAGATAATTAATCATCGGTTATCCTTATTGCTTAATCAAAAATCTCAAGCACCGGCGAGGATGGAAATCGTCCGCCACTTTCTATCAGAATGACCCGGAAGCAAATGTTTATGGATAAGATTCGGCTTCTGTTGCCGGTGGTTGAAAATATTCAGCCCAAAAGGTTTCGGCGGGTTGATGACTGACTTTACCATCAATCTTTTTTCCCTTCCTGAGGTCAAACCCCCCCCCCCTCTACCCTTTCTTTCCTTCTCACAACGGGTTCGGGCAACCCGGACCAGCGCCAAGGTTTATGGTAATGTTCCTACCCGGCGGAAAAGAAGGATCCAGCCTGCGAGACTTCCCCTTCTGAACTGAATTTTCTTGCGGCCGCAAAACGAACGATGTTTTGACATGTCATTGGCTCGGATATCGGACGATATGGCGCTTGTAATTAATTACCATTTTTTGGCACGAGATTATTAACTCATTCACCCGACTTCATCTTTCCTAGGCCTCTGTGTGTGTATGGGTCCCCCGTGTTTAACACACTATTCCGGCGGTCTGTGTTTTGCCAACTTCCGGCCCAGAAGGTTGCCGGAGAACGCTTGGACACAAAAACCGGTTCAACGATTATCATAATTACAGCCACCAGCAACACTACCAACCTTGGGGTTTTCCGCTTGTTCTTTCCCACCCCAGGGAAAATATTGTACATGAGGGAAAGCTTTCCCATCGTGCCTTGGGCTTTGATTGGAACCGGGATAGCCGTTAAGGTGTTTTTCACCCATAAAACTATTTCCTTCCCCGTCGCCGACGGTGGATTGAAAGTTGTGTGTATGTTTTTGATATTGATTTGATTTTATCGGGCTCTTGAAATTATAGCTCGATTAACTTGTACCTGGCAATCAAACCGCGCCCCTCCCCCTCTCTCTTACACGTTTCACTCGACTTTCTCTCTCGCTCTCTCCCGCATGGAATGGAGGCGCATGGTAAAACGCTAACGTGGACGAAACTTCACATGGAAAAGTTTATCGTTGAGCGTGAATGGGGTGATTGGGGTGTGTGGTGTATGTGTCTTTTGTGTGTGGTAATTGCTTTTCGTTACACTTTCGATTACACCGATGTGTGCTTGAAACTAATTGAATAAACATGGAAATTGTTGGGTTGGGTTGTGCAGGAAGGGGTGGGTGCATCGCTATCGGTTTTGGTAAGTTAGTTTGAAACTGTGACTTGATGGTTTACCAACAGATAGAGGTTTATTTTGAAAAACAAAAAATTAAAAAAACTGTTTATTAACTGCAAAGAGCAGCGTGCTGGTATTTAAATCAAATGAATTTTTACACTTTAATACAGTGAAATATAATGATGAAAACAATTGTGAGCTGTGCAAGAGTAACAAATTAAATTAAGTTTTTTTATTGCTATATTATTAAGACTGCTGTTTAAAGTTTATGAAACAAAATTCGGTAGTAAACCTATCATAACGATATTTTATTAAAATCTCATGAAATTGAGTTTGAAAATAAAGTAAAATTATATAAAAGAGTGGTAACTGATTACTTCATTGGCAATGTATATTATTTTGTATAAAAAATTTATTTACATATACAAAACAAATTTGCATTTTTACCTTGTTTGTTGAGATTATTTATTCTAAAATATAGCATAAAAAATTTTTTAAAAATTTTATTTTATGGAAATGTTACAGCTCAATATTCATACTTTGTGTTCAGTAAAGTCAACTGATAAAGCTTTATTTGTTTATAAGTTTGATTAAAAAAATGCAATAGAGTGGAAATTTTTAATAGCTGCTGTGACTTTTTCCACCATTCAGCTTCTAAACATAGTTCAAAATATTTTGCGAAGACTTAAAATTTTTAATACTTTTTCGGTACCATTTATTACAGTTATTTTTAAAACACAATCGCCCAAAACTGTATCGTACATGTAATCAATTACATTTTTTAGTTAACCAAAAATACAGTTTTTCAACAGACTGTAGATTAAAACCAAATACATTTAAGGTGCTTATTTACCTGTTATTGCTGGAATGGTTCCGTTCGCTCCAAATAATTGCATAAAGCATAATTAATTGATTGGATCAAAACAATCGTACCGTGCTTGATGCTCATGTGTGAAGCCTTTATTTACCAATGTGTTTTCTGCCTCTTTTCATTTCAGGTAAGTGTGATTTGTCACATAAATACACACATACTCCAGCGATAAAATGGTTTTGAAATAGAGTGGACGGAAATGCCCGAACGAAATCTGTTAAATTCATTTTGAATTGTGCTTTTAAGGTTACTTAATTATGTTAACGATCACTTCCTTTGAAAATGAATTGAATAATAAGTAAAAATCATCCTAATAAATTCTAAAACAAATGAAAAAAAAAACATCGGAAGAGCTAAGGTAAGTGTTGTGATTTTTAAACCAGTTTCTTAACATTAAATGTGATTGTGTCGGTGGAAAACCTTGATTTCTTTCTGTAATGAAAAACATTACCTACTTTACACTCTCTTGGAAGCCAAGAAAAAAAAACACAACAACCGAGCCCTTTCCGTACCACCTTTGAAGGTAACTTAAGATTGAAGATTGAACAAAAACACAGCGAGCGGTACCGCAAGCTCGCTGAAGCTAGGCTTTAAAGGTAGCACAAAAACACAAACACAAGCGAACGCAAATGGTTGGGCTGGGTGGAGAAAGGAAACCATCCGGTGCAAAACACCGTCAGTATCGTCGTATCGGGGAAAATGAATGAAATTATAAAACCTGTTCGGTGTGGTGGAGGTTTAAAGCAGAGCGCGGAGAATGATTTCTACCGTCCGCAGTAAGGAAATCACCATCGAAGGAAAGCTTTGGTGAAACGATCCTTGGGAATGGAAATAACAACGGCGGGGGAGGGCTTCCGGGTTCAATTTGTAGCGCTTTTCCGAAAGTTGTGTGCTGTTGTGTGTTTGTGTGAGTTGCTGTACAAACGGATTTGTTGTTAATCGATGAAAAACGAGCAAAACCCCGACGCGGTACAGGAATGGTGAAATTGGTTTCGCTAGAGATTTGAATTTCTGTTTCGATTTGAATTTCGTAGCCGTGGAAAAAGGGATGGGTGGGAGGGAGGAGAGTATGGAGGGGTTTTTTGGAGCTTGTGATGAGGTGTGTTGATTAATTGCGGTTGCTGGCAACGGTAATCAAAATCGTGCAAATTAAACCGAGACAGAACAATTAGGTATTCGGGGCGGAGGTTGAAAATTGAAAAGTATAAAAATGATGGCTCATTAGTTGGGAGGTTTAGCAAATTTAATTTTATATATCTGTACTCTTTCAATGTATTTTGAATGTTTCTTTTATGTTAGAAAATGTTTTAAACGTGCCACAATTTGTCGTACAATTTTCATTTTTAATTTTATTTGATTTGTTTCCTCTTCAAATTTTAAGTTTTCACAGCACGAGCTTGTTGCTTCAATTGCTGCTTTATGTTTTTTGACATGTGCTTTCTGTTCTCACACAGGGAAACACAACAGAAACAACGCTAAACGCTGTCCATAAGGATGGGCGATAACAAGGCAGGAAACAAATGTGTCCCCAACGAAACATAACGAGAAACCGTTGCGGTGCCAGCGTTCCTTTCATTTTCCTTCCCTCCATTTGTTTGAACCACCCGACCGAAATTGCATACTTTCGGTCACAAATTATTATCCCAAGCAGTGTGTATCCTCGTGGACGGAAACTCCTTCCCACTCTTTGCCTTCTACATTTGCTTTTGCGCCAGAAAGTGTACAAGAGCGGGCTCGAAACATTCAGTCCACCGTGGAAAGAGGGCAAAGCGTACAAAACCCCATAAACGAGGATGATCTTCTGCACGATTCGTACGCAAAGATTTCCTTTCCGGGGCAGCTCTAGCCGCACCTCGAGACGGTCGTCGAGTGGCTGGCGGAAGCGGAAAACGTTTCGGAACCTATTAGAAATTGTTTCATTGTTTCAATTGTTGATTCCGAAATGGTTTCAACAGCAGCAAATTTGGTGGCGGTATTGAGCAGGAGCTGCCGGGACGTGCATGTCCTTCACGAGTGTGTTCCTTCGTTCCGGGGTTTTTATTTTGGGAAAGATACGAACAACGTTGCTCTTCCGATTTTATGTAAACGTTTCAGCAGAAAGTGTTTCAATCTCACGGGCACTGCTAGGTGGAACCATTATTTTACGTTCTCGATGGTTTCTCGCCACTTCAACCTTTTGTGCGGCAGGTGCTTCAAAAATCGAAATCGAAAAGACGTGGTGAGCTGTACGGTTGGGAGGGGGCCGGTTGCTTTAACTCAAAACTTGTTTTAATCACGAACGGCAGCTGTGTGTCTGCGTCTTGCGCTTGTTTACTGCCTTTATTAGTTTTTGACAAGTTTTAGTGGGACGTTTGGATTGTGATTGTTTTACCTTGAAAGAAAATAATATTGAAGCATCACCGCCTGGACGATTCTAACGAAAATCAGGAATACTTGAATCGACTAATACAATTAAATTATTGCTATAATTATTCGTTTTGCACTTTTTTTTAATTTAAATTTCCATGGAATTTTCAATAAATAAATTCAAGTAAAATCCATTATGCCTCGTGCATATTTTAAATTGTTGGCAAGGAAATAGTTTCGTTCTGTCCTAGACAATATATTTTTTTTATTCGGTAGTAACGGCCAGTCCCCGTATTGCTTCTTCTTTTTAGGTGGCACAACAACCCCTGTGGGGTAGAGGCCTAACCCAGAGCACGGATGTGCTTTGGCTTTTTCTGTGACTAAGTGTACCCCATCTATATCAAGATTGTTAATCCTGCGTGTGGGTTGTTGTGATCAAGTGTACTACCACCCATAGCAGAATAGTCAATCCCCTACCTGCGTATGGAGGACGGCAGCGGTTCGAATGAGATTCGAACCGGCGACGGGCATTTTGACTGGACTACGCCGTCACCACTAGAACACCGAGCCGGCCGTGGCCGTATTGCTTACTGGTCAATATATTTAGACCAACAAAAAAAAACTTTATTTTTGATAGACGATAAAACTAGAATTTAATGCTAAATTACAGTCACTGCTTTGTCATTTTGGCTCTAATTTACATATTTTGGATTGAAAGATCTCAATTGTTGGCGGGTGTAAAATTTTTAAATTCATTATAAATACTGTTAGCTAGGCTTAAGCCTGTTAATTACGTTTTGCTTTAATCTGAAAACAATTAGCAAATGAGCTAGAACCGAAAATTTATGTAAAAATTGAGCGATAAATACATGCAGAGTTTTGATAATGAATAACTTAGAGATTAAACTTTAACAACGTTGTAAAAAAAAGACAACTTAAACAAAACAAAGCAACAAATTTATCTTTGTTTGTAAACTAAAAGATATTTATAGAAAGTTAAATTCTACCTAAATTTAAAGGTAGTGTATCGTTTCGTAGCATTGGTACTGAAAACTACGTTTCGAAACTGTTAAATATTGTACTTGTTTGTTACTAGTGATGGGCGGGTTGATCCGAACCTATCGGGTCGGAGTCATCCGTAAACGACGCGGAGCGGTTTGGGTCGTATACCTAACTCCAACGAGTTCGGGTCGACCCGTGGGTTCAGCAAATCAGAACTCTCTGCATCCATGGGTCGAACTCGATTCCTACAGGGTCGAACTCGACTCCGGGTCGATCCGCGATATGAATCGTGTGAGCCATCACTAGTTGTTAACAGATTTACTGTCATTTTCCGGAAAAGTAGAAAACACTTTTTTTGCAGTCGTCTAAGATGTTGAACCAAGTTTAAA
Source organism: Anopheles epiroticus (assembly GCA_000349105.1). Lineage (NCBI taxonomy): Eukaryota > Metazoa > Arthropoda > Insecta > Diptera > Culicidae > Anopheles > Anopheles epiroticus. The sequence continues at coordinate 94,609 of KB671508.1, read as the reverse complement.
GTAATAGCTGCTTCAATAGCACAACACTCTGTAACGTGTTCAATCTGTCGCGGCTCAAAGTCTGCTAAAACATTCATTAAACCAAACTGCAACACAAACACGCGCAACAACTGAACAATGAATTAAAGTTGCGTCCGTAGCGAAAGCTCTACCGAAATCGAAAACAAAGAGCACCAGAAATAACTCAATCCGAAAGCTAATTACTCACGAACCCGGGGACCGGGCTGAAGCTTACCGCGATTGCTGTGCCAACTTTCCTTCTGCCAACTTTTCAATTCCCCGAAGGGATTCGAAGCAAAGGCTTCCTCCAATACAGCATTGCTCTCGATGTACGTGTGAGGAGATTTGGTGGATGCATTGTGCTGGCGAAAGTCTCACGTACGGAGCAGTCCGCACCTGTCCAGATTGCGGCAGGCAAAGAAAGTCACCTGATTGAAGCTGGAATCACACACTCGCACACTCGCACACGTAAAGTCGTTTTCCGTTTTCCGCCTTCGGACGCCAGGAAACGGAAAGCCGGAACCCGAAGCCCGTTGGAGAATTAATTTGGAATTTTTCAAATTAATTACTTATTCAGCGAGCGTCGTATGATCGGGGCGTATGTTACACATTGTCCTTGGGTGTGGAAAAAGGATGAAGGTAGTAAAAAACCCCCTTTTCGAAAAAAAAGGTGGCGGATGTAATGTCTCTTTTCGGTGTATGTGTGCTGCACTGCTGTATGCTGTCCCATCGATTGGTCCTTTACTACGTTCGTGCGAGTTTTATTTCACCTTTTGAAGCGATTCCATGGTTTCACTTTCCAATCCGTTCGTTTGTCTCCTCGTACGGGGGCGCCTACATAATGTATGCCGTCGGTCATTTTACAACGCACTCAACGTCCTACAGACACATTTTTTTTGTTTTCGTTGAGGACACTGCAGCTCGGTGTGGCTGTTTTGTGTTACGAAAATGGGATTTAACACAAAGGATCAAGCGATAGTGGGAATCAGCCGCTACGAATTAAGCATCGGCACAACTACCAGCATAAAAAAATTGGCCAATGGTCACCCGCCACGCAGGAGACACGTTAGACCGTGGGCACAGGTACGGCATTTCAATTTGTGCAGTTTGTTGAATTCAATTTATTTTATCAAACCTCATCTTTCCACCTACCAGTGTTCGGTCACGACACGCAGTCCGGTGTGGCGAACGGGATGTGGAATTGGATCCTCTTTCTGGGTGAGAGGCTGTAAAATCATGCATCCCGCATCGCGGGTTGTTTTGTACTTTTATTTGGCTTAAAATGAGCTTTCCGTGCAGGTCTCGCGGAACTTCCCCTCCCCCAATGAAGTAGAACCGAATTCCACGGCCAACGGAGTTTTAAACCGCACGTTGTGGGACCGTGCGAGAAGTGGAAGGAGACCTATGCCGAACGTGAAACGCAAGCAAAAGTCACCTTTTTCACTAACCGGTCGAAAAAGGGAGACGGAAGGGTTTGGTCGATTTTTAACTTTTTGGTGGTACAACAAATCAGCAAGCAAGCGGTGTTGACGTGCGAGGGAACGTTTGAAGCGATACTTACTACCCCGTTCGGATGGATTTGAAACGGAAAGAGCGCCTGCAGGCTAACGACACATGTTGACGGATGGTTTTGATTTGATAACACATGCATGACATTTTGACCGCGGGCAAGGTTGGATCTCTTGTTATGCTGCAGTGGAAACGTATGTTGAAGTATAATCGTATGTTTTCGATTTATCCTAATTGATGGTGTTTTGTATAGTGCGTTGCATACATACAGGCGTTTACAATTTGCCAAATATTATTAATGTTACATAATGTATGTTGATAGTAGTTTTCGGATTATTTCGTTTATTTTTTGTATGTTTATTATTTAAAAATAACCGTAATTCTTTGATATGATACTAAATGAATGAGCTATGTGTTGCCTGTACCATACTCACAGACAGAAGAAACTGTTATCTTCTTTTTTCTTATTTACATACATTTGTATTTAAAAAACTGTCACCATTTATATTTTCTACTTTTTGCTATAAGAACGTGTCAGAAAAAAACTTAAACACAAATGGGAATTATAATACCCACAGCATATGCTCCGGCCCTGCAAACACGTGCGACCATTTTGCGACTACAAAAACCGTAGTCAAAAGTTAACTTTTGCGACTCTGTTGCGACGTCGGATGAAAGTCGTCTTGGTCAATCTTCAGCGCCATCTATGGG
>KB671508.1:0-87514 GCA_000349105.1 Anopheles epiroticus | reverse complement strand
CATACAACAAGGCCGTCCTATTCTTCCTGTGGGAGAGAGGGAGTCAGATATAGCTTGGGACCACAATTGGGATGGGAAGACCTCGAACCGTGCATACTTGCAAGGGGGTTTCAGCTCGGTGAAGGTGGCTCGACGTGCGATTGCATACTACCAGGGGTTTTCAGCCAAATTTACAGTCGCATTGCTTAGCGGGGGGGTTATTTTGCAGCGTCATCTAGCGGCAGCATAACTGTATTGTATGCTGTATTCAATATGCATGTAGTGTGCAGCATAAATTGAACACAATTTTCTACCTTGGAGCGACTCTTGCATGCCATTTTGCGTCCTGAAAAAACCTCTGCTAAACTATTGCACGAAAGTTATGCTGCAGTCTAGCCATGGAGTTGTATGATACAGTTGAATGAAAGTTATGCTGCAACACGGAGTGAAGCTGTTTTGGCGAACTTGAACGAAAGTTATGCTGCAGCATGGAAAAAAGTTATGTGCCAGACAAGAAACGGTTTTATGCAGCAGCATGGAATAGTGCTCTGTGACAGACTTGTATGAAATAAATGCAACTGCATTGAATAAAGTTTTATAGCACTTATAAAGGAGGGTATGCTTCAGCATAAAGTACGGGTGTACGACTGATTTGAAAACAAAGCTATGCTGTTGCATTTGAGTATTTGGAAGATTTCATGCAAAAATGTGCAACTGCATTGAAAATAACTTGATTTTTATAGCAAGTGCAGCATTTTGTAGCGTATTTCACGTTTTATGGCACATTTATAGCACAATGCATGGTTTTGTTTGTATCAATTTAGTAGTTTAAAATCAAACTCGTAGTTAAAAAAATAATCAAAAATATTCTAAACACAAACTTATGCAAATCGTAATTCATTTAATCCTTTTTGTCAACTCAACTCAAAAAACAAAATAAATTCAGGACACACAGTATGAATGGTTTTTAAACCAATGAAACAATAATTTAAATTTGATATGGTTAAATTAAAATGTTAAAAAAAAATAGAACTATTAAATTTTGAAGATTCACCAAAACAAGAACCTCGTAGCACATGATCTAGAACTAATTCAGTGAAAGTTAAATAGAGTAGAACCGGCCAAAAAAATACGCACCTTACCAGCACGCTCTTCACCAGAAACTTTCTCGTCTAATTCATTTTTGGGGGCCAGATTACTTTCGAACCTCTACCACCGGTTTGCGATAGTTCCTTTCTCCCTTCAAACAAACCCTGACAGTTAAGCTAATGCTCTGGCCAACCGCTGTGGCACTTTCCTCCCCACCCGGTTTATCAGCCGAACACAAACACAAAAGCTCCAACGTCTTGGTCGGGCAACGAGAAAACTTACGACAACCTCAGCACCACTCTTGAAATTCGTCAAAAAATCGTTTGTTTTTAGTGATTTTGAAAGGAGAGTGGCAAGGTTTTGGTTCTTTCTTACTGCAAAACCACCTTGCGGGCGGTGGTGTACGCAAAGGGAAAGATTAGCACACCGGAAAGGGTTACCGCGGAAGCGGGACACTATATTTGCGGTCGTAAAGTTACGGGCAAAGGTGCGTCTTCTGCCGGAACTCATTCCGTGTGCCGTCGGTGACAGTTTCGGTTCGCTGAAGCGAGCGGTTCTCTTCTCTTGCACACGCCTGCGGAACTTTTATTCAGCTCTGATTCATTGCCAAACCTCTTTTTTCCGTTTTCCATTGCTGCACAAAGATCTTCTGACCAGCGTGGAACTTTCTTTTGCTTCTCGAGCATTTTTATCTCACCACTCCGACTGCGTTTCATGTCTGTTTTTTCCACAGCAAGTTTGGCTCCTTCAACGCATAGAAAACGGATGAGTAAGTGGGAAAGTTTTCCATCTTTTTCGGTTGTTTTTTCCTTTCTCTTGCATTGCGTCTCCTCCCCCCCCCCTCCTTCCTTGATGACTCTGCAAATGATAGCTTCGGATGACATTTATTAAATTTAACTTTTAATTATATGTAAATTTCCTGCTTTTGGTGAAAAGCGGATTTACAGCGGAGTACGGAAGCGATTGCCGTGGGAAGATGTCCAGCGGGCTCAACTGCATTTGCTTCGGCAGCGTTGGTAGTGGTTGTGCGTTGTCTGATAATCAACTTGGCTCGTACGAATTTCGATTACGCTAATGGGAGTGTGGAAAAGAAAACTAGTTTAAGAAAGGGGAAGAAAGGAACGCGGTTGCAGTTGATTGCGGCATTTGTTTTCGATTTGTAGAAAGATAATCAATTTGCATGTCATAATCGGGTTGGTTTCGTTTTGTGACTCAATGGTTTTAAAAGGGTCAGGGTTAGAAGGGATGTTAGTATTATTTGTGCTTGAACGCTGTGTATTATAATGAGCTTTTGAATGGATTTTAATTGAATCGATAAATTGACTATTATTACTGATATTAATTTAATCTTTTCCAATGTAATCTGGAACCCCGAAACATGTCACAAAAAGTAATTTATTCTGAAAAAACTATTTTCATTCGTTCAATCAAATTGATCATCTTCATTTTTTGCCGCTATAACACCGAACAAATATCTGCTGATTGTACACGGAGCGATATGCCAAGGTGCTAATGAACATCCGCCAAGAGCAATCGCCCATCTTCTCTGCCCTATTCTAAAGACAAAGAGCGCGTAACAAGAAGAGAATGTTTGGGAGTAATTTCTTGCTCGCCACCGAACGTCCATTTACAGGATAATGAGCCACCTGTTAGTGATACCGCACAGCACGGAAGGTACATTGTTCTAACCGGGTAAGCTCCTGGTTATGGTGTAACAATTATCCTATTGCCGTTGTGGCGAGTTTCTTCATCGGGGCGTTGGTACTGTCATTTGGGAGAAATTGCCGTCATCGTTTAGTATGGATCTACGTAGCGTTTCGTGAGGAACGGGGTATTTTGGACAATGGTTCATGATGGGTAGTAAATGATTAAAGGTGGTTGTTGGCAACAAGAAGAACCTAAATATTAATGATAATGGAGACAATTATAGGGCAAATATTTTATTCTACTTATGTAGTACATCAATAATCTAGGGAGTTAGTTAAGGACGTAAAAATGTTTATTTTGATTACTTTTACCTTAGGTGCTGGGTTATCAATTAAATAAGCACAGGGTTGACGTTAATAAGGAGCAAACTTTTGCCTGCTTTTAATGATTTTATTCAGGTTTTTAGCCTTGTGTGACACTAGGTGCTCTTACAAGGTCTGAGGTGATACGATTCCTGGATTTACTTTCATGCTGTGGGCAAATTAACAGTGGAAGTATGCCGTTATAGCCTGCATTGCTATAATTTTGTCATTTAATTTTGATTTTTATTTACTGATTGAAGTATGCACGCTATACAAAGTAGAACATTAATCACAAAATAAATTTTTGGTAGTTACAAAATTTTACGTTCCCGAAATCAACCGATGCATTTTTGCATAATTTAGTTTACTGGCAAAGAAAGGAGATATTTATTAAAAACAGTACATTTATTCTGTAAATGGTTATTAATGACTATTGGCCTCAACTTTTTTTTCAACTTCTCTTAACTCATCTTTCTTTTCAATATGATATTTACAGGACTCTTTATTGCATCGTTCCTGTATACTATCACGATTCAAGCTATTGCTATGCTATTGATGCACAGTGCAAATGCAACCGTGCACTTTCTTTTAAAACAGCGGTTACAAGAAAACACTGAAGATTATTAATATTGTTATTACAATATTCCTAGAGTTCTAATATTAATATTTTAGTTTTCAATTATTCTTAAAATCTCTCAAAACCATTCATATTTAAATTTAACATAAAAAGTCCTTTACTTCAACTTAAGGACTTTATGTTACCCATTATTCAAGTACAGCAATGAAGCCAGGATCCTTCCTAATATAATGATTTATTCTAAGAAATTTGATGAAAAATTGCATAATACATGATTAATGGGTTAATGGATTAAAATAGCATAATACATGATTAATGGGTTTTGCATTTAAAAAATGCACCATAAAACCCAAATTGATAACTTTCAAGAAAGCAATCTAGATTGTTGTTATTAGTAACTTAAAATTGCTTAAAATTTTACGTATTGATTATGAACTATTAATATAAGGTGAGATGTCTGTTATATTTTATCAGGGTTTATTTTTCCAAATTTTGGTTTTTATTCGGTAGTAACGGCCTGGCCGTATTGCTCAATATTCTTTTTTTTAGTTATGCAAACCTTGCCAATGCTTTATTTTACATTGCTTATGTTGCTTCTACTGACGCACTTATATGTGAAGATTATTTTTCAATTGCCTACTTAAACCTCATTTAATCATTACCAGTACCACAAAGTCTCTTACTACCCGGTTTCTAAAAACAACCCGCAGGCAAAAAGAAGGCACGATCGCAACAAGAAGCTCATTTTTGTCACCATTTAACTCAATTATTTCGTATTTCGAAAACTGAGTTAACAAGCGGGAGTAGAACGGAAAATTTTAGCACCAGCAAGCGCGTTCAAATCTTTCTGAATACCATTTTTCACCCCAAATCGTTGGTGTTGCCTAGCCGCTGGTCGGACAGCATTTAATTACAGCTTCCGGGTGCGGGCGCAAAATTGTCCACCGTTTAAATGTATCGGAAAGCAATCGGTTTCCGCCGACCTCCCCCCACCCCCCACCGCAAAGTCCAAAACATATACATCAATTACGCAAATTAATCTAACGAAAGAGGCTCGCGGTGACGAACGACAATCCAAAATGGCTCGTTGTTCGAGGAGGGATAAGACAATGGCGAAAGAAAAACCACAGTCAAACCGAACGCGGAAGCGCTTGGTGTTGGGTTTTCGCTGCGGAAATGGACACCAAAAAGAAGGGAGCGAGAGAGAGAGAGAGAGAGAGAGAGAAGCGAAAAATCCACACACACTTTAATTGCATTAACCGGTGCACACATCTGTGGGGAGAAGTGAAATACGGAAAACTGGGTTGTGCAAAGAAAAGTGGCTCAATTCGACGTCGTTGTCGTCGTCGTCGTCGTCGTTGCGGTTTGCCCGTCCCCGGGAGGCTTTCTCGCATCCTTCAGGGAATGAAAGAAAAACACCTGAATCAACTGAAATAAAACTCTCGCACCCGGGTGAAAACCGGCCGGTCTAGGCGGGGAAAACTGCCTACCGAAGCTTGAGTAAACAGAATGACCAAACGGTGCATCAAAGCCGAGTGCGGGAAGCTAGATTCGCCTGAGGCGGTTTTTCCACCACCAGCGAATTAATTTGCACAAAGTTGTGGAAGAAAAGTGCCTCAAGGTGGCTGGCTGGCCTGATTTTCTTCCCTCGACCACGTTTGTGCCGTGGCTCAACGTGGCTCTGGAGGGAGTTTGGGCAGGCTTTTCGGTCGGCGCCTTTGGGGTTTGGTCTGTACAGCAGGCTTTAATCCACTCACACACACATGCCCCTAACTTATCGTTTTTAACTGGCCATAATCTTAAAGCCAGCTTTCCGATGAAAAGCAGCGAAAAACAATTCAATTGGAATGAAATGTACTAGCAGTGAAGTAAAAGAAGGAAACACTTGCCGAGGGTGAAGCAAACGGATAGATGGTTGGATTAATTTAATTTCATTTTCCCTCTCAATAACGTCTCCGAAGCAGCGCGGCAACCGTTCCATTCCCTGGAGGAAGTGACGGCGTATCATAAACTGTGTCCTGTTTTTTTTTTTTGTTTAATGCTTCTCCGTTCCCTCCTTTATGTGGACGCGGCGCGCCAGATGATCGGCACGGTGTTCAATACGTACTTAAAGCGGCGAAGGGTGACCAAGCGACAACTTAATTTGCCATTGTTGCCACACCCCACCACCGCCGGTGTGCTCCGAACGCGAAAACGGTGCCATTAATCAGTGGTTTATTTTGTAGTTAGACCAACGGGGTGTGTGTGCAACGCTGCTGCTGTCGCAAATGCACACTGTTGTGCTAATTCGTAAATTATGTAAATTTAATAGATCCTGCCACCGCGTGGCTACCATTTGGACGGCGCTAACTGTGGACTGCCCGCTGCCCTATGCATCTCTGTAAATGCGTTAGCAGCGGTAGTGGGCGCTAGGTGGAAGGTGGAAAGGTGCATTGAAACACTAATTATGATAATCTAATCGATGGTGCTGGTTGTGACCTCTGACTTGGGGTGCTGTTACTGAGTTAGAAGTAAGCACTGAATCGATCGACATCGCTTCAAAAACATCGATTAATTATCACGTGATCATGAGTTTTACTTTATCGAATTTACCGCACGTCCAGTGCAACTGTCATGATGTGTAGATAAATAAAACAAATGTTATTTTTTCCTACACAATGAGCACTTTATTAAATTAAATCTTCGCCATTTTTTACACCAAGTAGCTTTTGGTGAAGCTTTAACACCACATAATATTTGAGATCGTACATGCCGTTGAGCATCATGTTAATATATTACTGATTCTATCCTACAATCGAATCGGATCGAATCGAATCGAATCGGACAAATTTAACGAATCGAACGAATTTAAACAATGAATAAATCCTGAAATTGAATACACCTCCAAATTTTTGCATAAAGAAATGACGAATGTTGTATCACAAGTTTTTTGTCAAGGTTGATTTACAGTATTACTTCAACAGTTTTGGGTGTGTCCTGTTTCTAATTTGAGGTGATGGTTTACTCTACAAAAGGGAATTGGGAAATTTTCAATGTATTTTATTTTCTCGCTGTGAGACATGATGGTTGTTTTTTGTTAGAGTTTTTTATGTATTGAAGCTATCAATTTTTGTTTTATGTGGGAGACTTATACTTTAAGTCAACTGCTTTTGATAAAAAAACACACACAACGAAACGTTCTGGTTCTAAATATTCTTGAATTTCTACACATTCTCGACGGTAAAACTGGACAAAACCAAAGCTATGAAATTAATTTTATCTTGAGTTCAATACAGCGCAAGATTTGTTTTAATAATGTGTTTTAATGATGCAAACTGCATAATAAAATTAACTGACATGCCAAGTTAATACAAAAAGAATAAGGGTTTAAGAGTTTTCGCAAAAAGAGACAATTTTAATACTCAGAAAAATACCCTTTATAACGACCAACTTCTCTCGTTACGAGCATTGTCATTTGTCTTCTCAGTATATTTGTTTTCTTTGAATTTAAAATGGTTTGAGATTTGTATTGAACTCATATAGCAAGTTTTTGAACTAGTGAGTCTCAAGCACGGATTAAATTCGTGTTAAGAGGATCGACTATAATTGAAGAATAAATTACCCACTCTCTCACAATACTCTTTTAGAATTATTTTCTTTAAAGTGTTTTCATTTTTTTTACATTGAATTGAAAGCTTGTTTTATAATACCGTGTTTGTAGTATAAATGTTTGATATTACACGAAAATTGGGTTCTTTGATTGGTGCTGTGTAACAATTTAAACACTTTATTGGCAATAATTTAGGCACATGTAATATAGATATACCGTCAAGTAGGTAGTTTGCTTCTCAATTATAAATTTTGGGCCTATTTTATAGGGCACTGATAGCTTCTGATAATTGTGTAAGTCTCCACTACAGTTCCGATGTAGTTGCAATCTCGTTAGGAATTCTATTCCATACATTAGACAGAATATACTTCTAACGATACACCAAGTCACTTACACTCGGCAATCGTTGTTATGCTAAACAAAGATAAAATAGTTGTTGCAATTCGCTGTTTCATGCACCATGATCGCAACAAGCAAATAAATTTTATAGAAACAATTTTTTTAAATGTCTCAGCATTATTCAATAAAAATTTTGTTTCTCCTTTGTGATTATTTACCGATTTAACTGAAATTTCAACAATATGTTGTCAACATAAACAATGTTTAGATTTTGTTGCTCATCTTAGATCATTATGTACCGTTTCTAGATAAAAGCAAACAAGAAACACTTAACATCCTTTCATCTTTGCATGTAAATTCCTTCAAGTGATGTCTACACTCGTAAACATTTATGACAGCGCGTCCGGTACTGCCGTGCACTTCCCTCGCAGTGTTCTCGAAGCGTTATAATTGTTGAAATGAAAATAAATGGATCGTGTCTCCAACGTTCCCTCCATTGCCCTTCTCCCGCTCCCGCTCAGCATCACCTTGAAGAGGCTCCCGCTGTTTTTGGTTGTCGTAGATCAACGCCTCTCGAAACACCAAGGAGAGATTCCTGGCGGGAAGTAAAACGGCGGACGCACTCGCATGCGTCTCGCTCCAAACAAGGGTGCGAACCAGAAGCCCTTCCTCGATGCGGCTTTCGTCCGCGATTTGAGGTACGCCATTAGTGCTATTAATGGGTACGGAAAGGTGGCGTTACTGAAAAATGAATCCTGACGCGTAGGTACCATCTGTCATCTGCGTGCCTCATGTGCAATTCGTTGCCGGTGCTTGGCATTGGCCTTCTAGCTTTCTGGCGTTGCGATTGATGGGCGATGCCTAGAGATGCCTTGTTTGCCTGAGGGGAGATTCAAACTATTCTTAAATGTTGTTCCTTCTTTTAGATAGGGGACAAATATCTTTATCCATTTGTGCGTCTGGCGCCAGTTAAGCACTGCACAGAAGGGAAGGGAACAAGATTATCTTAATACCGTGTGCGAGGGACTGATGCTGCAATAGGATCGAACCCTGGCGATGATGATTTAATTGAGAACCGCGCGAGAGATTGAGTCATACGGAACGGAACAAGGCCGTGGATGCACCCGTGCAGCCGCAGTTTAATCATCAGCATTTGCACCGCTGTCCGTGTCACTTTGAGTCAAAATGACAAATCACTTCGCAGCGCATCGGAAGTGCTTGGGTTTGGCTATAAATAAACGGCAGGCAGGTTCGAGAAACGGGAGCGGAAATGCATCGAATGCGTAAACTGCATCGATGAGTAATCGAGTAACGATGTGAACGTTGCTAGTGCGCCGTTTTGGAGTGCCGTTTCTTAATCTCCTGTTGGTGGTTGCCGTTAAAATTTGGTATTTAAGTGTGACTCATGTTACCTGTGGATTTGTATTTCAGCGTGCTGCTGGATGTGTTTTATGAGTGCGCACAAATATCAGTAGGAATCAGTAAAAAAATCTTGATTTGTACAGAATTTTTTAAGCCATTTTATGATGTTCAAAGTATCATTTGTGGCTTCGAAAATATTTTTCTAGCAATTTGCTGGTTTCAATTTTGTTTCTCATCCTAAAACTGTGATTTTCGACACGTTAACGGTCATAGTTTGCGTTTGATTATATTTTATGTATGTTTGAAATTTATTTTGTATGTTATTCAAGCAATCTCTATCAAATAATATGAACTTTGAAAAAATAAATAATTAAGTAAGCAGAAGAGTGTAGAATAGTGGAAGAGTGTGTTAATTTAGGTATTTTTCTCTCCATGAAATATTGTGTTTTTTAAAAACATAATTAAATTTTGGAGAAAGGAGAGGATGTGATATTTCTCTTTGAAAAATACATAAAAATACCGCATGATAAGTTGCATATAAATTTTACTTTAAAATATAGAATGTTGTTTGATTTTGTTTTATTTCAAAAGTAACGACCAGGCTGTATAGCTGGTTTACTAAAATTATATTTTTTCTAAATTAAATGAGTTTTTTCAATTCACATGTTTTAAAATGCTATACAGCTTTTGTGTTACATAAATTTTATAGAAACAAGTTATTTAAATGTCTCAGCATTATTCAATCAAAATTTTGTTTCTCCTTTGTTATTATTTACCGATTTAACTGAAATTTCTAACATGAATGATAAAGCGATGGATCTATAAAAAACAATATGCATTTTTCAATTCACATGTTTTAAAATGCAATACGGCTTTTGTGTTCCATTGAGTTGGTCAGTTGGCCAATTGGATTAATGTAGCTTGTTATGAAAAATCAAATTTGTCAATTGTACATCTGTGAAACACATTTGCAATGAGTTTGATAACGAAATTTGAACCGGTTCGTTCGAACTGAATTAAAAAAAACGTCACAAAATAATAGAAATTTGGTTAGATGAATAGAATTATTTAATCGAATATTTTATTTATTTGTATTTAAAAAAAAACTGTTATTGAAATGAACTCCGAAAGCTACAAAATAGTGATTGAAGCATCCTCAAGTGACTTGTTAAACCCTGTTATGTTTTAAATCATGATATAACACGTTCGAAACGGTGTTGGCATATTTATAAAGCAATTCAATAATTCACTCTCGTTTTATTGGAACCCATTTGTTTTAATTATTTCTGTCATAGCTCCCTAGGTTTTTTTTCCTTCCTACCATTGAAAGATGCACGCTTATATTGTTCTGTTTATTTATTAATTACTATCAGTACACTCACAGCCATTCCAGAGGTCAATTTAAACACTTCCTCCCGAGCAATATTTACCGGTCAATCACATTATTTACGTTCAATTTACATCCTCATTGACTCTCTGCCTGCAAACCGGGGAATGGAATGGCCGTTGCATAATTATTAATATTCGAATGCCATCCATCGGGCCGCCGACCGCCGCGCACGGGAAGATACTGGGTGTTAATTGAAAATTACTTCCAGCGCAAAGAATACGGCCAATCGCTTTCAAGCAATCAATCACCATTAGCGTGTGCAGCAGCAGCAGTGCGCTTCGTTCAACCATTAGAATCAGGTCTGAGCAAGAGGCTTTCATCTCTTGTCCAACCCCCCACCCGTGCCCAACCCACCCGTGTGGGTGTGAAATGTGCATTCCTGTGCCTTCGACCCTTGATGCATCGGGCGAAAAAAGTGGCGCGCCGTGCATGTCGATGATATTCTTTATTTACAAATAAATTTATGGCATTCCCGTGGGTTTTTCATTTATTCTTTAGCCTCTCCGGGCACTTATTGACAACCGTTGGTCGCGGGATGGTTAATACGGTGCCGTCAAAGGCAGTGCTGTTTGCAGTGGACTGTTAAAGTGTGTGGTTGTGTGCTTTTGTTGAATTTGCATTTACTAAGAAGAAAAGTCATCAAAAGAACTGCAATTGGCAGCAAATGACTATGACGGCTTTTGTATGGCCCGACACTTGTAATGTCATGCAAAGAGGTGGAATTAAAAATATGAAAAAGAGAGAGACAAATCAAGCGTTTGAGCAGAACATCTTCAGGTTAACCTCTTTAACGAGCAAGTAGCGCTGTGACAGAATACTTTTAAATTGAACAACTATTCGCACAATTTTATTTGTAACTGTAAGTCCACAGCTTACAAGCCAAGAAACAATTATTTATAATTGAATTCATGCTTTAAAACTAACTGTCTCAATATCTTAAAACTCCCAACTTTGTTGCCTGTTCACTTGAACAAACTTAAAACTTAATAATAGTGAAACGGTACTACCATACCGTTCTAACAGGATTAAGTATGTTTTAGTCTAGAAGGTCTTTTGGTGATAGAATTGAAAGGTTGATTTCTTTCATTCCTTAAAGAGATTTTAGTATTTTAATTCTTCAATATTTTGACGACACGCATTTTTGTAGGTATACAAAATATTATGCTACATTTTTCTTAATCTTTAAGCGAAATATGTTTATAGGACTGATGTGCGTAATTTTTATTGATCTTTACTAGCGGCACCTAGCGTCAGCTACCAAAACTTGTAGATAATTAAGATAAATATATTGATAACGATTAAAACTTATTAATTTATTTTTGTTTGTTTATCGAAAACGGATGGAATGTGTAGAATTTTGCATCGATTGAACGATATCTTTTGACCAGTTCGACCAGTTCATCGGTACCGTACCGTGCTGCTACACGCTTACCCTAGACATTACCAAGGGAAGCTAGAATACATCAAGATTTCGCTTGGAAATTTCATTCTGTCTACCCTGACTTCAACAGTTCATTGCTTAAAGAACAGCGTTAACTCCCGCATCATCTGCTCCTATGTCCATCATTCAATCTCCTTCGGTTACATTGTGCAAATTAAAGTCCATTCAAAGACACCTTTACCGATCGAAACATTGCTGTTGCTGACCAGAACTCATCATCTTTCAATCATCTTTCTTAAGAACCTTTTGCCTTGTGCTTTTACACGCTGCACATTCCCATCGTGTCCATCTGGCCGCTCGGTACACATCGTCCTCGCCACACACTGCACATTGCATCGCGGTTTACCCGGCTGCAGCTGCATCAACACGTAGCAGGGATGAAACGAACCGTTTTGCTGATTTGCATGCCCCGTGCCCCACCAGTCTGTGCCCGTATTTACTGTGTCCCCCTTGCAATCTTAAAGGGTTTTTGCTTGGTCCTTCTTTTATCCCTCGGTTGAAGGGAAGCGCAACGGCTATGGCACGAGCAGCAGCAGCCTGGTTGCATTCTTGTTGCCTGGGCACTGGGCCGAGTCAAATATTTGTGTGGCTCAATATTTATGAAGACATTAATTTCGAGAATCTCGTTCCCATCTCTGACCGCCCGGTGGGTGGATGGAAGCAATCTCTTCTCACAGAAAGGGAGAGAGAAAAAGGCGCTTTCACCGCGTTTGAAGTGTGATTGCTCGCTTTCTCCTTGCGCTGGACCGAGCCAGAAACCGGACACAAATATTGACCGCAGACAAATGTTTATGTCATGACGCAATTTAATGAAAGAGTTGTCTGCTTTTCGAGCGGGGACAACACTCCTTTACAGTACACAGAGGGGCACGTGTAAATGATCCTTGCGCAGAGCGACAGTGAGGAAGAGCGTTCATTTCGGTGATCATTACGGGAGAAACTGCTGCAGAACGCATTAAATGACCATCGTCAAACAACGGGCCGCAACGGTGAAGGACTGTTTTGAATAATGACCCTCGATTTAGTGTTAATTGAAAAGCAAAAGCGAGCAGCAATGAGCCAAGACTGGAAAGGAAGAGAACAGCGAAAAAAATCACTCCCCACCTAAACCGAGCACCATTGTGATTGCAGGAAGGGTTAAGTCGGAGGGCAGAGCAGAACGGTGAGCGAGACACGGTACTCGCAGGACACAGGACTGAGCAATCTTCGGCGTCGGTGTCATTTTACACCGGAGCGGATCCTCGACCAGGATGCGGCGCATTTTTATAACATAATCCGATTACGTTCACTCCGTTCGGTTGGGTTTTTACTGTGTCTGTGTGCCGCGGGGACGAATAAAAACGGATTTTGTCCTAGGAAGACAATTTTCGTTCTGCGTTTCAATTCAATTAAGTTGTACAAACATTTTCTCGGCAATGTTTGGGGTGACTGTGAATGGGGGTTTAAAAAAATTGAAAACTAGACCCGTGCGTCAAGAATGGGTAATGAAGATGCGTAATTTAGTGTGTATATTTTAAGCAAAGCGAGTTTAAAATAATTTAAAATTGGCAGGTTGGTGCAGTGCATAGAAATATTTCTTCCCTCCCACTGAAGGTGATGAAATACAATCCTTAATCCATAGAATACACCTCCCTTCTACAGTCACCCCTTCCCTCACCTCCACCACTTTGATTGATGTCGCTTGTGTTTTTGCACATCATTCCATCATAATCTGTGTTCTTGCCGAGACCACATAAATCGTATTCACATCTCGTTCCTTCGTTCCCCAGCGTTGTGTTTGTCTGGTTGTGGGTTTAATATCAAAGTGAATGCCCCTTTCTCTTTCTCGAATGGCAAAAGCAAATGTGGCCTGTCTGCGCCCACACAGCAAATGTTCTTAATCGCTCAGGATAAAATTGATAGTGGTAATGTTTCGAGTACGCTTGTTGTACCGTGTACATGCAAAATCTCATTACGAATTAGTGCTCCGTTTGGATTGGGTTGGTGGACTTGGGATTGATTGCCCGGGTTGTGCGGATTGTGTCGAAGAATAAATTGGATAAATGTTATTAGAAAACAATTCTGCACAAGGGGTCTTGCAGACCTTTCTGTGCGGCTGGATTATTGTTGTGTTGTGGTGAAGAGGTTTTTAATCCTGTTTGAAAATCCAAATGAGTTTACTTGCGTTTTATTTTTATACACATGTTCTCTTTTTTTACTCGGTTCTACAAAAACAAGATAAGATTAGGATGTCAAAAGTGCAAAAGAAATTTTACGATACGAGGCATAATACGCTGGTATAAAATGGAAGTAAAACAGCGACCCCTGGTAACGGATAGCGCAATCTATCAAACATAATATTATAATTTTTACCTAGTTGTCGTAGATTTCGAATATTTTACCTACTTTTAGTTAAAGTATCTTTTACCGTGAAATGGAAACAACAATGTATTTTTTTTAAAATGTATTTTAAAACCTGAA
This sequence comes from Anopheles epiroticus, assembly GCA_000349105.1. Classification (NCBI taxonomy): domain Eukaryota; kingdom Metazoa; phylum Arthropoda; class Insecta; order Diptera; family Culicidae; genus Anopheles; species Anopheles epiroticus. The sequence goes on along the minus strand of KB671508.1, from coordinate 73,279 downwards.
TTGGCAAAGGGTAGTCACATGTGTAATCTTTATCGACACTGACGCTATCTTTTGGTGGTTAGCACATTCCTTCTGCACAAAAAATGAGATTTTTCATGTTTATACCATAGCTATCTATGAACTCTTACAAATTAAATGCTTAAAAAAAATTAGTTTGTCGTACACTTTGTGATCCGCAAAAATGTCTAGATACTTCCATTATTGGCTGTGTATTCCTAAATTACACTTCGTCGACTCCGGTTTTTATAGAGAGCGCGTAGGTATGTAGCTCTTCTAGCTACGATTTCGCCAGCCGCCACCAGGTGGCGCTACTGAAGATCCAGTTTACACTAACGCTAGCTAGCGACGTTTTATAGAAGCTGTACTGAGCCGGAATAAGTGAAACCGAATTCGTGTTCTTAGACCTTAAGAAAATTATGAATAAAAAAACAGATACAATTTTATGCGTAAGTAATGCGAGAATGAATAACGAATGTAAGGTTATGAAAAAAAATGTTTTAAATAATCGTAAAACTGACCAACTTCAAACGTTTGATGCACATACGATGCTAAATGTCAACAAAGGTAAGACATATGAAACCGTAAATCGTATTCTAGGATTTACGTTGATAACTTCTTTCCACAAAGAGGCCCTAAAAGCAATAAAGCTCAACTTTTCCTCAAATCCATCAAACCTATTCAGTCCCCCGGATCGGTGCATAAAAGCGCCTTGGTGTGGTGCATCTTACGTCAAACGCTCGTCGGCGTAACATGCTCGGCAACAGTTCTGTGTCGATCTCGGTTTAAGGACGCACTGCACGGCCGGCTTTTGCTCACCAGAAAGCAACCATGCTTTTACACCAGAATGCAGAATCTTCAACCCGGGTTTTTCTTCATTCCATAGAGCTGATCCGTAAAACCGATGATAGTTTTCTCAAGGCGCCTTGTGCGCTGCTGGTGGTGGTGGTCGTGGTGGTTCTTTTTGCGGTGGAAAAACATAGCATATCTCGCCTACTTGAGCAAGCAGAAACATCAAAGGAAAAAGCCACCAACGTACACACATCGGTTAGTGGAGGAGGTCTTGGTGTGGTTGAGATTGAATTCGACAGCTTTATGCGATGCGCTTGTACGGGAAGTGATGTGTTAGCTTTTGGTAGAAGCAAAATTATATGTAGAGAAAGAAATGTTTAAGAATACATACTAAAATAATATCTTGATGATTTCCTTTTTTTAAACAAAATTTCAAATTCCAAAAAAGATTGTTTGTTCAGAGATGCACAATGTTTGTAAAAGTGTTTTACGCTGATGCTTAAAAAAGCTGTATGACCCTGTATCTCGAACGGGCATGCAAAAGGATCGCTTTAATCCCATAATGTCAGTGTTCCATTTTACTCGGCTTCGTTTGAAATCCTTTCCATTCTTGTTATGCACACTAACTGTAGCTTGTCTTGTGTGAGATGTTAGCATAGGAAAATGTATTCAACCCGACGAACCATGGGTGTAGCGGTGGCTCCAATTTCCGGTTCACTTTGTGTCTGTGATCGAAAATCCTCGACAATGAAAGGGTTTGATTTTTCATTATTTATGTAAACCATAAGTAGCGAAGAAAATGATGAAAGTCAACGATAGACGTATGGTAAAAGCGTAAAAAATTAAACACAAGAAAGTAGCTCCCTTTCCTTTGCGATTCCTTTAAGCGAAAAAAAACATTATCACCCTCATCTTACTTATGGCACTTCTTCGTCAATCTTCTTATTGGCTATTGATTGTACACTCTTTGGATGTTGCACCAACAATGCTGTAACTGTTGCTGTGTAATGTTTTCCGAGAGTGAGCGACAAGGAGCTTTTCTTTTCATCTGCAACTGTGAAAACTCAGAAAACAGGGTAATTTTTCCTTATCCTCTCAGAGTGAGACTTTACTTTCGGTTTCCCGTTCGCCTTTTCGCTCATACTCGAGGCGCTGGACAGTTGCAACAGTTTTCCTTTATCGGTAATGATGATGATGATGCTTCTCTGCTCACGGTGTAGCGGGACGTGTAAGTGCAAGCAAGTGTATTATTTTCCTCGCTCGCTGATACTTCCATTTTATGCGTTTGGGCGGGTACGCTGCCCCGTCCGCACAGGCGAACCTTTTCCATTAGTGAATTCCGGCAAAAATGCTTTTGCAAGAAAGGGGGGACTGGTTACATCCTTTCCTTCCAGTAGCAGCAGCAACATGCTAAAAAGATTTCCAAAAGAGTTTGGAGGAGGGGGGAAGAGAAATAAAGAAAGAATAGCGCCAAAACGGAAGAGCTCTTGCGTGTGCAGTGATTTTCTTTTCTTCACATGCTTACAGCAAAATGGTAGAATGATTTTATTTCGAGAGAGGTGATGCTGAAAAGAAAAAACAACCAAACATCTTCGTTTTCGAGTGTGTAAAGTTCGCATTGTGTGTGTGTGAACCGTAAAGTCTGATAAGGAATGTACTGAGTGACTGTTTGCCGGGTGCGCCAGCAACCTCGTCCAGCAATCAGTGCGCAGTGAAATGATGCGTTTAATGGATGCATTTTGCTTTTCTGTGCTGGCGATTGTCTTAAGTACATTTGTACACTTTTCATGCATAAGTGTGAGTTAAATGTTCCGTGCAAATGGTGATATTAAAATGATTTGTTTCGTGTTTTATTCATTCCAAAACTATTGAGGGAAACCAGGCTCAAAGAAATTAATGGATCGAAAAATTGTGTGCAACCAAAATGTGAATTTTTTAAATTTTATTCAATATGGTTTATTTTAACGTTTGTTATAGAAAGCTCCATTTTTTGTTATGTAAAATAATGTTTGGTAAGCAAAGAAATTTTTATTTGTAAAACACGCTTTAGGTCACTTAAAAATTGCAGAGTTTTTTTTTTAATGTACAGTCTGTTCTCGACTTTTGAGATTCACTTGATTTTACATATCTCTTGGCAAATTGCAAAAGTCGAAACTACAGGGATTTTCAATTAATTTACAACAATTACAGCAGCTAGAAAAAAATAAGAAAAATTTGACGTCGAATAACTATAGAAATACGCCGTCCACATGGGCACAGGAGGCGTGAAAGGCCCAAGCTGAGGTGGGAAGATGATGTAGAGGTGTCCGCCATAAAGGCCGGGATAACGGATTGGCAGACGACGGTGCGAGACCGTGAGCGGTTTCGGAGTTTGTTGCAGCAGGCCTATACCGCGAAGCGGTTCTAGCGTCCGATAAGAATAACAGAATATCTCAGAATGTATTATATTTTTAAAGATAGAACGTAAGATAATGAATTAATTTCGCCATTTTTATTGTTAGTTTTGATTTATTCTTTGATGTTTTCGATAAAGCAGAAGCAAATAGGGTCCAAAACGCTGGTTTTCTCTTCCAATGCTTGGATTTAAGTTGAATGTGAGAAAAGTGTACTACAAACAAAAAAATACCACGAAACATATATTCTCTAGTTATAAAGTAATCACTCGTTCTTTAGAAGCTTGTTTGCGTGGTATGGCTTGGAGTATTTTTAATAGAATAAATTCTTAACCAGCATTTAGAATATTTCTATTCGATCATTTGTTCGACCGTGTGCTGAGCGTTCGCTAATTATTCAAACTATTTTAAATTCAATAAACAATTTATTACATTAGACCGAAGCGAAGATAAAACCTAAATTTCATTTATGCTTCCCAAATCGTGCAACGCTCCTTTAAAGTGCCCTTGACCCACGTGAACGTGATAGTGATCTTCACTAATCCTCAACACGTCACACGTGCAAGGTCGCTTGCGTGCAGCGCCAGAATCAACGGTGCGCATCTGATCGCTTATCGCTTGTCCCGTTTCGCTTGTCTGTATGAATCACCCCTTGTACCTAATAATCCAACCCAGTCCTTCTCTGCAGATCAAATTGGAGAAAGCATTGCATTGGCGTACAATTTAGCTTTCTTTTTGCCACGTGCCGGGCCCGTCTCCCGGATAAGGAGTGAAGGCTAAAAAAGAAATGCGGCGCTGGATGCAAAACGCAAGTGACAATGCTAATGTAAATAATGTTGGGTGGGAATTGATTCGTCGCCATTGCCCAGCCTTTTGCAGTTTGCGTTCTGCCCGTTTTTCCCCTCGATCGGGTGGACATAATGGGTGATTGATGAAAAGGTTATGATTGTGCAATTGAATAAAATGGGCTGCAGCCCCGTTTACGGTGAGGAAAAAAAGAAGAGCAAAGGAATGGAAGGAGTAAAAGGATGAAACGGATAATTCATTAGGAGTACGCTTGTGCACGGGTCTGCTGTTTGAAGTCGTTTTGTTTCACTGAGTTTTCGGCACCAGCATAAATAACACCCCCATTATGTTCGAGCGTTTAGCGTAATCACCCCTTTTTAGTTTCCTTACCTATAATTTAACACACTCTGCTGCCCCAAGGGCATGCCAGTCGTGCCAGCAAACCAAGGCCCCCCCGCTGAAGGTAGAATGTGCATCTTCCATTACGTTTATTGTGAGTCATGCTCACGCTGGAACCGAAAATCCGCGGGTACTGCATTCCTTCCCCCACCGGTTTTTTTGTTCGGCACGAAAGGAATCATAATTAGGATTCATGATCCTTTTTTCGCTTCCCGTTCGAAATATTCACATTTTTGGGAAAATAATTTACCCTCCCCGAATTGTTGACGTCCTTTTCTTTGCGCCTATCGACACACGGAGCGAGCAGAAAAAAATGACAGCAAAAAAGCAGTACAATAGTATTTACGGAAGGATGTCCGTGAACATCTCGCCTCTCGTGGTAGGAGGAAAAGAATTATGCAAAGGGAAAAATCAAGGATATATATTGAAATGCAGAGCTAGGAATGCGATCAAACAATTTTATCTGACCCTCCACGATCCGGTGGTATGGAATCCGGGAATCGGTCTTGCATGTCCTGCTTGGCAGAGGTAGGTGCGGAACCAAAAACCATACCAATGGGGGAGACCCTTTCGCTTGCCCTGTTCATGAAGTACGAGCAGCGCCAGAGGGAGTAAAGTTTACCCCGTGAATTATTATAATAATGCACATTACCATGCCTTTCTAGTTAAGGCACTGCTGGGCCCCCTTTTCCTTCCCCTGTTCGAAAGAGGACACTCGCGCGTTGCATGGCACGAGCCGATGACAATAAAAATTATCTATTGTCGAGTGGCTGTTGTCTCCGGTTCGGTTCGCGGGGTTTCCCACTCCCAGTCCCCAGGAAGTCCGGAAGTCGTACGGCCGTACGTGTGGCAACTTCCGTGGCTAATTCTCCCGCTCCTATGCAACTCCAAGCGACTTTTCAACCGTGTATGTAGTAATTTTTCATTTGCGTAATGGTAAACCCACGGTCGCATCAATGTCGCTATCGAGAAAGCAGCTCCAGAAACACACATACAACCGGTCGGATGCACGCAGTGGACGTGTACAAATGTTGGGTTATTTTCTATGCTCGTAGTTAGCAGACTTGTGCACTGATTATCGGTCGGCGTGTGTGCAGCATTATTGTTGGCTATTAGACTAGGGGTTTGGAAATGGTTTTAATTGTTGGTGGAAATTGTGGCAGGGTAGAATCGTGCACGTATGGATGGTCCATACGAATGCGCTCATTTGGTGCGTAATGTGGCAGAAATTTACATCTAAATTGTATCGCACGCTGGTAATGAGCTGTTCTTGAGGGAGTTTTGGCGTCGCGTGGTCTATAGTGAAATTAAGAATGCATCCTTTTTGTTAACTTAGGGGATTCCTTAGTTTATCTCATTGCTGTTTTGTAAATTTTTTCCAAACAAAATAAGAGGAATATGAATTCACACTAAGAATAAAAAACTATGATGATAAAACATTTAGAAACATAGTAAAATATTAATTTTGGAAAAATTTTCTGAATGCTCTAAAATGAATGAATAAACCATGCAATAAATGAAATAAAAAAATGCTTCTCACAGTTTCCGCTAGGTGGCGCTACTAAATTTTGAAAATGAACCATTTGCTTCCAGTTCATGAGGGTAAATATTGGGTGTAAACGAAAGGTTGTCGTGGAAATGGAATACTGAATAAGGTTGCAAAAAAGTTTTGAAAAACATTAATTTAATATTTAATTATCAACACTTAAACATGTACTTGCCATTGGGAAGAAAGTGGTTCCTCTCATAACGACTACTTTTTTTTTACTTTCATATCACGGATATGCTCGATAAATGCCTCTTTTTACAAGTAAATTCATGAGTAACGAAATTTTATTATTATTGTTATTTATGCTTTTTGTTGTGTAACTCGATTCGTTGTAAATTGTTGATAAGTTACACTGCATAGTTGTATAATTATTCTTAACGCAGCAATATAAATAACCTTTGCAAATCGGTAGTTTTTGCAAAAGAAATATGCTCTTTAAAAATTGTGTTTTACCGTAAGCGTATTACCTGGTGGTACCTTTATATTTCAATTTCATGATAAGGCCCTAAAACATCAGCTGACAATTTGGAATGAAAACATTGAATGTAACACCCGGTAACGCTTCGGTTTCTGGTGGTTGAATGCCGATTAATGCACCGAAACCTAACTTAAATGACTGTTGATATGCTTGGATAGAACACATTCACAGAGTCATTTACTATCTAAGGTTAAGTTTACTTGAAGCTCAGAATTGCAGTTAAAAATGCTTTAACTAACTACGTACTTGTTATCTACACAGTTCTTTTAAATTGTGTGATGTTTAATCCCGATTTGCAATTGAAAAACGAGAAGCCTTCGTCAATTTAATCGGCCAATTTAGTGAAGATTAGCACCTGAACAAATCGCTATGAGTATTTTATCACAATAGCACCTTTATCACTCCCCTCTCGTTGCAAACCTTGCAACGAAATGAACGAACATATTATAATGGACTTATCACACGATTTTTTTTGGTGTGTGTATATGCTCACTGCACATGGTTTCGCATGAACACGCTGCCGGAAAACCCGGGAAATTGGCCACGGTTTTCGCCCCTATCGCTCGGTCGCAACCGGCCGCCAGTGTTCGAGTGAATGTTTGCCACCGAAGAGCCGAACCCACTCATACTTTTGTTTACGCTCGATGTTTCGAACGTTCGGTAGCATTCGGAGCATTGTGCATGAATTTCGGTTTCTCTTTGTCTCTCACTTTGAGGGTTCATTTAAGGCTGTTAACAGCTCAAGTCTTCGACAAAAAATATAGTTGAAACTATCATTTTTATGTATTTTCCACATAAACCCTATACTTTTCGTGTAGTAAAACTATTAAATTAATCGTTAAACGCTCAAATCAGCGCAACGGTAAAAATTTTCATTGATAACTTCAGACAAGGGATACATCCGCCCACTATGTTCGCTTCAACTGTTTGAATGAACTCGGCACACGAACGTACGGCGGATGAATGTTTTCGTTACCAGCGCCGACCTACCGGCCGGGCGGTCCGGGCTCTTCGGCCTAGCGCGATAGCATCTGCGCACTGTTGCGAGCCACGCGCACCAAAGTTCACGGGCCAAACCGAAGAATTCATTCTTCGCTTCAGTCTGCTTTTGAACCGCGCGGAAGGTGAGCACGTTTGGTTTGCGTTCGCTGTTCGCGAGACCGCTGGCAATCGAAGGGAAAGCGACCGCCACGCATAGGGCTGGCGCTGTGCGCTTCTTCTTGTTGTGTACGTGCACAGCTTCGGGTAAAATCTTGTGCTTAAACATGTTGAAGTTATAATGCGAATGTGTTGTGATTCTTGAATGTGATTGAATTTACAGTGAAGAGCGAGTGAGATTTGTGAGAGCAACCTCAAGATGTTTCCCTTGTAAAACCATTCAAACCGGTGCATTAAACAGTTCTTTCAGTGCAACCGCACCGCAAATCAGTAACCAACAACCAATTGAAAACAGTGCCAAACGATATATTTACCGAACCGAAATGTGTTCAATACATTGAATGTTTTAAATTGTGCTTAAATAAACAAAAAGTGTGGCTTTGTTTTCGCCAATCTTTATCCCACTATCCTCTTAAAAGGAAGCAAAAGACGAAGATTGCAAAATTGCTCAAAAAAAAAAAGGATAAGTGCGCCTTTGTGCTTTTGTGCGGTTGGTGGATTGAAAAAGTTACGAAGCGTTTGAAGAGGGTCAAATTTTTAATAAAATCCTTAAGCGAAAGGCGACGGACCGCGTGCTGCTTCATTCATAAAGGCAGGTTGGGTGTCGGTTTTAGGGCAAGGAAAATTCAATGAAGCGGTGGTGCAGAAGACGGCCATGTTTTTGTGTGAATGCCGCATCAACAGAGCGGAAGCGAGCTGGAGCAAAAACAGTAACTCCAAACATGCTGCTTGCGAACGCTGTTGCTGGTGAAGCCATCCGAAAGAAAACGTCAGAAGCCCAATGTGGGTGCGGGTGTGTGCAGATTTTGAGCTTCCAGAACCGCAACAAGACCCAAAGGCGAGGGCATGAGACGGGACGAGCGGTTCGTGAATGAGTGGGTGATAAGTACCGGTGTGAAAATTGCGAATCCCCTAGCCGCCCCGTGGAGTTTTGGGGGGAAAAGGAAATGAGGAGAAACAGAAAACCACCGTCCTGGGTGGGCAGCATTTGCTGTGAGCGTTGGCTGGCACGTTGTTCTGTCTGTGGAAAGCATAAGGAATGTTGTAAGAAGCTAGCAGAACGCCACCAGCGATGTTGTTGCTGCTGCCTCGCATGCTGGGCTACCTGTGTTGTGGGTAAGCGCTTCTTAGGAACACGCTGTGAGGCACCGGGTTCTTACCCGGCTACAAAGTGGACCAAATTTTCTGCTCCAAAACTTGCTCCACATGCACCGTTGGAGCTGTAACACTTCAGTCTACAGCCAAGAATCTACTGGAAGCTGTAGCTGCAGTATACATACCGTGAGACTTTAAGCATAAAAGGTTCCACAACCTTTTTTAGACGACCTCTTTGGAGCAAAGTGACTGTTCAGACATTAATGACAATTTGCGATTATCTGCTCGTCGAGCCGTTTTTTTTTTTTGTTGAAGGCATTTCCTGGAGCACATAAAACTCTTTGAAATAAAAGGGGAGGCAGAGCAGTAAAGTCCAAATTGCTAAACGGCATCAACTGCAATTCCAACCCTGATTCACCCTCACAGAACGCTTCTTGCGCCAGCAATCCCGGAAATTAAACCTGCGGATTTGCAGATGCTCCCCTGCCCAGGGACCATTTGGGTTCCATTTGGCGTGTGAAGGCTTAAGCGGTTCGCTTTCGAGTGTTTTCTGCTTTGCGTGCCGGACCTGCTAGATTTACAAACGCATCATGCTGTGAGCAGTTTTTTTCCGCTGAAGGAAAGTGAGACACTGACGGGTTGAGAGGAGTGAGAAAAAAAAAGATCCCAAACACAACACAACGTCCATGTTCGGATTGCCGGGAGTTCTGGACACCGAGTGGGCCCTGTGAGCGAGAATGCCTACCGCCACCGGGTCCGGGCGATGAATAATTAATCGCTGGTCATTCATTATAAACGAATGCCGTCCGGCAGACGGGTTGTGTTCCGTTCCCACCATCGAAAGCTCCCATCGCGCGTAAAACCGTGCATGAGGACTTAATTAAAAACGAAAATCTGGAATGGAGGGACTGCGCGAGGGAACTCCAAGCTTCGAGATGGGGATGCGGTGTGGTAGAAAATGTTGGAAGCGGCTTTTTGGCACCAAACCGGACACATTGGAGATAACCTTCAATTTTTGCGGACCAGTTTGATTGATGGATCGGGGCCGATCGATCGGTCGTGTGTTTTGATGGACGTGCGGCATTCCATGAATGGACGAGTCTTTTTTTGGAGCAAATAGAACAAAAAGAAGAGAAAAAGTTGGCATAATTGTTGGAGAAACGGAAACGGTACGGTTGAGAAAATAAAACCCCCAAACCCTCGAAATCAATTCTGGTTCGTGTGAAATGTTGCGGTATTAGGGACGGCTCTGGACTATCGGTGTAGCTCGAGGCAAGCACGGCATCAAAGGCATGCTAAGGGAAACGAACCAAGCTACAAGCTTTAAACACAACGCTTATAAACGGGAAGTGACCGTTCGAGTGGCGAAAAAACATCACAGTTGGCCCAGTTGCTAATGGCAACGTCGGCTTTCTATCATTCGCACACATCACTTTAGTCCAGAGCAGTGGTCAATCGAACATTCACTGAAGCATACACTGCTCGCAGAAGAGCAAGTTCTAGCAGTTTTCAATTGCAATCGTACATCAATTCGGACACTTGTTTTCCATTTTTTCTGCTCTCTTGGCAATGGTGGAAGCTTTTTTCCGTGCCGGAAGCGTTGTTTCGAAGTGAAAATTGATTGCGGCGAAACGGAAAACGTTGGAAAGAAAAATACACTGAAAATTGTGCAAAAGTTTTCTGCTCTGCCTGCCTGTTTTTTTTTTGTACGATGTGTCGAAATCTATTCCATTTTCGTGTGTTTCTTCAACTCCCTCCAGCAGTGCCCGGTTAGATAGTTTTGTGCCAAAACCTGAAATCTAGTACCAAAAAGGGAAAGAGAGAGAGAGAGAGTGAGAGGAAGATATAAGTGATTTGAAAGTGTGTCCGGAATAGTGCCAAGTGAACGAGCCGGAGGTGGTCGAAAAATTATTATAATAATAGTGATCAGAGCTGTTTTTGCAATCTTGAAATTGTAGTTAAATTCCTACACTGCGTTGGTGCAGAAAAGTTGATGCTAAAAATTTAGCAAAAAAAAGATAGTGCGAGCGTGCGTGTGAGTGTGCAAAGGTGTATGTAAAGCAATGGATGTGGCGATGTACCGTAAAGCCTACTTTGTTCGCCTCGGTTCGCTATATCCATCCGATACAGCTCAATCGGTGGATACTGTGCGAGTGTGATGGTATCAAGTTTTTCGGTGTGTGTACCCGTTTGAGAAGTGTTTGTGAGGCAGGTGTGCCCGGTACACCTGTGCGTAGTTAGAAGATTTACAAATTCTATACCCAATCATCCCGTGTCTGGCTGTTTTTTGGGAGCTTGTAAGTGTTGGAGAAGGAGGACCACGCTTCCTTTCTCTGACGCTAGAGGAAGGCATTAAGCCAGAAAAAGTAGTGCCAAAAACAGCAGCATCCCTAGCTAGCAACGTGAAGTGAAGGAACAGCCATTATCTAGCACCAAGAGTCTCTCCCAGTCCTCGTCAGGCAATCAGCATCAACATCATCATGGTGGATATAAGCTCAATTATCGAGGGAACTGTCAAGTTTCGGGATGGAAAAAAGGTTAGTAGAGCGGGATTAAATGACAGTGGCCGTGGATAGGAATGAAGCACTAATTACCGACAACAACCGTATCTGGGAGAGGGACTTTTTTCTGGAGGATTATTCCTGAAGATGTAATGCTACGTTGTACTATCTTTCCGCGGCTTTTCGGCTTGGATTCACCCTTATCACCGGATGTGCCTTCCTGGACGTTTCCTGTTCCTGATAATGACCAAAGTCCTGTTTTACTCTTCAGAAATAAAAGAATTTCTGTGGGAAGATTCGGAAAATTACCATTACTGGAAGATGCGAATTAGTATGTTTTTACGATCTTATTGGCGACTATCAGAATTTCTGTACGCATCTTCAAATCATTAACGACTCCTGTAACACCTGTTCCTGTAAATACTCTCTTAATATCTACTTAACAACTCCGCACAACAACGGCTACTGTTGGTTCTTGTGTAATACTACACTCCTACTGCGGGAATGAAGGTTACACGCTTCTTTACCCCAAAACTACACCTAATTGGGTGCCCTGTTTAGGTACGCTTTTTGGTACGCTTTTCTCCGCGACCTTGAAGCAAAGAACCAACCGACAAAAGAAACCAACTTGCGGCTGGCAGAGTTTTCCACGCTTCCAAGACCTTGTATTACTTGCTAATGCTTCCCACCGGCTCCAAGCTTTCAACTCACCAAACCCACTCTCCCCTCAGATGCGTAGGCTGGTTGAATAAACAATTTGAAAGCAAAATATAAACCTCCAACTGCGGTGGTTTGAGATCAACGAAAAGAGAAACAACCCCGCCTTAGCTACTCTTGCTGTGCTGAGCTCGTTACATTTGGAGATCAGTAGCCACCAGGGGAGGGAAGGAGGAGAGCAGTTTTCGAGGCTGTTGTTTTGAGGTTTTCGCCTTTTCATGATGTTGCGGACTATCGTCAATTTTTTATGCAACCTTACTTTCCTCAGCTCTTCTTACTCCTTCTTTCGTCTTTTCTTTTTGCCTGCGAAAAGTTATGATTGGTTGAAAAAGGGCAAGAAAAATCCCCGCTCGTCTCCGCGCTTATAAGAAACGGCATAAAGACCTTCGGAATGATTTGCGGAAAAACACAGGGAAGCGAACGGAATCATCTACGGTTGAAGCACCGTTCATGACGATGATGCTGCATTTAGTTCGGCCGGATGGCAGGGAGGTAGGCACACTGGCCCGATGATTATTTGCAGCTCCAGGGTTATTGGGTGGGGAGTAATTTCGTTAGTCTATAGTTTTGGCCAACGGCTTGCTTGAAACTTTTCTCACGAACTTCGCACTCCTGTTACGCCACCAATTGCAGAAAGTCGCTTCCTGTGCGAGAGTTCCGACCAACATCTACCGGTTGCCAGCGTACGTGACTGACTTGGAATGACGGGGCGAAAGTTTTGTTGCGGAAAACTTTTGCACCATTACCATCCATCGAAGGCACTGGCTCTGGAGTGTGTAAGGTGTCGTTGTTAGGTGCACAAACTTATTCGCTCCGGAGTTCGGGCACTCGGTACCCGCGAACCAACTTCAAACGTGTGCTTCCAACCTGAGCTCCAAACCATGCTGCTGGGATACGTTTCATTTGCGTCCGTTTCCGGTGTGCTGGTCCAAGGTGCATGGTGAGATTTCGTAACCCTTGCGGGCTCCTCAATGTTGCATCACATTTCACTAAGAACCCATGCTTAGCTGCAAGATCCGACTCAATCCCAAAGACCTTGTGGACACTGCAAGGCTCTCTCCATTTCATCCCAGCGAGACGACCGATCTTAATCCGATTAGACATTTTGCATTTATGCATTCTACGAGCAATATTCTCCGGACCAGCTCTCCGCAGGGCGTACGACAACACGCTGCAGATGCTACCGGGGAGTGTCAGCCTTTGGTAAACTTATTCCTTACACCGACTTGGCTAGATGGAAGCGTAAGTTCTTCAAACGACGACACATCGACGTACCGCACCCCCGGAAGAAAACGCAAACCCTGATGTGGAAAGTCTGGAAGTTATGATATGCATTTTTCATCCCACCTCGGATTGATTACGCCGGTTCCAAATGCACGAGTCTCAATACCTGCACGGGCGCCATGGGTCAGGGGTGTGTGCCTTTGGGGACGTAAGAAAATTAATTTTCAATAATTAAAACCAGCCCGGCTCAGATTTACGGTATGCCCAGCTCGGCTTTTGCTTGGAAGTGGAAGCGGAAACCGAACGTCGTATTGGTCTCGCTCCATGCCGGTCTTCGAGGTCCTCCCAAAGGCTACGAGCTTTGAACCGGCAAGCCGAGTAAACGAGTACATGATTTAAGACGAGGGATTACGTGTGTAATCTGGAGTGCAATTTTAATCGAATGTCGCATTCATCAATGGTGCAATAGGTTCATGGATTATGAAATAGAATCGATTTAAAAATCATTTATCTGTAAGGTGAAATCTTTCGAGACTACTGAGCTCCGTTGAAGGGCGTAAGTTCGAGTTTCAATTCGGCAATTTATTAAAATGATGATGATGATTGAATTCAAGATTATTTCTTCTTGCTACTGCATTAACACCCCGAAACTTATGAAAATTTAAGAGTTTTTTTCTTGCTGCTCTTCACCATTCTGCATCTGACATTTCGAGATACTTAGCTCCCGATCCATGCCTAACGACCACAGCACCACGACTTGTCCAGTCTCGCAGTCTGAACATCAAAGGGCAAACGTGCTATGTAACACCATCAAACGTTTGATATGCCTTCCGTACGGTTGCATGAGCAACCACCAACAAAGGGCCAACACATTTTCGACCTGAAGGATTAGCGCACCGGTGCGGGTCGGCAGTTTGTGGCTACCATCACCATCATCATCGATCGATAGACACCCGTGTAACGGGTAAATCCGTCCCCTCCGTATCTTGACACTTAATCGATAACCGCGCTGTAACATTTCGCGAACACAGTTTGATGTAGATTGTCGATTCATTACTGGCGCGTTGGCACGCACTCGCGTTCCCCTCGCTTCACGCACTTCCACGCGCCCGCTGCGAGGTCGTGGTTTCATCGTTTGCATAAGAAACTGTGCAGCCGGATGGCATGGCGATTGCTAATTTGCTGATAAAATTACTGTAATCATATCGAAGCAACGGTTTGCGTCATCTCTCTCACTACCCTCTGACAGTCCTTTTGCAGCTCGGTATGGTGAGATGTTACAGCATCAGTAAGGGGCGAAAGATTATCGGGTAGGAGCACCACCAGCTATCGAGAAAGTGACAGTAAATGAACACATTCTGTACTGGAGATCTTGATAGGAGACATGCCGTAACCGTAATCCATTGACACCTTCGTGAGGTCGCTAATGCGATACAAGAAGGCGGCGCCATCCACGTCCAAATTTGAACCTATAGCCTACGACGCGGTTAGTCCATAATCAACAGCATCTTAAGAACTCCGATGGGACACATTCGCCGTACCCCCGGCACAAGGTGTTGTGCTAATTTGCCCATCAGGACCATTCCATCTTTTTCGCTTGGACCAACTTGGGTAAAGTTTCTGCTCGGTCGGTCTGCTTCGCTCTACTTCCTCCGAATGTGAAGAAGCTACTTTCCGGAACGAGCTGCTAAAATGTCCCACCGGGAACGCGTGCCGGCAACTTCTGGTAAAAGATAATAAAAGTAAACAGGGTTTCTTTTTGTTTTCTATTAAATAATTCCAGCCGCAACCATTTTTTTCTCAGGTGCGGCTTGCACTACCTAGAGAGCCCACTGGGAGCATCGGATAAGAGGCCAAAGCATGCACGAAACGGTTGGAAGTATCCGGATTAATCAGATTATGATATTATGTAGGGCAAGTGGAGTGGACGCTTCCGAGTCAGTGGGTGTCTTTTGCTTCATACCAACGCCATCATCGCTGGGGCACATTAACTTAGTTGTGATTTTGTGGCCACCTCGCCACTTTGTCGATGATGGATCACCACCGGGCGCGCTGCTTTTGAGGTGAATGAATCAAATAAATACTTCATTAGCAGTGGAATCGGGGGGAGTTGAAACGCAACGCCAAGACCCCGTTACCTTTTATGGACAGCCGCGAGCTTCATAACTTGTCGAGGTAATAACCGGTAGGCTTTCGGAAGTGAGACGTTGCGCGAGCCTGTCAGTAAGTAGGCCTTCAAAGGCATCAAATGCCATTTGGCTAGAGCATTTGTTTAGCAGCTTGTAATCATTTTGTTCTGGAATTTGTTAGCTGTGTACGCTAGGGAATGGTAAACGTTTGGCTTTTAGAAGTTCATATCAATCTTTGGAGTTATTCAACAGACTCCATATTTTCAGATTTGCAATAAGGTGACTGCAGTAAAGTAAATTAAATGTATTGTCTACAACGTTTTAACATGCTCTTATTCAATCCAAATGCGTCCACGGTCTAAACAGACATTGGAGATCCCACATTCTGGAAAAGGTGTCAATCAGCACACCTAATGTGGAGCCTTTGGTGCAGGTCAAGAGTTTAAATGCTAATCGCTAGCACACACTCTTCGTCTTCTGTGCTAATTAGCGTACATGTGTCGAGCATGGTGGTTGCACGCTAACCAGCTTTTGCACCATTTTTGCATTACACTGGAACAGGTCGATTAGCGTGCTCCTTTCTCCTCGCCAGCTCTCTACTAGCACCATGAATGAAGACCACCCAAACTCTTTTCGCTACAAAGTGAGCATTCAGATAATTCTTTCTGGTGCTTTTGCACTCGAGCACACCACCATCTCGGGACTGCTGTTGCACCTCGGGTGAAAGCATTTTCGTGCTTCAAGGGTAAGAAGAGGTACTTCCCCATTTTACTCCCGAGCAAGAGAAGCGTGAGGAAAACAACAAAACTCTTCAGACATTGCCATTTTTGGAGTACCATTTTAAGAAGCTTGGTAGGTGAAGAAACGTAAAGTGGTTAGAGATCGTTTAGGAGCTCTGGTCGGTGAGTTGTGAAATAGAACGTCGAGATATGGAGGACGCAAGAGACAAGTCTGTGTAGCGATTGTGGGGCGAAGTAGTTTTAAGAGTGCGCTTCAACAATTTCGCTGCAACTACGGAAAGCGGACCGAGCAGCAAAATCTCAATCAGTGCCGTTCCGTCCCGTTGGACAATGTTTTATTCAGCAAAAGCGAAATGAAAACATTTGGCGCTCTCAGTGTGAATCCTTTTTTTCGGGGTGCAGACATTGATACTGTTAGTTGTCACGTCAGTCGGACGAACCACTAGTAGGCAAGTGCTAGATGGTGACATTTACCATTTTGCTTGAATTGGGAAAAAGGGGATCTCCCATTAAAATGGGGCAATATGCTTTCTACGGTGCGACACCAAACCGACTTCAGCTCCGAAATTGGTGTGATGTCTTCCGTCCGAACGGTTGGTGATGGTCCAGCCTTTTGTGGACGACGCGCATCCGCATTTAAAATGGACAGTAGGGTTCTCGGTTCAGCGGTTGTGGCCTTACTTTCACTGCGCTATGGTTTCGGAAAATGACAACCGAAACGACGGTACCTACCACCCGAAACGAAATGCTGATTAGCATACGATTCCTCATAATGTTGTCATTTGCGTTTGTAAGAGCGCCGCACTTTGGCAGGGGGGGTGTGGAACTACGGGCTGGCTTTTAGTTTTATCTAGGCACTCTAGGCACATGTTCGCGTGAAGATAACAACTCGCAACCGGGTATGGTGTGCCGCCATATGCTATCACTGCAACAACGTGTTCAACATTGGCTGTTGGGTGGAGAAGAAGTAACGGAGGAAGGACGCATTATTCCACCATGTTATTCCATTTAAATATTCATCAAAAGAATGTGTGCGTGTCCCTCCAATTTTCTCCCCATCCGTATGACTTTCCATTGCTGTCTACAAACTATAGATACCATGTCACTTTGACCCTGTTTCTGGTTGGTAAACTTTTCGCGCAGTTACCACTCGTCATGTGCGCCTCTGGAGTGGCGAACAGGACAGGCGGAAAACTTTGACACTTCTGAGTGCGGCTCTAGCCGGTGCTGTGTCAAAAAACCCAAACGTTCCCAAAACGCGACCGGAGGTAATGATGGTGAAGAAGTTGGCATAAATTCTAGTTTCGTTTTGGGTTGTGATACACCTCCACTTCTGGGTGGCTCGGTAGTGGGTATGAATATTTTATGAAGTTAAACACCTCCCCACAACCGTTGGAAGCTCCTCTGCGTCACCTTTCACTTACAGCACCATTTTCTCATGCAGAAAGGTTGGCGAACATTGTTTCCTCCAACGCCATTGCAATGCCTAAAGGTATGCTTATGGTTATAATTACACCAACGTACGTAAATAGTTCCCCGTAACCACGACCTTAACGTTGCATACCTTCTGACCGGAGCAGGGTTTACAGTCGCAACAATGTTGCACTGCAGCTTCAAGTGTTTGAACGGGGTCCGTAGTTTCTGCTTACACATTGGGATTTAATGGAGCTGTCGGTCCCAGTGTATAGTGTTGCTTTCACTGGTGAACTACTTCCGTTTGGTTTGCAGTATTTATGTCAAATTTTGTATAAAGAGTCGAGGGCTCGTGTTGGAGTATGAGTATGAGAGTATAATTAGCGCGAACAGAACAAGTTTAACTTAGGTCTTTTTAGCAAGTTTCATTTCTCGATTTTTGAGGTTATCAATAACAAAGTTATAATACTGCTTTGTATCACATCTTCAGTAATTTATTTTTTGTTGTATTAATAAGAGAAAATTAAGTAGATTACTGAACAAATCAAGAAGTGTTAAAACTGCTAGCTAGCTAGTTGGTTTTGGTGTTTTGAGATCCTACTTATTACCAAGTTGTGTTATGATCCAAAATATTTTCATTTTTCAAATTATTGTGTACAATTTAGTCAAAGTAGACATAATAGTCATAAGAAGTTTTTGGGAAAATGTTGAAAACTTCTTCATTTTGTGCAATTAAATGTATTGAATGATAGCAGAGCCCTCTGATTTCTCAAGATTCAATATGTGTTATTGGGCAAAACAGGTGCTCAAGGACACACGGACTACGTGAATTTTGAAGTCTCAAGGTACTCGGCCTAGTACCTTAACGGCTCGTGTGATCTGTGCCGTGTCTTCGAACGTCAGTTAAGCTAGTTTTAT
Source organism: Anopheles epiroticus (assembly GCA_000349105.1). NCBI lineage: Eukaryota > Metazoa > Arthropoda > Insecta > Diptera > Culicidae > Anopheles > Anopheles epiroticus. Next base: position 54,990 of record KB671508.1, on the reverse strand, counting down.
TTCTGCGGTTCAACAAATGTTCGACTTTTGAAGTTATCTGTTACAATTTTGTAATATTTATTTGTATTACTGCTTGTAGAGTCTTTCTGTAGACTCATCTGCAATAATTCATGCAGTAATAGTCTATTGCAGTGTGATTGCCAAGTTTTGAGGTTATGAACTAAAATATTTTCATGTGTTTTCTTGTGTAAAATTTGGTGAAAACAGACATTATGCTTTGAAGAATTTATAGGAATTTTGATGTACACGTCTGCATCTTCAGCTATTAAATGAATTCAATGTTTGCAGAACCCTCTGATCCCTCAACATGCAAACTCACTTTAATTGTTTCCCTAACTCAATATCAAACATGTTTTCGTACGTCGCTTAATCTGCAAAATCCAAAACGCATACCCACACACTTCCATACTTCAATCGAAATCAGGTTTAGCTTCCAGGATTTTTTTTTTCAAAAGTCTCACTCCAGCCACCCGTCACGCTCCTGTCGAACGAACAGGATCCTTTCAATCAACACCGGATTGAGTTATTCCGCCAATCCTGCTTCTCACAACGATTTCCAGCCAAGCGAGCGCCAGTAATCGAACCAGTAATCAACACATCCTGATGTGCGCTTCCACCGACACTCATCTCCTTGTGATGATGCCGCAGCTAATGATAGACACTGGGAGTGGAGACAAACGAACAATGGGAAACGGTTGAATGTTTGTAGCATTGGTGGCGCGGGTTCTCCGGCCCTGTACGCTCGTTAAATAAATAATTATTCAATTATGAAAATTCCGCCCCGTAATGGTTCCGGCTGGTGCTGCTGATTGGAAGTAGAAATATAGGAACAGCAAGAAGAAGCAGAAGGAGACGGAGAAGATTGGTATGACATGAAATTGGAAGTGGCAGGCAGGAAGCGATGTGATACGTTATTGTTAGTGTTTGAAAAGGGATAACGCTTCCGAAGCATGCAGTTGCCTTCTGCTACCGCCTCTGCCGAAAGGATGAGGTTGAGAGCTTTTCCTCCCAACAGCGAACAGTTTGTGTGTGCTATGCTTTTGATGTGGGTTTCGGAGGAGCAAATCCCACCCTTTCCTCTTCCGCGCTGTGTTTTGAATAATGAACGGGTGTTGATGGCACAGGGCGTCTCGAGCCGCACGAGAAGTCTATAATCCAGCCAGACGACGTTATTTTCGCAAGCAGCCACGCTTGCCACGCTTAAGTTGTCACTATTCATTATGCCTTCCGATTCCGGGCGGGATAATTAAACGCTTACTGGAGATTAATTGCCGCTAGCTCTGGTACGGCGTGCGCAGTGCCACTGCAAACGGCTTCTTGACGTTTGGATCTTCTCCCAGCCGCGCCAAAGTGCATCAATCACCGATCGGGAGTACCTTTCCCTGGCTCCGAAGTTATGAAAACCACACTGCATGTTGAACTGGTCGCCGGAACCAAGAACCCGAGTCGAAGCAAAACATTCCAGCCATTCTAACTTTCGCCTGTGGTTCCGGGTCTCAGGTTTGTGGGTGATGCATCATTGTGCATTATTGTTTCGGGTGCAGAGCTGGGCAGAGCAGATAGCTGTGGAATGTTGTCGTACTTTCGATCGATACGCTGGACATTGACGTTCCGTTCCGGACGACCTTTGGCTATGGTGGGGGGAGAGAAGTTTGAAGTCTCGACCCCGAAAGCACTCATAAAGTTTTGACCCCTGGCCCGCTCTCCGCGAGTAGAATGTCGATATATGAATATGCGTTCGGTTAGAGTTTTCCGAATTCCGAGAGCAAACAACAATCGCTCGTCCCTCTTTTGTCCGTGCTGCGGAACGGGGCAGCACATTTTAAAGAAGTTACGGGGTTACGAAGGATGCCACAAACTTCCGGAGCGGAACGGCAACCGACCTTCCGATAGGGTTTCGCAGGGTTGTGTGTGCTTGAAAGTTCCTTCCCGTGGAAGGTGAAATTAAACCCCTCTTTCCACGTGAAAACACAATGCTGCGCGCATGCGAGCGACAAACCGCTTGCTTGGCTATGGTTTTACCAAGGCACGGTTAAAAGTTTCACCCAAGTAGTTCTATTTTCTGGTACCGACTTTCCAACCCCGTACGGAAATCGATTCTAGACACCCCTGCGCGCCGACGACCTTCCCGAATCTAGTGCGGGAATCTTTCTGGCAAGAATGCACGGCGCGACTCGCATCGCTTGAGTCCCGCTGATCTTTAAATAGTACGGTCACCGTCTCACCACCTCTGGTGGCCGAAGGTGTTCGTTGCACCGGGAGAATGCTAATGGACTTACTCCGGGCATGTAGGGATATTGAGGTCAAAGACGATTAAGGTGGCAAATCGTACATTATTCACGAATTGTTTTTTGTTGAGAAAACCTTTCCCGAGTGCCTGGGGGTCAGCCCGATCACAGGAACACACTCTAACCTAGTGCTCCCCTCGCCTGGTTTACTTAAAAGAATGCTCTCCAATGGGGTTGTGCAATCGGCAGCCGACATTTTCCTGCATCAAATCTATAGGACCTTCTGCTGCAGCTTGCTGCCTTGAAGCCGAACTCTCGTAATCTAAACAGAGGGAAAGTGTTTTTTCTAATTCGCACCCGCTGCTGCACATAGAATCCATCCCCCGTTTTGGGACGCATTGGGGGGATAAACATTGCATTGGAAATTTATGGAAATTTATAGCACCAAACACCCGGTGACCTCGCTGACTCGGTTTACTTTGCTTGCACGGGTAGTGAAGCTAGGCTTTATCGTGGTCGGAAACCGGATGGATTTACGAAAATAAAGATACCCGCACATATTTTTGATGGTCCGGAAAATCGTAACGATTTGCCTGGTGTTGGTGATTAAAATTTTAATACAATCGTTCGTGTGCGCTGTTGTGTTTCGTTCGTGGCGACAGGAAGTTTTGAACAACACAAATAGTTCAAAATTTATTGACTAGTGCGTGCTGCGTGGATGTGCATTCCTTTGCCGTATTTTATTGTACAACCGATTTATGGACTTGGATTTGTTGAAACTGGGTCAGATAATTTGGTGCAGCAAAAAAACAACGGACCGAATTCTGCTGTTGGTGATGACTGCTGGTTTCGTGTTTGTGAGTCGTAATGTACGAACACTATTGATAGTTGATGTTCAATTAAAACATGGCGATTGTTGAAGCGATAAATCGGTTCCGTTTGATTTTAATGTCATTTCTGTTGTACCTTCCAAAACTACATTGTTTCCTCAAACCCGATATCTTTGCTGAATTGAAATAATAAATGGGGATCGTTAACGAAAACACGTTGTCCAAGACACATCATTATAGAAAACACAAAAGGATGTTTAATGATGAGCCCCTTTCTCGGCAAGAACAAAATTCCCATAAAACTCCAGAACCAAACAATAGCACAAAAGAAACTAATAATGCATACCATTACTCCAAAAACTTGAGATGTAAGTGCCTCCATTAACCTAATCGCAAAAGTTCCAATCCTTGAATTTGTATCTTTGTTTTCAATCGCTCTCCTAATCGACTGCCAGTTAACCGTCGTTTGGATCCTACATCATCCAAGAGAGGGACTCCAGGCAAAGAGAACTACATTATCATCACCTTTCAACCGGTAAACGCAAAACACGGCAGCAAACAATCGAAATCATTGCCAAGACAAGACAAGATTAATTAAATCTCGAATCCAACGCGCCGAGGGGATTCGCTCCGAAAATTAATTAGATTTCCACATCGTTTTTCGTTATCCGATAATGATGCGACGCCTTACTTGGAAGTGGCTCCCATAAATTACATTCCGATTCCGGTAATGATGCAATGGGTGAATTCCTAGGAATGTAGTCCACCAAATCTTTCTTAACGGAAGGAAGCGGGGAGGGAAAGCATGTCTACATAATAATCAATCTGACCCACATCTAAACCTTCACACACGCGGGGGTCGTGGTGCCAGGAGAATTGGTTAATTCGGTTGCAGAAGTTCAACCGTGCTGCTCCAATTGAACTTCGGCCGGGACTGTGACTTCATCCGATATGATTATCGCCCTAATCTAACGGTGGAAAGGATTCGCCTGGCTTATGTCACTTCCGTGCAAAAGGATACAGCGTGCACAGGGCAAGGGGAAATTACTTTAATATTTACCCGGACGCGCTTGTGGAACATCCGGTACACGGAATGGAAGAGGACTGGAATTTCTTAATCGATAATCAACGCGAGACGCACCTGTAGCCATCCAGTACCTCCCGGTCTTTCTATCTAAGTTCACCAAACCATCGGGGAGCCATTAACGCTTCCAATGTGGGGAGAGGTGTGAGGACTTCTACCAGCGCATGTTGCGTCCCAAGTTCTGTAAACAACCGATGAGCTCGCAAGTATCTTATTTCTTGAGCCGGAGAAACACGGTATTTTGAGGTTAGGCACGGAAGACATCCTGCTCAACATCTTAATCGATGATAACCGTAATGATATCATTATCAGGTTGCGTTGCGTTCTGCGATGCTCCTCTATTTCCCTATCATGATATCTTGTGTACCAACAGAAGACATTCAGCAAGGAAGCGCCTTGAGTCAAAAGCCAGGACTCGAATATCTACCCCAGAAAAGTCTGCGGGAGTGAGTAATTTGGACAAACAAAGAGGAACCTTATGCTGTTTCGGGTGATGGGCGAGAAAGTTGTTAAACATTGGTTTTTAATGTTTGCATGTGAGAGAATGTGGCTTGCGAACGAATGTGTCTTAAGGTATCTGCCGGGTGCCTTCCTGCTGCAAACGCTGATCGAGTGTATAAGTCCATTACCGATAAGGACAAATATTTGGTTTCTAATTTTAACCCAAACTCTTTCACCTTCCTGCCAATCAGTTTTCCACTGCCGGAGTTATGTTCCGTGCGTCGAGTTTGCCGAGCGGTACGGTAGAGAAAATTATCAATTTTGATAATGATTTGTTTGATCGGGAAATGGGGATCCCATGTTTGCGGTGCTGTAGTGGGAGAAAGTTATTTAATTAATAAGTTTTTAACTTCGGAAGCTTGATAGAGTTTGGTAGCATGCGATGCGTTTTCTGCCCCACATTACGCAAGTAATAAATCTTACACCCCCATTAACACTGTACTGCAATTGAATTGTGGCGTGGTGTGGTTTCAAAATTGTTACGAGTGTGATTAATGTGCAGTAATGCACTTCAATTGGCTTCAGTTTCAAATACGAATAAAAAAAGCAAGTCCGGTTCAGGCCGGAACAGAGTGTGAGCACTAGTGCTGCTGCTGCGGGCTGGAAAATGCGATTGCTTCACACCCACTCGAGTTCGAGGCCCGAGCGCACTTGAACAAATTTGATGGGCCACTTTAGGAAAGGAAGAGCCGGAGAGTGGCTAAGAGCGAACGAGCCAGCGAGGAGTGTCATTTTCGATGCAATGAACTTGCTGAAGCCGGCCCACTAATGGACCAAATGATCGGATAGAGTGTAGCAAATGGACAAATTGCAACCTTTCCGCCCAGTCTCGTCGGCTCTGATCATCTGCTCCGCCTGCTTTAGCGTGATCACAACGCTTGGGAAATGAAGTCCGTCCGAGATTCAAGCACAAATCCTAGCCGAGTTTAGAGGAAGGTCCCGGGGGGCTGCTAAGAAGAAAGTGAAAAGCGACCATTCAAAACGGTTGCCGGGAAAAGCGTGAGCGCTGGAGCCCATAAATAACCGGGATGATTGGCGTTGGCAGCAGCAGAGCTCGTAAGTTCGAAATTGAAGAAATTAATTGAGCCTCTCACCCCGCTCCACACTAGCCTCCGCTACTCTAACTGGCAGAGTGAGCTGCGATTTTCACAATTATGCAATTAGAGTTCTCGTGCCTTGTTTTTTTTTTTGTTCTTCTGTATGTGCACGTCCCTTCTGTTCTTTGCGACCCCCGTGGCAAGGCAGATAATATCGCTTATCGGGCACTGGTCCGGTGCTTTGGTTGAACAGTAGCGCAAAGTCCCAGCAGAGAGAGAGAGCACATCATAAAACAGTTTGAAGAAAATTACCCGAGTAGTGTCTGCTGGTGCTGCTCACAGTTGCAGGATGAAAAGGAAATAAAAGTGAAATGCGCTCACTCGAAATAATTACAATTAAATGCGTCATTTTTACTTTGCCCAGTCGTTCCGTTGCGCGGGCAAGTGCACCGTGTGCTGTATGTGGCTGCTGGCTTGGGGCAATCTGAGCTCTGTCTCCCTGTGGCTCATGCGCCGATGAAGAACGGGCCCTTTGTTCGGTCAATAAGCGAACATGCTCATGCTTTGCGACCCGATAGCGATTCTCTGTTGCCGTATGTACGTGGTAGAACGGGGTTAGTAAAAACCAGATGCTGATTTCTAAACCATTTTCCCACTGTCTTGCTGTACTGCTGTCTGGGGAGTACGGCGAAAATCAAAGCATTTCGGAAGTGCACAATTATCCAGCGAGAGGGAAACGAATTGCGACGCATTATTGTTGCCATAGCGAAGAAAATGAAATGTGGAAAAGGGGAAGGCAAGAGCGTATCGATGATGATGAAAGGATTGCATACCATTGCCTTTTAGGTGATGGAAATAAGTAGGGATTGTTAGAGGTATGAATTGTTTCACAAGAATGTTAATTTATGTTTCTTCTTGTTCTTCTTGGGTGGCACAACAACCCAGTAGGGTCAAGGCCTATCCAGAGCACGAATGTGCTCTGGCTCTTTCTGGGTGACTGGGTGTACCCATCCATATAAAGATTGTCAATCCTGCGTATGCGGACCTGATGGTATGAAACAGGCCTACGCAGCTACCCATGAGACCACCGAGTTGCCCAAGATGTACTCTGATGTTAAGCAGACTTTTAGCGAAATCTGATTCATGTAATTTTAAGCCGTACCGTACCGTATACCGTACGTTTGATTATTGTTTTGTTCGATAGATTTTTTTACATTATATTTTTAGAATTTAAATCTTTTTAAGGTTGATTTTAAGGTTGATGCGTGATCTTTTAATTCTGAAATCATTTATAAAACATATTTGAAAGATCACGAGGTTCATGAGAAATTCAGAAATTCAGAACGTAATCTGAGTCTACACCTGGCGGTGACTGGTGGAAGTCGCCCAAAAAAATATGGTCAACACTTTTAATCCTCACAGTATTTGACTTCAAAATTGACAAACATCAAAATGTTCTATGGATGTTAAATCCTTTATGGATTCTTCTATGGTCTCTTTTGTCCTGCTTCAGAATATTTATAATCAAAAGCTGAGCTTTTAAGGCACTTGACCATCTCACAAGGCTTGATGGCTCCACCAGGTGCTTGAAGGTGGTAATACCCAAATGGCCAAATCGGCCTTAACCCACCGTTAACTCACTCCTCATCCACGTGTGTTAAAGGTGGTCAGAACAGTCATTAACCCACCAATTATTAGAGCAACCGGTGATAGCTCTTTCACCTCACTTGAAATCATTTTTCGAACATGAAATTGGCAGTGTATTAAGCATGCTGGTTATATGGGTAATGTAACCCAATAAAACTTTTTTAACCCTTTCTTTAACGTGTTTTTTTTTTTATTTAAATTTCCCTGCTTATATTGAAGATATTGTAGAAACCCTTAAACATGTTTATGCTTTATGAAGCACGGTATCATAATACAAGATAATGTGACCCGAAAATATGTTCCCGAAAATAATTACTGCTGCCATGAGACTAAAAGCGTCTTATCCGTTTCCCATTTATTTTTTGCATCACAAAACTACCCAAGCAAAAAGTGATGTTAAAAACTCCTCTCATAAAACTCACAAACCGCCAAAAAAATCTAACCGGTAGCACAGGACAATAAAACGAACGTCAACGCGTGTGGCAAGCCACACCACACCGGGAGCACGCAGGAGTTCTGCTACATAAATCGTCATCATAAATCGTTCGTTGGATGCGCTCCTGTCCACAGGCACGGGTTTTGGGAAGCTTACCTTGCACGGGGTTAGAAAAAAATAGCAGGATCTCTTCATCGTCCGCTGGGAAGCGCTTTTGGAAGTCGGAACATCGCTAGAGAAAAGTCACCGACGGAGGACTTCTCTTGAAAGCTGACTTTTCTTTTGTCCAGCCTTTGCGCTCAGGCTCGCTTTCATTTGTAAGTTTTGTAACTTCTTGCTTCGCGCAACGACCGCGGCAGAGAACCACCATCATCGTGAAGGACCTTTCCGGGCCACACACACACGCACACAACTGCTCTAATTCCAGCTTCGTTCACTCCGTTTCCTTATCATAAAAAAGGGCAAGCGGAAAAGGGAGCAATGCTATGATACGAGTCGGCATTTGATGTCATACGCTCCATCTTCATAAAAGAAAATTTTCTCTCCCATTGTTGTTAGGGGAGGGAGGAGCGTAGGGATTTGCCGCCCGGCAAATGGTCTCGGCAACGCGGAGAGCGGAGGGGGGAAGGCTGCCTTCCGTGCCGGTGCGAAAAACTATGTTTAAAAGAAGTAAAACGGTAGTTAGGAAAACTATTCAAAAAGTACAATAAACGGCAACGGGTTTCTCTGCTGGTAGACGTTGCTTATTTTTGCTGCCTCCGCGCTGGTGCGTTCTTTTGTTACAAATGTTATACAGGCGGGGTAGGAAGGCATCACCCCCCCTTCCCACCTCTTGCTGCTGAAGGACGACCTGAGTCATAGTTTATATTTTTCTTTCCATTCGGTGGAACCGGTGCAGCAAGCCTGCGAGACACGGCCGTAGAAACACATCGGGTGCAAGGATTCGGCAACGGTTGGGTGGATAGTTTTTATGACTATTTGTAATAGTGCGCGTTTTATTTGTAACCCTAACAATTCATCTCTAGTCATACGAAAGTAGAGAGAAAAAAAAAACCCTTCGCTTCTCGCAAGGAAACGACCACGCGCGATCATTTTCGTCTCGCAAAGTTCAACCTGTGTGCGGTGCGCTATAATTTAAGGCAACTCTTTGCGTTCACTGAAAAGTTGTGAAAAGGAAAAAGTTACTACTGGTGAGGGAAAAGCAACCAAAAAAATTGGGGTGAACGAGAAAAGTGAACGAGTACGACCACCGTAACTCACCAAAATGTCAGCGAAAGAGTTGCCCCCAGACACACACTCACCGAGCAGAAGTCCGGATGGGAATGGTTAAAAATAAAACCCATAAAGGACTCGCCGTTTTGTGCGACTTCAGACGAGAGCTGCTCGTGCCTGCACCGGGTTCGGCCACCAGCGGGTGAATGAAAAATGGCTCCAAACAAAACCCATCGTCCCGGGCAGGATGCCGGAGGAAATAATGCGTTCCCGTTTTGTCGGCATCCACAAATCTGTGGAAGCTTCCTCTCTTATTCAGATTCTAGCCACTTCTTCCCTGCTTAAAGCAAGATATGCTTCTGCCGGCTCGAGGGTCGAACGGATCGGATGTTCCGTTTGTTACCCCATCCCCCAAAAGTGCGCTCCACTCCCTGCCCATGAGCTGTGAGGGAAATCATGGAAAAAAGGGTTTGAATAAATCAAATCGCTCACACCCACTACGCTCACTTTATGCTGTCGTTTATTGCAAAGATTATGAAAATGTGTTATCCGTTTTTTTTTCACCGTGCCAAAAGATTCCAATAGATGACCCACACGGTGGGGCCAGCGGTGATGGGCAGTGACAGGGACGGGCTGGACGGGATTGCGTTTTGTGGAATTTATGGAGGAATGTGAAAGGGTGAGACACGCTTTACTAACAAGCAGAAGCGTAATAGCATACTGCTCTATTTGAAGGTTTCTGTTGGATGAGACTGGTGAGACTCAAAACTCTTGTTGGTGAGTTTTCTATTTTTGAATTTTTGTGTAGAATATCGAAAGTTCCCAAAGTGAAGTTCTAGTTTGGAAAATAAATACCATCCTTGAGTGCCTTAAAACAAACTATTTCACCTTTGAAACTGAAACTCCGCAAGCCCAAGTTTAATTGGAAACCAGGTCGAGTGAAAACAGCACGTGCTCTCGCTCTCTCTTGCACTGCTTAGGTCCAACATCTGTCCACATTGCCACGCATCCATCATTGATCAGCTTGGGCCAACCCGAAGAAGCATGCAAAAATGATCCAATTTCTCGCGGAGACTGTATAAATATAAACGAAACGAATTTAATTACCATTTTCATCGAGCGAGCAGCAAACGCGTGGCGGCGGGATCGATAAAAGCGTTGACTTTGCGTGGAATTCGGACAGGTGTTTTCATCTCAGCGGGCATTCCCATGAATTGATATTGTAAAAATTCCCATTCCGACTTCACCCCCCAAAACAACGAACGAGCAAACATTCTCCTGTTCAAACCTGTTAGTGCAAAAACAACTTTGAAATTAGATCAGTTTTTAGTTACATTTCATTGACCGCGTGTCCTCGTTGGACATGTTCGGGTTTGGTGCTTTTTGCCCCTGCTCACCATGTTCCAGCTACTCACAGGTTGCAAGAGAACAGCACGTTTTGCTTCCACGGTTCTTTTTTATCTCCCCGCTCTGTTACATTCACACTGTTCGATTGATACCCAGTACATACACTTGGCTATTTTTACTGTGCCGTTTCAAGCAGACCGATCTGTGTTTATCTAGCCGGGAAAGCTTTCGCGAACACGCTATACATCAAAGCGAAGTGGCGATGGCATCGCGTTGCGCCTAGCTGTCGGTGGAAAAAGTGTAATTTTGAATCGGTGAGCTTTCGCGACTAGATCCGGTCTGGGACGATGGAAAAGTCTGTTGTTTTGGGTGCGTTTTTAATTGAATGATTGGCCCTGAGCGTAGATGATGAATGTTTTGTGTTGCGAATTTGCGTGACGTGGGGTTTATTCCGTTTTTGATGAATATTGTTTCAAGGCTTTAATTAAACAAGATGTCTGGTGTCATGACCAGGATCTTGAGGTTGAAAAATTGGGCAGCTGATAGGTTGATATTAATGCCTTTTCTTCTTATCTTTAAGTGAGAGTAAAATATAATCTTCAAAATTCCTGTAATGATTCGATAAAGCCATGGTAACAAGCAAACTTTTTCATTTATCTCAAATCACTATTTTCGTATGTTGGTTCCGTGACCAGGATACTTCTTTGTTCTTGTGTTGTATTTAAAAGTTTGCTGAACGACTGATGCTCTGACCATATTACATATTTAAACAATCTAAAATTTTCACACTGATTAATACTTTATTGAATGTGATAAAATACACACAATGCCCAATTACCTAAAACCGCATAAAATGTCTTGTTCGTGCAGTGACCAGAATTATAACATTCTCCCAAGAAAATAATGGTCAACCTAGTTTGAAGAATTATGGGGAAATTCTACAACTGTCTTGCAAGAAAATTTGTTAAAGATTTTAGGAAGAAGCTGTTTCATACCGTTTAAAGAAGATAAGATTAGGACGTTGTTCAGGAACCACTGCTGATACCTTGTATACCTGATGAACAGGCGAGAACAAGTTGCAGGTCATTTCTATAATATTATCATTTTTATAAAGCAATACGGCCTGGCCGTCACTACTGAAATAAAAAAATCATTTTTATAAAAATTGTACATAATTAAAACTATTTCACGTCCGCTTTTTTGAAACGGAACTAACTTGTTTTTTGTGTCATCAGTCTAAAACATCTTTTTAGTGCCTGTTTGCTCAGAATTCTTCTCAGAGAAGCATGAGTACTCCATATATTAACAGTGCGTAATTGTGCTTGCTTACGAAGTTCGTACTAGGTAACTAGTACGTGAGAATTAGTATTTTAGTTCCACACAGTGTCATTAGAAAATCAGGTTCTAAACACAACCTTGGCAGGGTTTGTGTAGAGACAATCTCATTTTTATAATCCAGATTAATTACGTGAAATCAGCGTCACCAAGAGAATCTAAAAATGTCTAAATCCAATTTTGATTCTTACTTTTCTAACCGCGATGTGGAACGCGTTCCTCCACCCTTATGTGGAATCCACACAACCAAAATTAAAATCACTGCTTGTTACTCCGAAAAAGCACTGATTTCTTCATTTTAGTTCCTCAACTTCCCCTAGAGAAATCATGAAACTCCCCCAGCCAACCATAAATAAAATAAAGAAACTGATTTTTTTTATCACCAACCATATCTTAAACTCTTGACACTTCAAAAAGTCAACCTACATGCGGTGCCAGAAAATCGTATGCGCGACAATACCGTCACAAAAGCAAATCCTTTCATTAGAGCCCTTGAAACTGTGTCTCGCCTACCCCGAATACCGGTCCCAACAGCTTAATCAGTGTCACCACCATCGGCGGCAAGCTGTTTTTTTTTTGGGAGGCAGCTTCCGGACACGCGGCCCGCGTGTGGCTTTCCCACATGGGACCTCAATTAAGGATCGTCCCGCGGATCAAAACCGAAACCGTGTGGGCCCACACACGCAAACACAAACACGCGGACGTGCAGCGCGCATGGTACGTATTGTACTATGCCGTTGTGATTGAGAGTATGTGTATGTGCTCGCACGTGTGTTTGAGAGAGTGAGGAAAATGCCACCCAATTAGTGTTGTCGAAAATACCATTTTAATGAGGCTCCCAGGAGAAAAGTGCGGCAGCCACGGCCCGGTCGGTCGGGTCGATGAGGGCAAGCAGGTGTGGTAAGAAAAACAAGAACGAACGAAGTGCTGGAAAATCTTGTAGCGGACTGCCGAAGGGAGAAGTGGAATGTGTACGTACACACGCGCCATGATACATCATTAAGGCAGCAACGGTGCTTATTGCTTCCAAACACTTGATTATGTTTGCCAGCAGTAAACAAATCCTTATTTTTTGCTTTTATTAAAAACACCTTTTTTACAGCAATTTTTCATGGGAAGGCATTTATCCGTATTTATTATTGATAAAAAAATCATAAATTTATTATTAACAACGTACCCGACGTTGTTTAGCCAATTCACTTTATTGCGCATTGTTTCAAGACTACTTCTTCTGGGCTGTAGCAAAAATCCTCCTCGTCCATGCCCGGCCGCCAATTAAGACAAAATATTTTTAATGAGAGAAATCACCCCGGGATTCTTGGTATCGGGAAAATTTCGTCCATTACAAGAGCAGGCGCTACATCCTTCGCCGCCGCATGTTTGTGCAATTTTAATTGAAATTCCTGCCAAGGGAAAACACAAATCGATCCGATCGGGCATAGCGAACGAACTCAATCCGCTGTTGTGTTTTTTGTTCCTCCACCCTTTGGTGTGGTTGGGCAAAAGTTGTTCACCATATGTGTGCGACCCCCAAGGGTGGAAAAGCTGGAAGCAAAATATCGCCAGACCAGAATGTGGGTAAATTAAAAATGGTCCTCCTCGCAGGCAAGAGATCGGCGGACAGTAAACTGCTCAAAGTTGTAGCAGTTAGTTTGTTTTTCATATGTTTTCCCCGTATTTTTAAAGCCCCGCAGTTTGGCACCGCAGTTGAACAATAACAACAATTTGACAAATCCTCATCCTTTCAGCGTCGTCCTATGTGTCGTCGCTTTGCAACTGTTTTCCGAAAAAGACGCTTCAGGGTGCGTGCGGAAACGCTGGATTATAGTTCCTGGAATGTGCGCGCCGAAATGTATGGCCAGGACGCGCACCCAATCCGTCGGAACTTCTAGAGCGGCAGAAAGGGCCATCCCCCATCTGCTGTGTGTGTTGCTTTTCTATTGTCAAACGATCTAACCGTTAGCCGCCCTTTCTGCACGGCAACGTACGATCACAAGCGCCGAGTGGTTGGCGAGAGCCAGTATTATTGATTTTGCTCTGGCGCCTTCCCCTCCCGAAACCGCACTTTCCCCTGTTTCTTGTTGGCCTCGACCTTCGAAAAACGAGAGCGAAGACGCGCTTGCAAATACGCAACAAACGGCCGGATATTGCACCCGGTGTGGGAAGGGCTGAAAGGAACAACAGCAGCAGGAGAAGCAACTGAAAAAAAAACGCTATAATGGCCACAAAACACCATCGAACCCCTCGCTGCTTGCTCGGCGATGGTGTTTGTCAAGGTTTGACGCAATCGATTTCGAACGCAATTTGGCGAGGGGTGGCTCTCGACGTCGTTGTCGCGCCGAAACCTAATGGAAGGTGATTTGTTTTTATATCTGTCTGACTCGTTGTTCGATTTGTTTTTACTTTTGGAAGCGTCGGTCTGCTACAGGGGCTACCGAAACGGGTGTAGAATGTGAACAGAACACACCAACAGTGGGTTATTATGTGCTTGAAAGTGTTGTTGAAGCAACGATTTTGTTATTTGTTATTGTACGCCCATTAGAAGCGGTGAAACAATTAACAATGGTCTCATTCACGCCGTCTGCGCTATCCGGACCGAAGGACCAAATTAAATCCAACCCGCGCGCGCTTGCGCCATTATTTATGAAGGTATCAAGTTCCGAACGTAATTTCCACTTGTGAGTTAATTTTCTATCGCGTCGGTGCAATTGGCCAACTGTCACCTTACGCAGCGAACCCTTTTGCCTAATCCCCGAAAGAAGTAAAGCCCGCAGAAAAAAAGGCACTCTCGAGACCTATAAATGCAATCCCCGCCGTATCCTTTACGCGTAAGCGACACTGGCAGGGTGCGGCAAGTTAAGCTCACTGCATCCTGCGGGATGTCCCAATCTCTGGCTGATGAATTCTTCTGAAGGGTGAGGGGTCCTGTGCGCACACAGTGCCACACTACAAAGTCCCCTGAGAGCAGTCACAGTTGTTTCAGCGGCACATGTGTTGTGTACACAAACTCTGAATCGTTAGAGGACGAAGGAGGGCAAAAAATGCACCGTGCAAGCGATTTCCGTTCCCGAAAAGGTCCCGTTTGTTCTTGTCCCTTTGCGCATTGGTTGTCCAATTAGAGATTTTCCAATGAAGAAACTGTCGCTCGCTGCATCTCAATCGGGAACAAATCGTCCTGCAAGCCGCACGGCAGCCTTGTGCTGCAGCAAATATCGGTTGATGGTCCATGTGGTAGATCTCAGCTTTCTCTGGGCTCTTGCTTGTTTCTGCTTTTTATCGGGGTCCTTTACAAGCTGCCATTTGGCAGGTTCGCTCGCTTCCCCGTGGGGTATTAGAGCCGCGAGTATCGCCTGTGTTCCGGTGAGGCATCGCATGGCATTCGAAAATGAAGTCTCAATCTGTACATCAGGACCAAGGAGAAGCTGTACGTGTGGTACTGATTGGAGTTCCTGCACAACTTCGGTTTCGTTTGACAAATGGTTCGTCGAACCTACGGGATGAGAATAATCGAAAAGCATTCTAAAAAACCGATAAACACACTTATTCCCGCTGACCCGTGACCACTGTGCAGCGCTATGCGTGTTTCTGTTTCCTTGCTTTTTGCAATCTACCCAGCAAGACACCCTTTGAATCTTTAGTTTTTTGTGTTCGATGAAGGACAGGATTTACTACGCCGCGCGTGTCCTGTGCCTGAAACCCGCATCATTCAGCCCTGCGTTTGTGTATACTCGACAGTTTGTTTAGGCGGCCTTTTTACAGTAGCTCACCAGGAGTCTGCAGCGACACAATGCTCATTCAATTTTGATTGTTGCCAATGTTTTTGTGCCTTCCCGTTTCTAATCCGTCGCAGCAAGGGGTCTCGTAGGATTGGTACTGACTGCTGCCTGTGCCCTCCGAACTTTTTTGTAGTTATATTTTCCCTTCATCTCCCTTTCTCTCTCTTTCTCTTCTCTCTCTCTCTATCTCTCTCTCTCTCTCTCTGTTTCACTTTGAACCTTCTGGGACCAAATCGTTGACAGGGACGCAAATCCATCGTTAGGAAAGGTCCCTAGAACGGTGTTTGCTGGGTTTAGGTGTCGATAGAGTCATCATCGTAATCGACATATGGTTTGACGTTGGGCTTTACGGTTCGTACGGAACAGTATCGAACGTTGAACGAGTGGTTTTCTCTTCATTTGGTTTTGTTCCTTTTCTAATTCCTTCTGTTTGTTTATTTGTTTTTTGTTGTGTCCGTGCTGTACGTGTGAAGTGTTGATCAACTTCGGTTAGATTTACTGATTGTACTCTGTCGTACCGTTCGTTCGTGACTTGGACCTGATGGGTTTGGCTTTATTGGATGGGAATTTAGATTACTTTTACATCTGCATGGTTGTTCACATATCAGTTTTTGGATAGCATTTCTTGCAACTTGGTTCTGAAAACCTAGAAGAAATTGTTAGGTTGGAGTTGTTTATTGTATTTTTAAAATTTCTATCTTTGAGAGACGCGCTTAACTATCTATGGCTTCCTAGACCCATAGCAAGATATTCAGATCTCTTCATACAGGTGGTCTGAATAAGATTCGAGCAACTGCAAGCCTTCCAAGAGGAACACCTCATTTTCTAAAGAGTTTCATGATAATCTATTACGATTGCAGACGTAATTTTTCATTTTTTTTTTACATTGAATATTCATAAAACATACGTGTCTAGTTTAAGTGTTTAAGAAGTATAAATTTAAAGAAATGTTTCAACGGTATGAGATCCAATTATGCTTTTAAACATTTCTGTTTAATTTCCGGGCTATCAAAGTTGGTTACTCTGGTTACATTCTATTCTTAGAATAAATTTCAATTTGTGTTTGGAGATCTTGAAACAGCGCTTCGTTCGCTGAACTTTGGAAATAATCTTACTCCTCAGACGACGTATGATTAATTGCATAGAGCTTCTTAAGATTACGGAAATCAACCGGTTCTGTTTAACAATAACGATTTCTGTCAGTCAAAAAAAATAACGAATACCTTAACAGTGACAGAGTGTCTGTGTGAGTGACAAAATGACGCATTTAAATGACACGTTGCCGGAATGCACGAATATCGGATTAGTCCAGAGCGCACAGTTTTGCTCAATTGCAATCATTTTAAATAGCTTAATCGCATAACAGTCCATGAAAAAAACCACACTACTTTATCAAAAATGCATCACTCTCTCTCAAAAATGTTTCTAGTGCATTACAAATCAACACGCATGAAATAGTTTTATTTCATCGCGATTGATACGGCGTAAAGATGGTAAAGAATAAATTGAACTTGTAATTACATATTAATTACCGCGCTTGCCGTGATACAACAGTCGTCCCATTGCAACTTGCACTTTGCATGCCTTAACGTGATTGTATTTGTTATGCGATTACGGTTTAAATCCACCACCGATATCAATTCACGCTCTGCCCTCACGGTGCTGCGGCGTCTGTCCATGATCAAACGTTTGTTTTATGTTTTTTCCCATCCACCACCATGATCTGCACTCGTTGCGGGGCTTTTCAATGACCCGTTCTTCACTGCCGCTGCGGTCAGTCTAAAAGGACCAAATTATGTAATTAATATAATTTTTCACCCTATCCCCGGCATCAATCCGGGTACGGCCAGCAGGCACAGGCACAGTGAAATGGTTGCACAAACGCGCGGGTATGAAATAAAAATTATTCAACCAATTGGGCTGCTCGGTGTGACTCCCATAGTGCCCGCTGTCCACGCCCGCGGACGGTTGGAAGGTTTCAATTTCTGAACTCCTTTCTCATTTGTACTCATCGCTCGTAAGGGGATGGGGAGCAGTGAGGGGGTGGGAAAAACACACGACATAAATTAAATCGAACCTACGGGTTTGTAAAAATGGTAAAAGCACCGCCAACCCGAAAGAGAGAGGATGAGAAGCCTTCTCAGTTCCAAGCCCGTTGGGCTTGGGAATTTTTAAGTGGTTTCATAAATTTTTACATCGCATAATTGAGATTTATTTTTTCGTCGGACGGGTTCACGGTGGTGTGGTTGCTGGTCATGTGACAGTCTCTGCTGAGAAACGTACTGCCTGGCTGGGTTAAAAACGACGAAAAATGAAATCTCTTCAACAACCTTTTTTTTCGGCGGCATTGCCTGCAGGCCGACCAGACTGATGAATTGGTTTCTGGGTGCTATTTTTGCACTTCATCGATTGTTCCCGTTGAATCGGGCAATCCTTGGGAGTGGGCACTCTCATCCTTCGATGCGTTCCTGCACCGTCATCATCAACATCATCCGGTGCAGTGAGCCCGGGGTTTGCGGTTTGGGAAAATATCGACAGATTTGCACATGTTTATAATCGTGCATGATTTGCATGAAAATGTAATATGAAAAATCAATTGCCCGTCCTGCCACTTTTCCGTGACAGAGATTTTTTTGTGGAGCATGGGGATAGCGGGCTAGGGGGGGTGGATGGAGTCAGGATTGACGGGATCGTTGCTGTTCAGTGTAACGATGTATCGTAATGTGTGCTGCTGTTCCGTTCGCCTATACGAGCTAAACGGGAGAAGCAAAATTCACGAGAAAATGTGCCCGAAACCATCAATCTTTGCCTCATTTAACCTCGTGCTGGAAGCATTACGTGTGTGTGTGTTCCACGCCATTTTCCCCCAGCGCATTGTGCTGCCAGAAGACGAATTTGGCAAGGATGAAATATCGGAAAACGCACGCGTTGGCCTAGATGGAAGCGGGCGCAGAGCATGCCACAGTTTCGGAAGTTTGCGTCTTTGTTTCCCTTACTTTTATTTTGCTTCTCAAAGTTCCTTCATTCGGGCGTCCAACGGGCGTAGAAGCGGGCGCGTCGGATATCTCAATATCCGGCCCGCTTCCAGAACCCAACCAGTGTATCGTCTTGCACCAAGTGACGCTTGCCCGGCACACTGTCTGGGATGGGCAAATTATGTAAATTAGAACATGGGATCAATATATCCACCGCTTGGTTTTTATGTTCGATCTGTCGCAAACGAGCCGGCGGGCGCGCTGCTGAGCCGGAAACGACTAATCTTCTCGCATCCTAAGCCGAGCTGGAACGTTCGTGATGTGTGCTTTCGAGCGCCGCAGAGCCGGTGCCAAATTAAACGATTTCGAGCCTTGGTTAAAGTTTAATCGTGCACGATGGCTTTGCTGGTGTCATTACTGCCAAAGAAAAACAGTCGTGCTATAGACGGGCTGCCCGAAAACTTATCCGCAGTACGTTGGGACCAGCAATATTCCACAGAGATGCCTTTTTGGTTCGTTAGTTTCGCCAGCAACGACCTGTTTTGTTACATCCATTTAACTATCAGCTTGATACGAAATTACGCCTTCACTTTCGTTGAAGATATATCGCCTCAAACCGTGTATCTTGCTGCGTGCATGGAATCTAAACATCTCAAGAGCAGAACGGTGAATATCCTGAAGGTATGGTCAGTAGGGGTGTATCGCTCATATCTTTCCCTTTTTAGGATTTGGTTGTTGGTTCGCTCAACATGACACGTTGGTCATTTGAAGGGATAAAACTAAATAAAATATTCGTTCCCTTGCCTTTACGCTATTTTATTCGCTTTTCTCTGTACAATTAAGCTAGGAAAATTTAAAAAAAATGAACATTTCAAAAATCATTTAAAACATAATTACTGCCAAAAACAACAATCAATCAAATTAACGTAGAAATAACCACGCCTAAGGCTGGTAGAGAATTAGATATAAGATATATTGTTATAAGAGCATTGAATTCTTCAAAACCTTGCAGCTTTCTAGGATTTTCAAGATGCCCGTTTTTGTGCATACCCAAAAGAAATAAGGAAAATATAAAATTGTTGTAGATTAGTAAGAGGCGAAACAATTGTGGCTTTATCAATGTCTAGCTTTTTCGGTTTAACATCTACCTTTTTTGAAGTAATATCAGCGGGAGATTCTTATGTATAATAAGAACATCTTAATTTTGTCTGAACATCATGATCATGAATGTCATGAACATCTTAAAATGGCAAATTCTCAAATATTGTTATTTCAGGTATATGACAAAAATGTTGGTAACAATTCTGAAATAATTCTCACTATTTGCCAATTCACAAAAAATCGTCAGTTCTAGCTCTTGTGTTGTACTTTATAGCTAAATTAATGAAAATGTATTTAGTCCTGACGATTTTTCCCAACAGCCCGTTGTGCTCTCGTATGTTTCTGGTATGGCGAGTGGATCAAAAATCCCAAAACCGACATCTTAACCAGAGCACGGTGTTGAACCTCCAGGATTTCCCGATCCTGAACCACGCGCTACAACATAACACTCATCATCATCGGAGTGAGTTCGTGGCAGCAGGGTGTTGTATCCAATTTCCATTCCCTTCGTGCATAGGTACCGAAGGTTCTGACCACCGTCGTCGGAACAAAAAAAATCTTTGACAAGCTCTAACTACAGTCCTTTGGGGAGGTTTGGGTGTTGCGGGAAGTTGCTGTTGCATTTCTTCCGGCAAAGGCATCCCTTCCCGGAATCGTGCGAAGCGGAGAAGCAGAAAATGTTGGCACTAAAACTCATCCCACCTCACGTGTGCGATACAGTGCGGGCAAAAAAGGGTTCCACTGCGCTGTGCCCCACGATCCCCCCTGGTTCGCCTTTTGCAACGGGCGTAACGTAGACTGTCGAAAATTGGCTGCTATTACAAGCGGGGCACGGTCCAGCTAAAGGGACGAGGAAGGAAGTCCTGTTTTTTTTTGGGGTGAGCTACGAGAGAACTGCAGTTACCGTTGGCGCTGGACTGACGTGTGTGATAGCCTGCGGGGCAGAGCGTGTGTGAGGGTGAAACTTCAGGAAAACCATATGTTAAACACATCAAACACAGTTTTCAGCGGAGGTTTTGCTCTCCAATTTTTTTTTGTGCTATTGGCTGCACACGTTCTACACTCGATCCTTCTCTCCAGACTCCCACAAGCAGCCGGTTGGTGCGGCGTACAGCAAGTCTCGTTAGACCACGGTACCTCGGTCCAGAACTCAGACACTGGACGCCACCTCTAACATGATAAGTTTAGGGACATTAGCTTCAAATGGTTTCACCGGTTCGAAGGGCCTGTGTATGTGTATATGCGGGCACAGGGTGTAGCATACCGCACACGTTACAACACACCGTTGTTACCGGTGGCGGACCCGGGGTACGTGCGCGCAGAAGTTAGCATACAAAACGACAGGCGCTTGCTGGCACCACTTCCTGGTCGGTTTGACGGGGGTGCTCTAGGGGTTGAACTTTAATAACAAGGGTTATTGAGTTTTATTGCACCCGCGCCTCTGGTGAAATTTCCTGAAGGTAGAGCTGTAGCTTTTTTTTTGTAGCCGTACGAGGGGGCAACGTTTGTATCTATTTTATGGTACGGTAAGCCCGAGCGAACTGACCTCATCGGTTGTGTGACGACAATTGACACATGTCGCTTATGGGGGTAGGCTTTTAACCAAAACGACCCACCAACAAAAAAAACCCTTCAACCTCTCCGCGTTCTTTGCTCCTCAACCTTCCGAACGGGACATTGACGCACCGTATCAATTCCACTGCGTGAATAAAAAAAAACTTCACCCGCCTCATACATTATGCTAAATAGCATAAATAATTGTACACTTAACCGAATCGCATCAAAAAGCCATAAAATGTCACATTTTCTAGATAAGCTTTTGTGTGTGGTCCCGTTTTTTTTTTGACCATCCGTTGGTGTTTCCTGTGCGTTTGCGCTCCTTGCCGCTCCTATCGCGTGCTTTGCGGTGTATTGATCGATAACGCACGTGGGGTGGAATATGTTTATGTAAATTTTTCTGTTCCAGTAGAGCACACACGCGCGGCAAAGAGTTATCTCTTTTCGGGTTGACGGCTTTGAGCGGCAGCCGCTTGGTGATGGATTGAGGTCGAAAAATTCAAACGCTTGTCAATGTTCAATTTTACGCCTCCGTGATAAACGGTAAAGATTCGCAGATAATGGCAGCGACAATCCTTGTCAAGTGACTGCTCTCTATCCGATACATTGTACGATGTGATTGGAGCTTGTAAATGCTGATTGTTGTAAATATAAAACTTATAATTTTAAAAGAAATTTCATTTTCTCAGTCAAATAGCTACGGATAAACATTTTCATTAAATTAAAAAGCAACGCCACTCATCTTCTAAAGCTTTAATCAATCTACCCTCAAAACGTAATATAGAATATTTAACAATCCAACTCTTGACGGTGCCACGCCTCACACGTCAGATACATCGGCGACCGACAATTCTGCTTTGCACGTTCTGTGATGAATTCTATCAGATCTTTCTTTTGCTCTTATTTTAACCTTGGTGGCTGAAGGACAGGCAATTGCGAACAGGCGAGTCCCGCTGGCGGTATCACTCCACATGATAAACGCTCCTCAACCCCTCCATCACGCTACACGCATGTGTGTCTAGCAGCAGCTTTTTGCACGGCATCTGATTAAATAATGTCAAAATTTTAGATTGACGCGCCTCCCCTAAAACATTCTGCTAAAAACCGTCGGATTGCTGTCAAATCTCTCGGTTGATTTGGGCTTCACTCGCTTCTCTCGGTACTATTGCGAGGAGACCAAAGTTTTTGAAGTACTTTCGCAACGGCGTGATGTTCATTGGAACGTCAGCCACGTTTCCTTCACACGGTTAGAGAAATGTACGCACCGAGATTTAGAATAATGCAACGTTGTTCTATACGTGATGTGTGTTCGCATCAAAATAAAACCGATGAACATGTTCCATCTTTTCGTGTCTTTTTTTTTTGCAAAGAGCACTCAAAAAAGTTCCAAATCTTCAAAACTTCTCGACAGTGTGTCATCTTCGCCAATTTTGCGAAGCCCAAGGCGCCCAATTTCTGAACAGCGTTTGTGCTTTTCGTGGATTATGCAAAAAAAAATCCTTCCGGATGCCGTTGCGTCTAGCATGCATACCCGGGTAAGCCGATTACGGACTCACCAAATAGACAACTCTTTGGGGATGAACAGTCGAAAAGAAGTTTTGGCGAGCTGCGGTACCTACCAGTGCCCAGTCCGCAGGGTGAAAAGGGAGTGGAAGTCAACAACAAGCTTACAATACGTTTCATTTGGGTAAAGATGAGATTAAAACTTTCCCCAAACAGTTCGCCCGAAAGTGTCCCACCGTAATGTTCATCGTCGAGTGGATTTATTCTTTACCGTTCTTCGTGGAACTAGACCGGCAGGATTTCATCTGGCTTAGCATTCTTCCTCGCTCCCTGCCCTTCGATTCAGATAAATCTCACTCTAATCTCATCCTCGAAGCTCTCAATACTATCGATTCTGGGTGGAGAAGATTCCGCTCCGGCGGTGGGAGAAACTTGGGCGAATATTGATTGCCACAAATCCGGCACGTCCTCTGGGGACGTTCGCATCTTATCAACCTTTTCCAGCAGTGACCTTATGTCAGTTTGCGACCCGAACCTGTACGCTTGCGGGCCTCGGAGTGCCAAATGCCCTTTAGCCATCGCTTCTACGAAAGGAGAAGTCGTAATTTGATTATCAACTCTTAATCTATCACGTGCAGCAATAATCACTATTGGAATGTCTCCATCCAGGGGCGGGCCATCTGGTGGTGGCTAGTCGATGGTAGGGCTAGAGGCATTCAATTGTTGGAGAACTCCTGGAAAACACCTAGCACCGCAACGAAACATAGCGTTCTGATGGGTTTTGAGCAGTCTTTCGAATAATAAAAACAGCTGGTGGTCGAATCCATGGACGAGCAGAGTTTTCATTGCCATACACGCACGCACACGGCCAACAATCGGAATGGTAATTTGAATGCCATAAAGTGGATGGTAGAGCATCCGAGAAGAGTAGCCTTTGGGCGTCAATACCCTCGGGTTCGGGCTCGAATCGATTGATTCTCAAGTTCAATGAATCCCTGGATGCTGTGTCTCGGGCGGTGGATCAGCTTTGCTCCACAAAAGTTCCTCATAATCACATGCACACCTTAGGAGGTAAATAGGAGCCGAAGAGGAGGGGAACAGCATCGGAAACGGAATTCGATTAGCATTAAAAGCGAATGCGTTTTCTGGATTTTGGCAATTGCGTATTCTGGACGCACCGAACACGGGCAGAGTGTATCGAAGCTGGAAGGGAGCTATCTGTGGCATCCTGCAGAGTGTAGCTCTCGGCAAGCTTGGTCTCTGGGAAGCGGCCCAGGGAAGCTTTTTAGTGATGCAAAGCGATGGATCACGTACCGATGGCGATGATTTGAATGCGTGGTGCTCTCTGCGTAGTGGGGGAGAAGATGATGCATAATGGGATGTAAAAGGTATGTCTCGAACCGATACTGCTGGTCTCAGTGGAGTTGTGTTTGAAATTGAAAATAGCTTTACCAGCGGGTGACAGATGGAAACAGAGTTTGTGTGATGAATGTTGATGGTCGTGGAAATCACGGCAAGGTTGGTGGAATGGTCGTTAGTATAGGAGTTTTAACGTTGCACGAAAGAATCTTGTATATGAGAAATAACCTTTTTGAAATGTTTCCTGACACCTCAAAGAATATTTTAAACTCCTCAAACAAATCCAACAATTCTTAGGATAATTGTCAAATATTTGCTCCACTTCAAACAATGACCATTCTGAAGAATGGAACCTTTATCTTTCCTCGGAGTCGTTTACTTTTCGTTTGTAAATCTGCTGAAGCAGTTCTTTCTTGTCACACAGACCATACTAATGGTGTCCCAGTTTGGAGTGGCAGATCATTCCAGTAAACACTGCTCGGCAAACACAGTTCTACCTCCCAAGCAATAAACCAAAAATCAAGGTACATGTAACTCCCGCGCGCTAGGACGTGAACCCTATAATGTAGCTATAATATTTGCATCAAGTCAGACGGGAGTGTCATCGTATGGTCTCGCTGTAGCGCTCGTTGTTTGCACAAGAAATATTTTGTGGACTTTAGATACGTTGCTAGCAAAAGTTCCAGCTCTTCCCACAGAAGGTCTGATGTGTGCTTCCTCTCAAACCTGGTTAGTGATCTATGGGCAACTTTATGAGAATCCATAGCAGCAAGTTCACGTCCCGAATGTACAGAAAAGCATGCAATTTTCACTCGCCTCTCCCGTTCTCTCCTACCCCTTACAATTGTAATAATATCCCACGATGCTGCGAAACAATGTCCAGACAACTGGTCGGAGTTGGAGCTGGCACGCTAATGTTCTGCTGCTGCTGCTGACACCTGCTCCACGGTAACACGGTAACTACCGCGTGTAAAGGTGGCGAGACGAAATCGGATGGTACATTTCCCCCTTGGAGTTGGTCTTCAAACTTTTGCTGCTCCTGTTTTTGCAGGGCCCGTGTGTACGTGTTGACATTATGGTAGCATATCCTTCCCACCGTTCGGAAACATGGGCGCAGTACACAGCGATGTGCTAATAAATTTGAAATTTTTATTGCATTTCATGTTGTTGTTTGGTGAGATTTTTCCTACGTTTTTAAAGTGGTAATGAGGAAGGGTTAGGTAAACCTAACTGCCCCTTTATTATAGCAACGGAGGGTGAGTGATCGGGAAATACGTTTATTACTTTTTGCCAACTGGTTGCCGGAGTTTGGGCGTTTCCAAAAACATGTACTTGTTTGTTTTAAAATGTGGGATTTCCTCACCAACTTCCCTTTTCCGTTTAGCTCTGAACTTGCTCCGTTCTATATAGAGGGCGCTTACCGGCGGTATAGGTCCAACAAGAACAGTATACTATGAACAGATTGTCCACGAGTAGCGGCAGACGATTGTGTTTGCATTAGCTACAAGTCCAACCGAGTCCCCGCCAATGTTGGATAGCTTATGGCACTACTGCCTCATTGTGGTCTACGTCCGTTAAGGGTAAGGGAATGAGTGTGCATGTGTGGGATCAAAACAAGGATTTGATGTGATTTTAGGATGTTATTTCATGAAAGGAGTGTTTTCTGTATTTCAACGTACAAAAAACCTACGGACGCAGATTATACCGTCACGCCATAATTTCGGTTATAAACGGTAGCAGCAGTACCTTGTCGACATTGTCCCGCTATTATACTTCCCAGCAAATTGTGTGTTGTTGTCGCTGCAGAGTGCTTCATTCCTACGGTTCCACGGTAGAGAGGGTTCTCCACCGTAAGGGTGCATTGCATTTAATGAATTTATTTTTCTATCTTTTCCCCCCACGTTTCAAATACTCAACAACCCGTTTGTAGTGGAAATCACGATGGTGTGTCATGCGGAAACTATCACCAGTTGCAGGTAAGTGTGGATTAGTAAGTGCAAGCCAGAGGGGAATCAGCTTTTGGAGGACATTTTAATATCATGTTTTTCGCGCAATTTTGGAGCATCGGATTTGCGGTGTTGCATCATGCGGCTTCTTTCCGGCTTAGTCCAGATGGGGATGGCAACGCTGGTGGTTAATTATGCAGAGAGATTCAAAGCAGGAATTAAGACCTGTTAGGGTTATGATGATGCAGAACATTTGGATTAAAATTTATATTGTTTGTGCCATGGGTGTTTCGAAGTATGTTTCGAATAAGTGATTTCTAGTCCACAACTTTTTTTCATTTAAGAGATTCGTATCGAATACCTTCCCTTTACAATTCCAATCAAGATGGTTGAATTGATTCATTCTTTGCAACTTTTCTATGAATCACCATGTAGCGTGTACGAATATTGGAATGTCCCTTGGGATATCATTAAAACCGTACCCTCAGCTGTGCGTCATCCAATCCCAACTTGCTTGACAGCGGATATGATTTTGCAATTAACATCCCCTATTCTGACATGCGATAATTCGTTTGTGAATGTACCCTAAAAACTTTCAAACCCCATTTCCATTTCCAGAACATTTAATTTAAAAGTCCTAATGGACAAAATGTCACCCAAGTCGTTAGGCTTTGCTTGTTCCTCCAGGAGAATGGTGCGTCTCAGAACTTTTACTTTTAGACTGCTTGTTAAGTACGTTTCCTTCGGCGCGTCCAGTTCTCTCAAGCGTTTTTCTGTGTACGTAGCTGACTACAGTGCATTAAGCTTGCGCTGAAATCGATCATACTCATCATTGGGTACCCCGTCATCAACAGCGAGGGAACTGGGCACCAATTTTCACCAATGCCAGCGCTCAACACGCTCCTGTGATTCGCGGTTTGGGGAAATTAATTCCAAATTGAGGATATCATGGATTCAATTCAAACTTTCTGATAACTTCTCTCATAAAACTTCACCGTCCGCTGTGTAGCTCCAACCGTCAGAACAACCGTCAGTGGCTTCATCAGCGACGGTGGGATGTTCGTAATGTGGTCGCTCGCAGCCATCCTAAAACTCACCCGTCTACGGGTAACCACAGAACCCGCGCGTCCAGCCGAGGGCGATAAAACGGAAACAAAGTGACGAGGAAAAGAACAGTTCGTCTTGAACCCGAACGGCAGTGATTTATGATGATATGTTTCCTTCCGTTATCAACGCGTGCCTCGTGGCTGCGACGAGCATCACGGGTGCGCCCTGAAAATCCCCGTTAGAATCGAGATGGCAGAGTACAACGCCGAGTTAGGAATGAGGAGGAGGAAAAAACAGAAAAAGTTCATGAACAATATTTCATCCCGTGCTTGGAAATGTTTGGAGAGAAAAAATACATCCCACAATGGTTGGGAGAGGTTCTTGCGGTGCGAACATCTAATCGAGCTTACCGAGGAGAGAGGTTTGTTGGGAGATGCCGGATCGATCAAGAGCAGCAGTCATTAATTCTGCTAATCTTATCGTATTGAGGTTTTGGAACCGTTGGAAGCTTGAGCGAGACATTCTGAAATGAACTACCCGAGAAGTGTTAGACGGAACAATATCTAATTCATCCTGTTTTTTATTGAGTACTTTTCATCAAAGTTTCTGTAAACTTCAAAATCTAAGTTCAAAAATCCTAACAACTTACTGGATTTCTTAAAATATCAACGATTACTCACAAGTTAGCACAAGCAATTCCAGACGCATGTTTCCAGACATTCATGAATATTTAAATTTTTCAATAAAAACTTGTACATTAACTCATTGACAAACAGTTGTATACGTGAGATGGAAATCCTCAAAACAAATCAGACAACAAATAACACTTTCTATGGTTGACTTTTTGCACACCGTTCTTATTACCCGGCACAAACTTCATCTCCTCTACCACATTCCCATGGAGAATTCAAATGAAAACTTTGTCCTTGCAGCAACAATTCGCTTGCAACGATAGCAACAAGCAAGACACAGACATTAAGGTCCATAATCTCGGTAGAAGTTGAAAGAAGTGGCAAGTTCCAGCAGATCCCGCCCCAGGGATAAGTAGAAAAATATTAAAAGACACCAATGTTCTTCGTTTTGATGAAATCAAATTTGTCTCTTTCGATCGCTGTTGTTGTTAGCTGGAGGAAGAATGTTTGTACACTTCGTTTCAGCTTTATACAGTCGGCCCACACGAAAAGGGCAAGATCATGGGAAGGATTGCTTTCGTTTTCCGGAGTCGGCTTAAATGGATTTCCTCTGTAAATCAGTGCAACGCTCCTCCTACCCGACGAACCACCGTGAAGGGTTTCTTCCTGTGGAGGGGTTTAGGCTTAGGCAACGCTATTTTTGTGTTCTCGTGGTACCCTCCAAAGAAACGGAACCCAGGTGTAGCCGAAAAAAAAAACTCCCCGACGCGCCACAAAACCCAAGAGTTGACAAATGAATGCGCACCGCTCTTGGCTCAAGTGTTCACCGTTTTCTCGGCCCACGCTCCAGCTGCCTTTGTTGTGCAGAGGCTTCGAACGCGCGTCCCAGTGAACCTCGGAGGTCTTAACAAACACACACGCTCTCGTCCAATAGGTCACCGAGATCAACTCGGGGGGAATTATGGTTCGCCTCGAAAGGGTTCTTAGCGCTGGAAGGTTAAGGTACGGTGGTACGCATTATATCCAGTTTTTTCCTTCCTTCTCCAGAAGTACCTCTCATCCACATCCGACTGCCGTGGTGCCGGAACTGGAGACTTTGACAAAAAGGGTCCCTCGCGCCCACACCACCGGTGCAGGCAGAGTTGGAGTGAAAAATGGTGTTAAAATAAAAAATAAGAACTCCCCGGTTTTTCTGCTACCGGGTTCTTGCTTTCGTTTGCCGGCTTCTTCGCTCCACGAGACGAGACAATGACGGGATGATTGTTTGCAAGGTTCGATGGGCGATTTTTCTTGCAGCAAACGGGTCGGGTTGTGCAATATCCTTACCGGTCCGCTTAGTGTCGGTAATGGATGTTATGGCTGCTCTTGACGGATGATTGCCAGCCGATAGAGGACCAGCTGAGCATGCCGTTTTAGCGGGTGCCTTTAAAGCCTTGAGATTTCTTCAAGCACCACCGGTTCGTAAATCATCGTGTAAACTCATTTTCAACGCGTATCCTTCCGTCTGTACGCAGTCGGAGAGAAGGGCTATCGATGTCGAGGTGTAGTGGTGGCAGGACGGCATCACCGAAACCGAAATCAAACTCGAAACGCGACCATTAAATTAGGATGAAAATTGTGCTCGCTTGTTTGTTCCATAAATCGTCGCTTCACAAACATACTTTCACACGTACCAGGCACACATTGACCCATACCGACCAGCAACTGCAAGTGCCAGTTGCCTCGTTAATGATGCGATCTAAGCTGTCCCGGGCGCGCGCTCTCCCCGTGTAATGGGCAAATGATTCATGGATTTATTTGTTTTCCATTAAATTGCACGCCCGGCTCTGTCACCGCGCGGGGCAATAAATGGCATTGATTATTTGCTCATTTTCCTAACGCAAACAGGCAAACACACACACACATACACACGTACCCATACTGTTACTCCCTTGCACGTAATTGTCAACTAGTTATTTTCCAATTTCACATACACCGTCATCCCTTCCCGGCACTCGCTTTAACGCTTAGCACAAACATGTTTAAGTGCATTTTTATGCTTTCGTCGCTGGAAATCGGTTTTCGGGTTGCCTTTTTCTGCTAACACTCCACATCCACAAAACGGTTAAAACAAACAGTATAAACTCCAGCTTCGGGGTTGAAAAGGGGAAGGAGAGTGATGTATGGAGGGCAAGTTCGCTTCGTTTCCGTACGCTAGATTAGCTTTAATGTAATAAAATATGCTTTTTACAGCGCTTCAGCTCTTATCAGGAAGAGGAAAAGAGCGTTGGGAGGTTGAACTTGCAAATCGATTAATTTAGCACTGTTCGATAGCATTGAATTAGTGTGGCATATAGAAAACGGTTGGAACGCAGACTCAAACATTTCAAATACGACATCGGCAAGAGGAGTTGTGACAGGCTCGGGTGAATTGCATAATTAACAAATTATACAAATAATTGCATAAATTGGCAACGTTCACTGGTCGTACTGGCCCGTTTGGAAGCATTCGTTTTTTTTTGTTCCTTCTCGAATGGTTTACGATGTGGTAGGAAACTGAAACTGCAATGTACAGTGAGCATCAAATTGAACGATAAAAAGAGCATTCACATGTGGCGAGTTAAGTTCTCGCTGTAGAATTGTAGCAATCCTTTGTATTGCATTTATTTTAGTACGTCATTCAGCAGTCGATGCGTTCAGTTTTTGCAGCACTTGTATAATTTTTAGAGATAGCTGGATATTTGAAAAATGTCAGGTGAAATTTTGTTTCAAAGTTCCTCCTCTCCTAATAAAACTGGTTCGATTCCTACAATAAAATCAATCATTTTGATATGAATCATATTTGGTAATGCTTTATACATTTTCATCTTAAAAATATATCTACAATTTTATGTACTAATGCATGAAGTTAACAAAAATGCGACATTATTTAACGATTAAAAGCCAAACATTCAGTTTTTTTAGTGAAAGTTTTAAGCTCATTTTCAATTAAATGATTTCTATCAATCTTATTAAAGACGGCATAAACAAATTAAATAGTGTACCTAAGAAAATAACAGCAGCAATTTTAATAATCGTCACAAACTTGTTTTATTTTAATTTGTTAATCTTTTTTTAATTAAAAAAAAATCATGTAAAAAATCTCTTAATCACAATTTTTTAAATCGCAAAAAAAAATTTTTTGCCGTGTTTTAATGCCAGTTTTTGTCCTCGATTTTATTTCATGCCCATTGTATCGTTGCACTTTGTTTGATGTTGCTCATTTGAATCACGCAATAAGCTGCATTATTCTTCTCACACTCTAAAACAAACAGATAAAAAAGAACAACAGGATCAGCATAAATAGCTTCCTGTACTGCATTACATAGCGAGGAAAAGGGAAACACATAACCGTGCCAATGGTTCCTGATTCCGGTCCCATCCTACTGCACGAAATTGCATTTGAAACCGTGTGCCCCTAGCGCCGGACAAAAGCGACGATAATCGTCCGCGCTGGATTCGATTTAATTAAAATTAAAATGCAATTTATTAAATACATACATAAAAAATCAAACTCAAATGATTCGGTCAAATGAGGCTCATCCCTATAGTTCGTGTTGTAGGGCCTATTTTTATTTTCAGCTTCTATTTACTGCAGTGCCAGCAATTTTATTCAAGTTTCCTTTAGCATTTTTTTTAATCATTTTAAAATTCAAACAATTAACGCAAACCTAAAATCGCAAAATGGCAAACGAACCAGGCACTGCTGCTACCAATTGCTAATTAGGCTTCTGCTCTATTAACCGCTGAATGGTTTACCGATTTTTATTTCCCTTGTTGAAACCATGTTCAGAGCAAGAGAAAGGCAGAGGAAACACGATAAGGAATTTTTGTAATTAAAAATGCTCGCATCGGAGTTCGGACACCCGGCCAAGGATGTCCTTTTGATGTTGTGCGCCACGCTTATGATAAATTTTCTCTTCCGCTCACCGTCCACCCATCCCGGAGTGTTTGCGGAAATTATTCATTTCCATCTCGGCCTACCGAATCGAGCCCGGGTTTTCCTTCTCCACAATGCCTCCCATCCTCCCGTTTTCCACAGACGTTACAGAAATTCACTGCTCCACCCTGCTTCCGGAAAACCGACATTCCACGCCCGTGTTGAATTATCTTGAAACAATAACTTGTTATTGCTAGCGAACCAAACAAGCGGTTCGCACTTTTAGCTTTGATCTTCCCGCTTTCCCGTGAAAAAGTTCGTTAGTCCGAGAAAACTGGACGAGAACGTGGGTCAGCCGTCCCTCGCCGCTCGTATCGATTCATCGCGATTCTTCCACCAGCCCAAACACATTTCCGGGAAGGACAGTCCGTGGTCGAGACATGGTTGGATCGATTTTTCCTTTTTTTTTGGTTCACCTCCTCCGGCATCCTTTCCCCGCACAGCAAAACCACAACATTCAATTTAAGCTAAATTATCCATAGCTGGTGCTGAGGCGCGTTTCGTAATGATGCTGTTGAGTGTGATTGGCAACGGGAAGGGAAAAGGAAAAACGCGTCGTGTACTTCCACACACTTCCACCTGATTACTCCTGCTGAAAGGAGTGTTGGAAACCCAACCCCCCCCCCCCCCCCCCTTCGCACAACCATTCAAAAGGGCGCTCGCTCGAATTCGTCGATTTTCCGAAAAAGCGAACCTTTGAACCCGATTTTCTGTGTCAGCCCGTTTATATTTGCAACCATCCCGAACGCGACCGTTCTCTTTGGCACAAACGTGGCGCTTCGAATTCATATTTCCGGCTCTGCGTTGACGTGGGCCCCCCAATGTGGCTCATTTTCACAGCTCACTTCCGTTTCTCGTTTCGATTTTGATCACATTTACGTATTTCGTGTCGGCAGATAGACATCAAATTCAAGTTCGGTGCTCGGTTCGGTGCAAAAAAAAGCATTGCCAGTCCATCGGGTTTGAAGGGTTTTTCAGGACGAGTCAAGCGCGCGCGCTCTCTCTCTCTCTCTCGTAATCCTCTTCGCGCTTTGTGATTCGCGACTAACGAGCGACCGGTTGGCGTAACTTCCCCCCCTCCCACTCCTGTCCCAAAGTTTGCACTGTATTTTCTTGGACATAAACAGAACAAAGAAAACTCATCCTTCCGGTGGTAGCTTTGGGCGAAAAATATGTACAAGTTTGATTAGGGAATGGAACACAAAACGAGTGGCACTCGCTTTCCGCTCGCTTCTTTTAATGTGATTTGTGTGTTTGAAGTTTTCTGGTGAATAATTATGATTATGATTATGGCATTTCGTGTTGAAATATTTCAAACTGCCTTCCCAGTCCCGATCGCTCCTTTCGCCTTTGCACGTCGAATCCGGCTCGAAGGACCATCAGCAAACCGGAACGTGCCGCTACTTGGTTGTGCTTTTCCGACCCATGGCCAGCTTATCTCGGAATGTGTTTGAGTTTTTAGCCTCCAACACAATCACCCTCCCCTCCTGAGTAGCAGGATTCATCATGAAATTCGCAGGATTCATCTTCAAAAATTCAAAAGCTGCTTTCCGGCAGCTTTTTGGAAGCGTCGCTTTGCCTCGCGCCACTGTTCTTTGGCCAACGCCGACGGAACTGTTGAATTCGAAATGATTTAATTGCTCTCGCAGCCGGGTTTGGCACTGCGCTGCCACGGTCGCCCACGAGCGCCTGTTTTGCTTCTGGACGGTCTCGGTGAGAAGTTTTCGCCGCCGATGTGATTCTCCTTTGAAGTAAGTGCCTCGCGCCGGTTCACATTTCGATAATAATTGATTGAATTTTCGGTGAAAGTGAAATGCGCGTGGGACTCGGTAGGCGATGTATATTTTAATTTAAGATATATAAGCTGGGCTGGAAAAAGCCTTGAGTAGGCGTGCATAATGATGGAAGTTAAAATTTATAAGTAAAAGAGAGGTTCCGGTTGCTTAAGCATTATTAAGGATTTGTTCTCTAAATTTAGAATTACTTAACTCAAATGACGTCAAAATGTATTTAGTTACGAAACATTTAGTTTTTTTTAAGTTGCACTCTCAAGTCTCTCACCACTGACATCGTTCTTTCCTGATGTAAGGCAAAAGAATATGTGTCACTGGGGGAATTTTCAAAGTTCTTCTGCCATCAGCAATCGCAAGAAATCCGAACTCCATGCCCCACCGAAAGCGGAGTGCAAACATGTTTTTCATCGATTGGTTGTTTGTTGTACTTTTTGTGCTTAGCCTTATTTTCTCCTTCCTTCCATTTCACCGATACAACTTCCAAGACGCCACGATATGTGTGCAAGTGTTTGTCTTGATGGTTTGGTAGCCGATGTGATCCTTGCGCCAAGGCAAAAGGGAAGCTGCTGGATTGCCTTCTCATGCTTAGTTAAATATTTACCTCGAAATGATATTTTTGACAAACAGGTTTCTCAAGTTCGAGGTTGAGTTCCGTGATTCCGCAGCGTACACAGGGCAGAAGGGGCACGGTGAGAGCTTTTGAAGAGTGAAGATAATATGACATACGATACGGTGGATTTTTTTCATTCCGTAACAATGCAATAAGGAGTGTTGTGCGTTATTGTAACGAATTTGATTTGGAGATAAAGTTTCCGGGCGAATTGTGATTGAAATTGAGTACACGTTATTTGACAGCTAGCGAGGTGGATGTTGGCGTTTGTTA
This sequence comes from Anopheles epiroticus, assembly GCA_000349105.1. Taxonomy (NCBI): domain Eukaryota; kingdom Metazoa; phylum Arthropoda; class Insecta; order Diptera; family Culicidae; genus Anopheles; species Anopheles epiroticus. Next base: position 20,803 of record KB671508.1, on the reverse strand, counting down.
AGGGAAAAGCGGTTTTGAATGATTAGATAACTATAAAATTTCGTGAAATAATATAAGAGTTTCATAATGTATTAAGTGGAATGTTGTCTGGTTCCAAGTAGTATCGTGTAGCGAAATGAGGAACAGGAGGGCAACTTATCATAATTTCTGTAAAACAATTTTTTTATTACTAAACGATCATTTGGGCCGGCTCGATGGTAATGGCGTAGGGCTGTCAAAAGTCCCGTCACCGGTTCGAATCTCATTCAGACCACCGTCGCTCCCCATACGCAGGATTTACTATCCTGCTATGGGTACACTAAATCACAACCCTCCATACACCAGCATAAAAACAATCTTGATATGGATGGGTACACTCAGTCGCAGAAAGAGCCAAAGCACATTAATGCTCTGGTTAGATTTTGTTATTACTGGGTTGTTGTGACACCGAAGAAACGACAATTTTCTTTTGACCCGGCAAAGTCTTTTAAATTTTGTAAATAACATTATACTCATAATAACTATTATACTCATAATAATCATCTTTTTATTTACCTCAAAATTGAATTATATGTTTTTTGTTTGGTTTTTGAAACAAATATCAGGATTTGTATAAATAATATTTCAAGAGAGTATAAGTCGAAGAACAAAACTGAGTAAATTCAAATTATTTGGATTGCTCAATATTTTTTTTAATTTTGTTTGACTGTACAGTAAAAAGTTTTATGCAAAAGTGCTACCACAGTTTTAAACAAGAATACCTCTCCTTTAAAAGTTGTTCTGTTGTCAGATTTTTTTTCACATGTGATTTGAGCATGTTACTGTAATGATATTTTTTGGGCTACACATTTGACCTCTATCTTTCATTCAAAATTTATTTTGCAACACTTTTTATGTTTTCATTATATTATAAATATCAGTTAGATTGTTGTCTTTCTTTCTAGTTCAATTAAATGTGTTATTTGTTATCTTGATATTTGACTAATCAAGAAATTTTAATTTGCATTTTATACTTGTTTAACTTTGCTTTTTGCCTCTCTTTGAAATGATGTTATAAGTATGATATACAATTAACAACACATCTAGTCTTCATTCAACGGATCAAAATAAGTTTTAGATCAAATTGCTTAAGGTGGCATTCTGGCCCCTAATTTCACAATTCTTAACATTACGCCAAACGTAGAAGAATGTGTAAGTATCAATTGCAATACCCTCAAAAACATTCTTAACGTTAAGCAACGGAAATAGAGCTCAAAATCTGACTTCTTTGCCTTCTTGCGCGCACTTCTGCAGAGAAGCATAGACTACAGCACAGACCTATCTCACCGTTTGACAGGTGTGTTTTATGGATGACTGCATCTCCGCCTGCACGCGAGGATCACACATTTGGAAACGTGTCATAAATTTGTCCCCGGCACACCGACACACTCACACGCCCCAGAGCAAAAGGTTTCACTTTCATCGCAACGCTAGAACGAAAACATCGTACACGGGGGATTAGATGTTTTGTCGAGAACGTTAGCGCAGAAGACGGCGGCTCGTGCGTACCGTCACGACACCCGTTTGCGCAACGCATACTCTTCAAAAGCCGCTGCCGATCGTCTGTTTGTTTGAATTTGACTTTTTCTTCTGTTTCTATCCTCCTCTCCGCTTCCCCATGGTTCGGTATCAATTAGCTTAATTTTTGGATGGGCATCAGCATCATCATCTGCAGCAAACTTTCGAAAGAGGGTAACACCAACGGGTCTGTGTTTGATAAGCATGCGCTTAACGATGGGCAATAAAATGGCTAATTTTATTGATACGCTTCTGCGGCCGAGAAGAAGTCGAAAGCAAAGGAGTACGCACACGTCCAACATGATGATCGTTCGGGGGTGAAGAAAAACACACAGGCATATGTTGTACGGTTCTCCTTTCCTTCTTTCAGCAGCCGTTCCGTTTTGAGTGGTTTATTGCTTTATTTTATAAGACCCCGAGATACGGTTCTGATACACAGAGTGCATACATCAACCGGCTGTTGAACTTTTTCCCGGCGATGGTTCCTGGTACGCTTTGATCCAGTCCGATGAGCGTAATTGGCCCCAACGGGAAACATCTGGCCGTGTGATGAGTAGTTCTTTGGAGAAGGTTCTTGAGATATGATCCTTCAAAGACTTGTAGGTGGGTGAAAAGTAATAGCCGTTAGGAACTGGTAGCCTGCCGGAACATCTGACCGATAGAAAATATTTAATCTTGACGTGTCAGAGTAAATTGAGTGATGATAATTTGAAAGATTACTGCTGAAAATTACTGCTAGGCAGTTCGATGGTGTAATGGAAGACGCGCCGACTTCTGCTGGGTCTGGACTTAGATCGATTCCCATCTTTGAACCGCTCATCCATCATCAGGTGTGACTAGCCTGTTGTAGTTAGTACCAAAAGTCACTAAACGCCCCAGATTCTTATTCTCTCCAATTAAGGTTCTGGCAGGTTTTGATCGAAAATATCGGTTGTGATGGCCAGAAAAGAAACAATCAACTGCTGAAAAATTATCTTCAAATTCCTCTTAAGCGTCAGAAATGATAGTTGTACACGCTTCCAGGTATTTAAAATGTTCATAATGAAACATCAGCTTTTCAAACAACTTCTGATGAAATTTTGGAAGATTGGCAAATTTCGGACAACATAGCAGAAAGATACGTACCGCACCTGCATAAATTTAAAAGTCACGTTTTTACTCAATAAACGCCTTAGGAATGTAATGATTAACAAGAATAACACTGCAAAAGTCTGCGTTTGTCTGTCTTATATGCACCTTGGCGCTAGTAAGAACCTGCAACATCTCCAGAGTTGTAGACTTCGGGACCATATTGTTTAAGGCAACCAAGGTCTTGGAATAGGTTGATGATAAAGACATTAAAACGAACGAAAGTTGGAAAGAGGAAAACTTATAAGATTAGGAAGAATTTGATTCGTGTACTATGTAACTTACAAATTATTTTTAAGTATGAGACCTCATGAAACCTACGATGGGCAGATGAGACATCAATAAACAAATAAACAATTAAGCAATTAAACCTGCAAAAATTCTGCAGAAAACCTCGGACTTCAGATTGATCAGGAAAAGGCCGGACTGAAAGAAGCTCATAAGAGTGACGCAGGAATGGATAAACTTCCAGTTGCAGCCTAAGATATACACCAATCAAAACATTGAAGACCAGGTTGGATTATCAAGAATAATCAAACAATTCTACATGAAGAACTTCACCATCATATACAATTTCAAAGTCAGATAAAATTCTTTATGTCGTTTTCGTGGAAAAGATTGTCATAGGATTTTGGAAAATATCTTCAAAGGATTATAGAACAGGACGCTTCACGAAAGCATTACTATTGTCTGGTACTCATGGACCTTTAATTTTAACATTATACTAATTATCAAAAACATCATAGCAGTTCCTTCCAGATGAAGTACAACAATTGGCGTTTAAATTGTGTAACAAGTTTCTTTTACATTGCATTATACAAGACAAACACGCACACACACTGGCATTCTCACCTTTTCTAATCTGGTGCACCGGAACAGCCCGCCAGTATATTTGCGTTTTATTTATAGCTCCAGCACACCGTGCAGGATCATTTACGGTTCTGGTGTTCTCCAGCCCAACACCTCACCGCATCCACCATACTCAAACACGCACCGGAGCTGAAAGCTCGAAAATCTCCCTACACCGCAGTGTGACACCGGACAGTTTAGCCCGGAAACATTTCGACCGCACGGTTCCTGGTGCGGACCGGTGGCCTACGTTTGCCTGCGCCCGGCATGTGTATCCGGTGGTCGGCACGTGAATGTGCGAGCGTTTGTTTTTCCACCCTTAAATGGCCTGCGGTTGAATGCGGGAGTTGAATGCTCTACAGCCAGCTGGGCTCGAAATTTCAAACATCCTCCAGAGTCCAGCTCTCCGCCAGTGCGTGCGCCCACCGAACCTAAGCAAACTATCCGCATGGAACGGTCGACTGAAATTAACAAACAATTAATTATATTTTCACACACCGGGGCAAAGGACGACTTTCTCGGTAGGTTGGTAGCATGTACGGTGCTGCTGTTGTGTGTTGATGGGGGTATGGCTGCGTTCTTCGGCTGGTGGTCTCAGATATTGCGGACTCCAGCGTGTCCAGGAGTGGTGGTGGTAGGTCACACTATTTACATGTCAAATATCGATAAATACTGTACGCTTGAAGAATTTCAATTCTAACAGAAGCGTAACCGTACCACCATTGCTAGTGCTGCCCCCTATCGGATGACTTACGAAGCTCGTTTGAGAAATGGCGACGCAAAAGGGTAGTGCCAAAAGGGTGATGGAGTGCTGTGTGATATTTAATGAAATTATTAGAGCTAAAGAGAGTTGTTTTTGTGATACCAGATCAGTCCTGCACAGCTCGGGTACACACGAGCGACGGGTCCTTTCTGTCACAGCTCTGTTTAACTTCTCCGTGGGCAGTGTTCATTAGTTTTTGCCATTTTCCAAAAACTATACCGCCCCTGCTACCTGGGTCCGCTTTTTCCCGGTTTCTCCACACTAAGCTCACCATCGGGTTCGTTACGCTCGATTCGCCAAATGCGGGCGGCGCTCGGGCTTTGCTTTGTTGCGAGCTTACGGGCTGCTCGCCGCCCACGCTTCGGTTGAACTATTAGACCAATTTATCGGAATAATAGGTGAGTGGAAATATCGAAACCGATTTTGGGCGGAAAATACCCGTCCGTTTGTCCCCGTTCGTCCGTTGTTTATGGACGGTGTGTTATGGCGTGATTCGGAAGCGGGCTTTCGGTTCGATGGCTTGCAGGTAGTGATTTTTCCTAATTCTATAGCACCACCAGCACGGAGCGGCGCACGGTTGAGCAATTCAATTTTCGGCCAGCCGATTTCCGTTTGACTGTACCTGGATTTTCCACGCTGATATCCACGCTGAGGATTGCCGTTTATCGCTGGTGGGAGTGGTTTATCTTTTTTTTTTATTTTGATTAAAATGTATATCCCATTTGATTTTATTCTATCACATTTATTTGGAATTAAACGTACCCAATGGTTTTGTTTATATTTGACATGTTTAGTGGATCGTTTAGATGTATAGTGAATTTAAAACGATTTATTGATTTTTAATTAAATATATAACCTTACTATTTTTGAAGTGTTTTTGTACGAATCTATTTTTCGCTCGTTATTGTACACATTCAGTAAAAACAAATCATAAAATATTCTTTCAAGAAATTAAATTCGAGACTGTAGCACTTAATAATGATTCATAAATCCATGTGAAAACCACTCATCCTCAACCTCATCCTCAACCACTCATCTCAACTGTTTGAACTAGATTTTAATTTAGATTTTATAAACAAAATATTTTTTTAAATTGCTATCAAACATTTAATTTTAGTAAGGACTCGCGAAACATTATCCAAAGCTAAAACAAATTACAATTTAATTTTATTTTGTTTTTTTTCTCTAATTTTACAGTTTTTCTGACTCTCACTCTATCTCTGATTGAAATATAATAATTTAGTTTTCGTACATCGATTCCAAAAAAATCTTACGATTATATGGTTTTTGTTAAATATAATAATAGTAAAACGCTGTTCAGCGAGACTTTGCCCTATGTAAGTTAGCTTGATTTCTCTCTTGCCAATATTTCACTTTTTATTATATTTACGACATTAGCTCAGTTTCCCGTGTAACGTAAAACAGACTTATTATTTATCATCTTTTAAAGCCTTACGTACGATTATGTAAAGGGTTTAGTTTTTACAGCTAATGATATATTACTGCTACCAAGCCCTTCTCCTTTATCACTTTCATTTTCATACTCGTACCCCCACCGGCACAGATACTGCACATGCATTCCGTTCCCCGCCAAATAGCACACAGACAAGCTTAAATCCTTGTCCTGAAACCGTTTCCAGCATTTGCAGACATTTCCGGGAAAACTTTAAATTTATCGCGCTCGACTTTTCCGTGGCGGTTTTGTGGCCATGTAACACAGGTCGGGTCGGGACCGTCTCCCCCCCCGGTTACTCCAATACCCAACGAAGAGACGTTCGAGGAAGACCCTTGCAGCAAGCAACCAGCAGCAAAACCCATCCTGTTGAGACATTCCTTTCGCTGGGATGCGCTTACTTGGCTCAGAGAAGGAGAGGTGTTCCCCGTGAAGGATCCGAGCCTGCCCAAAAACCGTGAGACCCGCAAACCCGATCCCTCTGCCCCGCTTGAACTTTGGAAAGCAGACTCACGGGCGACAGACAGACAGACGGGCAGAATGGGGAACGAGTTAAAAATTGTTCAGATTAATGATTCCAACACTCGCAAAGCGGGAGTCCTTCGTCTCGAAAAGTGGAGCCTTGGGTTTTTTGAAAAATGGCACCTCCACCACCCGCCCGGAACGCGGCTGTGGCTTTTTTATTTTCAACACCACCTGCCCCTCTCCAGGGAGGGGTCACGTTTGGGGTGAATTTGTTGGTAAAGTGGTTATGTTTCTGTGGGGGGGGTGGTAGGTTTTCATTTCGCCTCTTTGTGAGGTTCAAAACTATTAATCAAACCAGCAGCATGCGGAAAGGGATGCGCTCGCCTTTTTCTGGGTGAAAGAGTGTGGCGCAACATCGATCTACTAACTGTAGGGCGCTGGGTGGGCCTTCCCGTCCTGCTAGGGTGAAAGATAATTAAGCAGTGGGTTTTCGAGTGGGTCGACATATTTTGCTTTGGGAAAGGAAACAGGTGGGCGAGCGGTATTTGCAGGATTTTAATTAATACTTTAGAAATTCGAGCAATTCATTATTGTGCTGTCTAGAATTGAGTGTTTTGCTTAAAATTTTAATATGAGTATATCTGTGCTGGTTATTTAGATTTTTCGTAGATTTTACCATTCACCTTCAAATCGATAGCGCAAACTGGTGGTTACTAGCGGAAGCTGCAAGCAAAAAATAAAAAAAAAATAAACACAACCAATGATTCTCTTACATAAGCTATTCTAAATCTTTTAAGGATGTAACTTAGTAACCGATACATATTTTCCATCGCTTGAATTATTTTGCCACATTTTTCTATTTTTTTCAATTTTGTTTCGGCTGTTTATGGTACTCAATATAAAAACTTAAACTTTGAGCTCAGTGAGCTCAACTAGTTATAGTTCCGCTAGCCACCGCCAGGAGGCGCCAATTCAGTTTGTTTCAGATACAGAGAATGCCGTTAAATTACGCCTCGTATACTTAAGACATAAAAATGACCTCATCCAAAATTTGTATCCTTTTTCCTTTACTAAGACAGCCATCTACTGGTTTGTTTGACCTATTTTCATTTTACCCGTGAAGGTCACATTCAATTAGTAATTGTAAAGTCAGCTGCCTGTTTGACGTTAGGCCTCTCACTTCCAACTGCAGCAGAAAACCTTCCCGCAGCTGAGGGATCAGATGAGGGTACGAATGAGCTTCTTTTAGGAAACCCGTGAGCATACCGCTGTTTGCGAACATTTCAGAAAATCCCTCGTTAGTTTATTTTCCGAGAAGGTCCCGTGTAAACATGTGTACACAAATTTTGACGCAAAGCTCTTGTGTTCCAGCCATCCTAGAATTTTTTTTTCATTTTTTACTTGCCTCCAGATGATGTGTATTATGAAATTGAACATCTGCTGCTGGATGCCACGCGCTGGAAAATCACAGCCGGGAGAAAAAAAGCAACAGCTCCACAATTCATATCGCATAAATTGGTTGCAACGAAGCAAAACGCTTTCCTGACCGATTGTCTGACACGTGCCGCACGCGTTGATTAAATGTTTGGAGCTGTTGACTTTTTATATTTGCAATACATTTTTGCAATCTTTTCCTTTACATTAAAATATATTTTTTCGCTCATGAAGCGAACTGCCCACGTTAGAGTTCTGCAGGCCAGTGTTTGGTTGGCGTTTTCCCAAGCGTGGAAATTGCTACGTGTCTGGGATGGGCAGCAGCAGGGGCGCGTTAAGTATTTCGGTTGAGTGAACATGCCGTTTGTTTTTGTTTTCAACTCACCTCTGGCGGGACATACATTTGTGGAAATGTGGCCGGCGCTTTATACGCTGTAATTTAAATAATCCTTCGGCGTTGTTGTGTTTCGTTTGATGTTAATTATATTGACGGAAAGGGGTGATAGGTGTACACTACCGAGTGTACACAGGCAAAGGGAATCAAACACACCAATCACGTTCGTTTGGAATAATTGGTTTTAATTGGATCGTGTGTTCGGCACAGAGCAGTTGCATGGGAAAAGGATATTTGTTTTTTTCTTTTTTCGCGAAGCTTTTCTCAATATTTTTACGTCGAACGTTAAATCATCAAAAGAGGAATCCTTTGTGTAAAACAAAAATTCACTTTTACCTGCTATCGATTTTCAAGATGTGGAAGAAATAAAATAGGCCAAAAAAATAAATGCAAAAAATCTCACCGTTTCGCACCTTTTTACGCCACGTTTCACGACACTTTAAACAGAACAACTTTTCCTTTTCAACTCTCGTCCCCTTCGTTTCGTATCACGCGCCTTCATAGACACCCGGAAAAAGTTTTCACGGGGAAATTAATTAACAATCGTTTCAATTCATTTATCAATAGCGATCGATGGCTTGTGAAAGTGGAGAAGTTTTTCCCGAGTTTTCCTTTCCTCGCCGGTGTGTCGGGTGTCTATGCCTGCAAGTGTGACGGAACATTTCTTCTCTACCGCCACTTCCGACTCTCAGTGAACAATGTGTTGTTGTACAGGGTGTGAAAAAGCAAAGAAACTGTGAGCGTCTTAAAGGCCGGAATGTTGCGATGGTGACGGCAACGACAACGATGTGGGGCCGAGTTTGGTTCCTGCGTCTGACGGCACCTGGAGTGGCATTAAGTTTTTGGTTGGCAGTTTTCGGTTGGGCTGTGTGAATAGTTCTTTTTTTCTTTCTTTCTCTTGATCCGTCACGGTTTCTTTTGTGACACAATTTTAGCAACAAAAGATTGGATGAAGAATTGTGCACAGGGCGAAAGTGTGTGCTGTTGGCTGTCTGTTTCAGGTGTCTTCGACATGTCCTTAGCCGGAAAGGAAAGTGAAAGTGTCGATTTACGCGCCATTGTCCGTTCAATGAGCGGGATTCGATTTCAATTATGTAGAAGTTTTTGCACATAGCATGAGGGGTTTTTCATTAGAGTTTTGTTGATCAGTATTCCTTTAACATACAGTTGCTGTTTTCTGAAATAAAGATAATGGAGATGCTGATTTATTATGCACTTTAAAATGTAATAAATTGGCTGCCTAGCAATCGTTAGTTGATTTTTTCTTGGGAGAGAGAGAAATTAGAGTCTAGCGCCTTTTCTTAAGTCATCTGGTTTTATAGCATTTTATCGATCATTTTACTTTAAGAAAGGTATGAGATCTTTAAAAGAAGATATATTTAAATCATTGTAAAGTACTTCTATTCATTAGCAGTAACGTTTCAAACCACTGGTTTAATTCTAACTTGTCTCACTTATCTATGTATCAAACTAAGAAAAAAATTTTTAGAATTAATTCAACTGTCCTTAATTTCATATTTTTTACCATCTAAAGAACAAACTATCCATCAAATTCAGTCTGTGTCAAAATGTGACTGTTAAATGTTATCTCAATAAAATAACCAAAAATATCTCATATTTTTTTAAATCAAATAGCTTGTTGAAAAATATTACTATTTAACAATCCTTTTTTTTAATATTTAATGCTTCTGAGTAATAGGGAAAAACGAGATTTATTTTTATAATATTTCTTATACTTAGGATAGTGTCCATTTGGTTTAAGCTGAAACTGAAATTATAATATCGTGCTTCCTTGGAACTTTTTTTTCGACTTTCTCTAAAAAGCTTATCGTAGTATTATTGCATTCTATGAACCAAACCAAAAAACAAATACCATTTGCGTGTCCTAAAATCCTGGTTTTGTTCATATTTATACAGCTGTAAACATTTTCACCTGTCCATTTTCCGATCCTTGACCATTGAACCAATGCTAAAATCCTTACTTCTTCTGTTTATCTATTTTTACCACCAGTTATAGAGCAAATATTTTCGTTTTGCTCATCGCCCAAGCAAAGACGTACCGGCCATAAGACAGTTTGAGGTTTTCCGGTGAATTGCACAGCCTTTTTCGCGTGGCTTGTTTCGATCACTGCTGCTAAAATTACAACTTCTGCCAGCGAGTGAGTGTGCTCCAGGTCGTCGCCGTGTCAGGTGAACGAGCCACCCAATAATCTCAGACAGAATGGCTCGCTGGGCACGGCGAACGACACAAACGGGCTGAAATAAAAAAAAAAACGCCCCTCGTCGGCCAGTCGAGTCGGGCAAGAGCAAATCCCGATGATTTATATGTTTTTGATGATGATCGTCAATCGGATTTGATTCACAATCCTCTCCCGACTCAGTGCGTTCAACCTGCCTGTTCGGCTCGATTGCCATCAATCGAAGATGGAAGTAGGAAAAAAAAAATCACAACGGAGGGTGGTGCCGGGAGCATCATTTCTGTGTCCGTCAATCACGATTGATTAAAAGTGACGATTAGTGCACCGATGCGAACGGTTCCGAACGGACGCAAAGCAGCGGGCAAGGACCGTTGATCCTTATCAAAGCGGGGCGCGCGGGCATCATCGGACGGTGTTTTTGTGGAACAAGCCGTCAGTTCACTTGACAAATGAGGGTCAAGCAAAGAGGAGCGCGCAATCTTGGGGGCAGTAAAGCCGCCCCAAACCGATTGAACACCAGGTTCTTTGGTTGTAACGATTGCCAAAGCAAAACTGTCCCTAATCCGGACGGTGGATCAGGGACGCACTGGAGAAGAAAATGCGAGAAAACGACACGGTTGTGATTTCTGATTTTCGTTGGTGCCGAGCTTCGTCGGAGATTGGGTGCTTATCTTGCTGGTCGGACGCTTGGCGAGGTTTTCATCTTCGCTCATTTACTCGCTTTCGTGAAACTTCAGGCACGTAAGTGCGCCCTTCCAAAAGAAGCTTTAGCTCCTGTTCAGTGTGATTTATTTTCCTTGCTTGCTGACTGGCGGGGTTTCTCCTTTTTTTTAATTCGATTCTGCCGTTTCAGCTCGGGTTGTCAATTAGCAAAAACTTTACGTCAATCTTCTTTCGCACTCGTCTGCTGTTTGTGCACAGAGGTGCAGCGAAGGATGTGAGCGGATTGGTTAGAAGAAGTTGTAAGAAGCTTTACCATAGCGCCTTTTTGCTCCCTCGCCCAGCGATTATAGGCGAGTGTGTGCGATGGGAAAAGTTGGAGCTTACGTGCGGATAATGTTCCGTACCGTACGTAATCCGGTCGGTTTTAATTATGAACACGCTGCGTAAGAGGTTGAAGGTGTGCAAAAGGATCGTTGTTTGATGTGGAGTTTTGTTGTCTACTCAGGCGTCATGGTGAAGCGATAAATTAAATTTAATATTTGAAGCATTAAACTTCTACTATTTCTTACATTCATTATGAGGCTATTGACTATCACCAATTACTGGTAGCATCACTTTAATCAATTCCTTTCTTTTCTTTCTCATTCCAGGTATGTATTCACTCAATCCGTCTTCATATTTCTTTCTTCACAATTGGTAAGCAAACACATCGACAGCCACATCGTTTGCATCTCAATTAGAGAAAGCACCAGCGTACGTACTCTTGAGCAAACGAGCAAACAGTGTCAGAATCACACGGCCTTTTGTTAATGCATTTCCACTAGCAAAACACCACGTGTGTTTACTTTAGAAGGTTTTCGATGTCGTTGGCTTTCGGGCATTGGGCGGGCTTGCACTAGCTTTACAATTCATTAGTAAAATAAATAATCTTACACTGTACGTTACAATCTGTCCTTTGCGGTGGAATAATTATATTGAAATGGGGTTTGGGAAAGCTGCTCATAATTCGGAGATTAATATTAGCAAACAATTGTCTTGTAAACCATGTTTTTTAAGGTTCATATAATAAATGAAATTTTTTAAAAGCATTTGGTAGGTGAGGTATTTTGAGGACTTAGGTGGTTAAAGGTTTATAATTGTGTAATTGCGATTTGAATTTGTTTGTATCAATATCAGGGTGTTTCAGTTGATATAACAAAAACAGAAAGTTTTAAAACAAACGAACTTTTCTACTGTTGAGCAAAAACAACCACAAGTATCGAATTATGCACATAAACTCATTTAAAGCTGGTTTTTGAGAGCCAGAATATCATTGCTTTTAATTTTAAATCTCGTATAGCTCAAGACTAGGGACACTCAAACTCGTTTGTCGACGCAATTGATCAAATACCTGATTGTACTATTAACTGCTGTGGTTGCCCTTTATCTGATTCTTTTGTTCTTTAATGTTGCATTTTTATCTGCTCCATTTGCCTAGCCTTTCAACTAATTATCTTCTCTAAATCTCTAAGTCTATTTTACTGTTTTGGCACTTTTTAGATCATTTGGATAGTAATACATTTTTTATGTATAATTTGGTTTAATGAGATTTGAAATACCTTGTATTCAAGGGGTTTATGATGTATCTAATTACTTAGCTAGTTTGATCAAAGAAATTCTTTTAAGATCTCATTCCTTTATTTTTAAAGATTTAATAATCCATTTACATTTTTTGGTTTTTTCAGTTGCTTTCTAGTTTTTTAAGTTTTCTTTCCGAAATTTTTGTTTCGCTGATCATATTCAAATTTTATCATTCTCAATCTAAATTTGCGAGAGAAAAATTGTTGTAAAAAATATTTCAATGCGGAAAAGATTTTCCTTGCAGACAAACTAATAAATCTTAATTTTTCGAAATCTTCTAGGTTATCAGTACAACGTTCTTTATTAACTTGTTTTCAGGATATTTAAAACATTATTTGAAAATCGTAATTGGGTAATCACTAAATTAATAGATAATTCATTTTTTGACATTTCACGAATCAAGTTGTTTTCACGGTTATTTAAATCCAGAGCCGTATAGGTCTACTCTTCATCATGGCTAGAATCTTTCCTTAATTGTCAAGTTGCTGCTTCCTACCATTCACCCATGATCGGTCACACAATCCAGAAAACATCTCCACTTTCTTCCAATGCCAGTTGGATGCAAATGCCCTGCAGTAACGATTGCAACGATGATGCAAATGTTTCACAAGACTCACGCATCATTGTTAAGGGATTGGGTTTCACATTCCCTCCCAGGCTGCCGTTCCGGATCGTTTCCATTCTTCATGCCGATTCTCGGTAAGAGCGAGGCTAACGACGAGCGGTGGAAGATCATTTTTCTCCCGCTGCGGGAAGCCAAAACATGCGAAAAGATGGGATGCATGTGTCGCACGATTCGCGCACGCATTTGCCTGTTGCAATGTTGTACCTTACTGCTGGGGAAAGAGCCATTCTCTCTATTGCCTTCCGCTGTGCGATGGGAGCTGGCGGGTACACTGCAACGGACCCGAACCACAGAATGGGAATGAGAAATGTGGTGCCGTAGACGGATGCAAAATATGACCTATGCATGCGATCGTTACACACCGGTTGAGTCAATTTTTCAACATGCTGAAGAATAAATAGCAAACGGGAGAGCATCAGCTCCACTCGCTTGAAGAATGCAGTTCCCACAAATCGTGAAAACCAGTCTTTTAACCGCAATGAGTTGACATTATGGAACGCTTGAATTAATTAACTATCCACCAACACGTCGCCGGTTTTCTTGCCCCTGCACTGCGAGCTGTTTTATCGGGTGTGGTCAGTTGAAGATTTATGATTTTTCATGCAATTATCATAATTGAAAGCAGAACTCTTTTCAACGCACCAAGTGGTGGCAGTGTACCGCGTTTGTTTATTTGCAGCTGCATTACCCCGTCCCGGCATATGCAATAAACAAACCGACTCCTCACTCTCTCTCTCTCACTCTCCCCCGGAAAAGGCATCACTCTTAATTAAATATTGTTGAACCATGAATGGAACCGGTTAGCCCAAACGAGCACGTGTATGCTCTTCTTATGCTTTATGGCCTCGGAAGGTGATATTTATCTTATAAAGCTTGGGCGCCAGGTCACTGTTTACACGCCAACGCGGCCCCCTCCACCGCCCAAAAAACACCCTTTAAGCAATGTGACCCATCCATCCGTCACAGCACGCCACAATGCTCACCTGTACAATTAGTGGCCTCTGGTGGGGGGCTAAGGCGAGGGAAGAGCGGAACGTATTTTATCATTACAAAAACCATCCAAAATGAACTGTTAATTGAAATGGTGAAGTGCGATCGTTTCATTATTACAATTTTATGCATCAACCATCTATGCTGGCCGGTGTTGCATTGTAATGGTTGATGGAACAAAGGAAGGGATGCAGTGGACACATAATTGGCATTTGACACTTTTCATTTCATCCGCTGGAGGGAAACAATAATTTGAAATTATTTCACTGAAATGAGCACACACCCCGGTAACAGCTAATAATGAAATTAGGCATTGTGTTTTTACTGCTAAATGATTGCAAGCGTGTCAATTTAGTGTGTCAATGCATTAGGAAAGTATTCCTTTTTTTTTAAATTGTTTTTGACAGTTTATGAATAGCAATGTTTGACGGGCTGCGAAATTTAATTTGCACGTATAAAACTATTTTGTGAATTTTACAATAAGCATTTTGAAACTGCAGTGTCATTGGTTGTAATTTTACTCAAAAAGAGCGTTTATTGTATTTGTTACAAAACAACTACCGACACACAAAAATCATATAAAATCATTGCTTTATAAATGTGTAATTCCTTCCTTAGGTATTTAACAGGAATACTTACATATATTGTATATTTTTTATGTTGTATCAATAAATTAGAATATGTATTTGATCCTTAATTTTATCTTATCATATTTAATTTAATATTTAATCTTTTCTTTATTTTAATTTTGTTCATTTTTTTGAATTTTTAAATTTTCTTAATTTGTGAAATAATATTTTGTTTTAGGAAATTGGGTGAACAGAACACCTAACTTAATTTGGCAAAAGATACTTTGCTCGTAAACCAAAGCTTCAAATTTCAAATTTTGTAAAATGAAGAGCTAATGTGGCGAGAAAACACAATTCGATGGATGTATGACAGGTTGGCACAAAAAAATATTACATGGCGCATATTCGAAGTATAAAAGTGCAATGAATAAAGTTATGTTTCTTGTAGACGAGCATAATAACTAACAAAATAATAATCATTAGAAACATTGATGTAATAGTTAAAAGAAAAACCTTCAACTGTTGAATATTAAATTTAAATAAAAAAAAACTGCAGAATTTTATAATACAGCAGGTATAAATAATTTTAAGCATTATAAACAAGGTAGCGTTGCCATTTTACTTGAAAAAAAAAACAGAATAGATTTAATATATAGTAAAACTTGAACCTTTGTATGAAAAAATCATTAAACTTATCAATCACATTAAAGTTCAAAGAAGTGACTACATTGGCCCCGGAATGAACCTTCTATCAGCTTGCGCTGTGTGTCTGCTTGGTCGAGTAAATACAGCTGGCCGGCTGGCTGGAGTTAATTAAAATACGATACACTTCATCGCACGGTTCGTCTGCGCACGCATCTTGAGTGGACTTCAAACACATCCATCCCGGCCGCGGGAGAACTTTTCGCATGACATCTGATCCACGCCAGCGGCACTCAGACAAAGACTCTCCAGCCAAATGTGTAATGAAATGCTATCGGAACGACGCGGCGAAAGTTTGTACAATTATTGTTTTTTTTCTGCACTCCCTTCCGTTCCACTGTTTACGGTTCAACTTTGGCGTGCTGCGTGCTGCAGAGTAACGTAAAACTCGCCTCCTCACATAACAATCATTTCCATTCATTATCGCACAAAACAAACCTCGATGCGCGTCGTGTTTGGAGGGTGCTCGGCAAGAAGGAAGAGTCTCATTATGGTGCACCGTAAGAGGGAGCCACAGCAGCAGCAGCAGCAGCACATCGTTTATGCTGCGATGAGCAATAAAACAGCATCGCCGTGCAGAGCGGCAAACATTTCAGAATGATGAAAATCGAGAAATCGTTCTATCCGATACGGCAGCCGGCAGCCGCGCGAGCGCTTCTCGGGAAAGCATACGAGTACGAGTCTCTAGTCGAGGCACTTTTGAAATTGGACGACTGCATGTCGAACTACAACGTGCACGGGGAAGCGGACCGAGCAACCGGTTTACGGCAAACGTACCGGTTAGCAACCGGTACGTTTGTTTACGGCGGTAATTAAAACATTTATCCCGGTTGTGTTTGTTGCGAAAACACAAAACTTTCGCTCGGCAGTGCGGAGTCGTGAAGCCCCCCGGGCGAGGTGGCAGCTCGAGTGGAAACATATGTTGTGCACTGGTTTTTACTGATGAGCAGTGGGAGCACACACTCCCTTGTTGCGGTTTTGCGTGCTGATGGCTGCTGGGACGGGACCGAAGACGATACGTCAGCGCCCCGACCGTGGATGTAAGGCTGCTTCCTAGCAGTGGAACAAGTCGGAGAAGTAAAAAAGGATGGTACCTGCGAATGTTCCAGCCGGCGGTTCCGGAACCGTGTGCTAACAGGGCACGGCGGAAATGAAGTGAAATTGTTTCTGTTCCATTAACCCATATTTGTCTTTGTCGGTCTGGGAGATGGTTGGCCGGAAAGCGGCCCTGCAGCTATTGCTTGCAATTAGCTCCAGCTCTGAAGTTATATTTAATTGCAGTTTTATAGTTCGAAGCAATGAAATCAACTCTATTTTGATGATGTCCTTGTTGGACGAGTAGTGGAGCGGACTGGTATCCATTACTCTCTGAAAGGATGGAATGGTAACGCTGTGTAGCAGGGTTGTAAATTCGTTTAAAACCATTTAATCAATTTAAGTAATAAAAACTGATCGACCTGACAGTTCTTACTGAGTAAAACAGTAACAATCGTTAAGGAAATACTACTAAAGCTCGATGTCCTGAGTTTGTCGCTCTTTAAACCTTCAAACAAAACACAATAATAATGTTAACTTCTAATTCAATGGAAGCGATCCTAAAGAACGGTCTAAAGTGTAATAAAGTTTCGTTAAATTCGCCAAATTAAACGAGCGAGAAGAGGCCAGGATCGTAAAGAGGTGGATGGTGCATATAGGTTTACAAGACTAGCAAACTTACAGAGCTACATGTATATAGACTGCCAAAACACTCTCGAAGAAACAAGACAGAAGTTGTCGGAGCATTTGTAGGGTTTCAACAAACTGTCAGACAAGGCGATGAGTCACTTTTATGTTTGTTAAAATATAAAATATAAACACAGACCTAAGTGAAAACATTTTGATTTTGTCTAATTATCAATGTTTTGTGTAGTTCTGCCGTTGTTTGGATACACATTTTTATTTTGGAATCTCAACTTTGTTTGATTATGAAGTCTTCTTTTTTATTGTTTTTTTCTTCTTCTAGTTCTTTTTCTTTTACGTTGACTTTTTCTCGCTCCATTTGTTCTTATTACTTTTAGTTTTATTATTCTTTGTTTTGTTTTTTCTTTTTGTTGACATAACTGCAATTGTTGATCAAGGCACGCTCCAACTTTTTTTGTGCTTGTTTTACAAAGACTCAATATAGGATTTTAAATAAAAAAAAACTTCGGGTATGGCTCAAAAAATTCATGTGTCGTTTATCTTATTAAAATATGCAAAAAATGACAACAGTAAAATACCAGAACACATATCTAACGGAGGCTTGATCGTGCTGCCTAGTTCTGTTACTGGCAGATCACTGCCTTAAACCATGGATATCATTTCTGAATGCTAATTGTATTAATAAAATAAACGCAACTTATATAATTATTTAAAAGTTTTTTGTTAATGTGCGCTGGGAAAAAATAGTAATAAAAGAAATGGGTAAAGCGACAAAGTGACAAAAACATTTAGCTTCATTCAATTGAAAAAATCAATCAAAATTAAATTTCTCCTTCCAATAAATTGTTATGGTGATTAAACCTCGTTCGATCTCGCTCATACCATGACGCTTATGACGTTTGCTAAGACTGTTGGCTGGCTAGATGAGACTTGGCTTGCTCCGATGATGATTTAAGTGTATCACAAATTTCTAGATTTTTTACCGTGTTGATGTTTTAAACAGTTAAAATCACACAACGGATATTCCCACGGGGTTTTAAGGTTTTGTGTATCATTATCAAAAAGTTTAAAAAAAATTATGTATCATTTGTTGCATCTCTTGAATGCTATTTCACTCGAAATGTACTTGCCTCACACTCTGAAGCGAAATATTATTGTTTTGAAAACGAAAACAACAACAGTCCTTTGAAACTACCGACATTTTTACCACTTCCAAACAATGTAATACGATTTCGTTCCTCCACTTGTTGTGCCCGAATGTAAAAAAAGGGAATGAAATTGCCTACAATTAGTGTACCGATTTGTACCACCATCGCTAAGCCTCCTTGTTCTCCTTATTCCTCTAAACCCTGCACGAGATCAAGTTACGCAATGGATCGCCCATAACCGCACGCAAACAAAAACACGAGCGAGCCAACACTGCGGGTTGTGAAAATGTATCCACCCTGGCAAGGTTGATATCGCTTGCGCAGGAAAGGGGACGGAAAAAAACCAAATTTCCAACCGAAATGCATGCGCTGGCCCGGTGCCAGAATCATTTAGCTAATGGTTTCCCGTTGTTCGTGGTCGCTTCGAGTGTGCCTGATGCGTCCTCTTCTAGTGCTAGATCCCTTGAACATTCCTAACCTTGTACAAGGTGACAACCATTTGATCTTGGACACGGTGAGGTCTAAAGAGCGAGACCCGCCCGGGGCGTACGGGGGCTGTGCGAAAGGGCAATGTCGTTTCGGTGTCGGAAATTCGATTTTCGATTGTCGAAAATGTAAAACATTGTGCACTTTGCTTCAAAGTAAGGAGACACGTTGGTTGGAGAGGGGGAAAAACATCACCCCAAGCCAAGAGCTCTCTCACATGCAAACAAGGATCAAAAGGATGATAAGATGAGCGGGATGATGGTGGTGTATGTTTATCCTTCCGAAAAACGGGAAAGCATTATTATCTCATTTATTTTCCTTTAGCTGCCTTGTCATTCGATATCCTTTCGATGCTGCTCCGTTCCGTTGGTGAGAAGTGCAGCATCAGAAGTCGCTCGAGGTGCCCTCTGGTTATTGGCTTTGCTGGATGGCACGAAAGCATCTTGTTACTAAAACAGTTGCTGCTCTCAGCTGAGCTTAGCCGTGTTCCAGGATCATCGTCACTTCGATCGTGTAAGCGCACTGAGATTGCTGTCAGTTGTGTATATACTTCGGGGCTGGCAGAAGAACCATCCAAGAATGTTCGTCCTCTCCCGCACATTGTTTCATCCTCTTAAAACCAGGCACCGTTTACACTTACATACCCGGATTACAAGCATCCCTGCCCGTTGCTTTGCCCTGTCTGCATCCTAAAATAATAAAACCACCCTCGAACGATAAGGAAGATGGGCTCTCGATAGGGATAGTGTAATAAAAATAAGTATCTCGTTACACACGTGCAGCTCAAAACGGGCATACCGGGCGGAAAGCCCACAGCGCTGCGAGAGGCGAGGAAGTCATAGCAACACTTGCACAAACAAAGCGCATTGTTGCTACCGGCGGGCACCAAGATCTCTGTCGGTTCTCATGCCGAGAGTCTGCCGGAAGCGACTACACAACCGTATACACGTACTGCCGTGTTTCCATCTTCATCGTCTAGTCTTCTTGCTAAGCTTGTATTGACGCAGCCGTGCCCCGTATCCGTACCCCCCCCCAGCAACCAGCAAGAGCACATTGGCTTCAGCAAAAAGCCCTAATCTTCAGAACGCTCACTCACCACTCAAACACAATGTATTTATGGGCTTTTAACTATTGCCGTTGGTTGGTGCGTGGGGCGAAAGTTTGCATGTGCATCGTTACCGCCCTCTTCCTGCCAAGAGCGGGCGAAGGAACAGTTGCTACATTGTTATGCAATCGTGTAATCATGTAAGCGTATTGATCCTTCGATTGTGTGGCAGCCTTTGGAGTGGAGGAGTGTCGGGAGAATGGGTCATAAACGTGTTTTATGAGATAATGGACTTTTTCGATTGGCATACGACAACTGGGACTGACAGCTTGGTTGGAGCAGAAGGGAAAAGCATTGCCATCGGTTGAAGTTGAAATTAGAACCGTTCTTACAGCGAGCAAAGAGTTGTTGTTTTTATTGCATTGCTTACTGCTGCGATGAGTTGGTAGCGTATGATGCGGGGAGTCATTAAGGACTTTTTTTCGGCCAGCAATTATTGACATCTGCATTGAATGTCGTATTGTTTACGGTGTTAGAATGGAATGACTTTTTCGGGACGTTTGATTTTAACATCAGTTTAAGGTTTGTTTGTCGTTAGAATTGCTTGAATGTTTTAAGTTTTTTAATGTGTCACATTAAGTGGTGACGGAAGGCTTTGGAGAAGGTGTTTTACCAAATCTGTACATTGTTACAAAATCATGCAAACCATCTTCCCTACGCCACAATAAAAGCAAAGACTATAATGTGTATAGTCTTTAAGAAATAGTGGTTGTTTCATCAAACAAGATGGAAGAATGTGATGCATAGAATTTGAAACGCCAATAGAAATTTGATTAATTTTGCTGTTAAATTTGTTTGGCTGGGAAATCATATTTAAGTATAAGGTGCTTAATGATTTTCAACTCAAAAAGGTCGAAAATTATTTCTTTACAAGGACATACAAGGAAATGTTTTGCTAAATTTAATATTGGTTTTTTACGTAATACAGATTGGACGTTACTATGATTTTTTTAAATATTTTTTTTATGTAATAGTTTATCTATCCAATGAGATAT